>JAQFVV010012685.1:862500-1184231 GCA_028023455.1 Epiperipatus broadwayi | reverse complement strand
CAGCACCTCTCAGATGTCTGCTCAAGAAGTACAATACATGAGGTACCTGACCCTCATCGAGTTGAAATAACACTACACCCAGACCATAGTAACTGCTGTTTGCACATAAAATGTTTTATTGAAATCAGGATATATTAAAATTACGTGTTTTAAAAATTTATTTTTAATCAACTTAAATTCACTATCATGATTAGTGGTCCACTTCCACCTCTCAGCCTTTTTTAGCGATTTGGATAAATGTATAGTGTCCTCAGCAAAAATTTGATAAAAGCGGTTGTAGTAATTACACAACCCAAAAAATGATTTCAGTTGCTTTACAGTTTTTGGTGCGGGAAAGCGTTGAATAGCTGCAATCTTTTCTGGATGGGGCTGGATACCATGCTCATTTATTAAATGTCCCAGAAAAGTAATTTCTTTAGCTGCTATTGAACACTTCTCCAAATTAATTTTGACATCTTTCATAGCGCATTCATTAAAAAACATTTCTAAGTGCTGGAGATGCTCTTCTAAACTGTCAGAAGCAATGACGATATCGTCCACATACATAACAATTTTTTCCTTTAATTGCTTTGAAAAAATCATGTCCAAACATCTGATTAAGCCAGCACTGCTATTAATGAGACCAAAAAGCATTGTCTGAAAACATATGACTGGTCTTGAAAACGAAATGCTGTGTATTGCTGATCATTCTCATGTAACGGTATTTTCCAATAACTAGCTGTTAAATCAAATGTAGAGAAAATTGACCTCTTATGAAACTTAGTTAGGAGCTCATGTACGAGTGGAGGAATGTCACGCTCTGGCACAGTTATAGTATTTAACATGCAAGCATCCAAACATACCCTAATATTGCCATCCTTCTTCTTTACAATAACCAATGGGTTTACGTAAGGAGAAGAACACTTTTTTATTATATCCCACTCTAGCATCATGTCTATTTGACTCTGTACCTCGTCCTTATATTGGTAAGGGATCAGGTACATCTTTTGATGGAAAGGATCATTACACTTCAATTTAATACGATGGGTATATCCCTCTATTAAACCAGGGATTTTAGAAAAAATGCTTTTAAAGCTATACATTAATTAATATAATTTCTCACTTAATTTAGAATCGACTGCATAAATATGTTCAATTTTTGCCTTTATGCAAGCATCAATCAATGTATTATGGATGCATAGTAATTGATTGGAAAGGTTATGCACACCATATTCAAAATTAAGCCTTTCCTTCTTACAAGTAAAAATTTTGTTATAAAAATCTATTTGACAATCATTTAAAATCATGAAGTCAGCACCTATTATGGCTTCATGTATCAATCCAGACATAATTAGAAAAACATGCCCAAACTCTGTGTTATTAATTTTGAAGGTAATCCAAACTTGTTTATTTGTTAATTTCGTTCTCTTTCCATTTTCCAGAGTTACTTGTATTTGTTTTACTGGCAATGAAGGTATATCCCCTTTTATGCATACCAGATTTTTATAAGTTGACTCTGATAATATGGAAGCTTGGCTTCCAGAATCAATCAGTGCTTCAACTTTTATATTTTCAATATGTAAAATTACAACCGGACATTGATACATTATAGGCGGTTCACCTATAGTAAAGGGTTCTAAAAAATCAATGTTTAAATCTAAAGTATTTAGCATCCACATCTGATCGTTCCCCATTTTGTTAGCACTGGATCCTTGCAAAGAAGAACTAATACACAAAAACCTTTTCAGTTTAACTTTTTCTCACTTGTTTTAACATTTGGTCTTTTTTAAAATTGTAGTAATACCACCAGTAGAGGGTTGACTATTTTGTACCTCTACCCTACTCCTAGATTTATCAAATCTAACTGCTTTCTTAGCATGGGGAGATACCCTATCTCTCTCTCTAAAATTATATCTCCTCTTAAAACCTGCTTGAAATCTTTGACTATTATTGTTAATGTTAATATTTGATAACGGATAATTATTTCTTTCTCTATTTGCTTTGAATCTGCTATCTAAAGATGTCTCAGTGATTTCAAGTGCGTCTAATACCTCTGACACATCTTCTATCAAATAACGGTCCACTGCAATTAATAATTGCTCCACATTTCTGGGCAAATTATGGCGAACTATCCTGACTATCTGCCCTTCAGATAATGGACATGCAGTAAGCGTTTTCAATCTGACAGCCTGGCTTCGAAAGAAACTAGTGTAACTGCCCTTACTAGAGTGGTATTTTTCTTGAGTTATCTGGAACCTAATACTATCTTGTTTGTCTGTGTTCCAGAAACTCCCTATAATTAAATACCTAAAGTCGCCATAAGTATTTGGCCTTTCAAAGAGCGACTGCCACCAGTCTTTAGCAGTGCCACCTAAATGATTACTACAGATGGCTAATTTTTCCTTTTCTGTCAGAACACATATCGAAAATAGCTCATCCAAACTATTCAAAAACTCAGATGGATTTTCAGTATAGTCTCCTCTAAATGGTTTGACCCTCATAAAACGTAATGCCATCGAGCTATTTGAACCTCCGTCACAACTAATATTTTCCCTAACTGGTCTGCTGTCTATTTCTTTAACATTAGTATGTTCTAATTGGTTATCCTCACCTTTTCTTAAATATTCTATTCTATCTATTGGGGATGGACTTATACAGTCTTCATACTTACTATGCAATACTTTTTCTTTGCCTAATTCCAAAGTCTTATTACTAATGGATTTAATCTCCTCCATTTGTTCATACACTTGCTGCAACTTTTCTTCAAAATTTATCTGTCCAATCACTTGTTCTACATATAACTTCTGTTCATTTTTAAACTTATCCAAGTTTTGATCTACTATTTCTCTATACTCATTATTATTCTTTTCCAACTGCTGTGCCTGTTCTTTTACATCTTTCTGTAAACGTTTCATATTCTCACCAACTTTAGATCTATACTTATGTTCATCAGCTTTCTGAATATCAAAATCAGCTTTCTGAATACTAAGATCTTTTAATTTCTTAACCAAATCTTGTTCTATTTCTTCCTTTACATCTATCCTAGTTTGTACTATCAAATCCTTGAACTTCTCTACTAATTCTTTCTCCATTTCATCTTTCACAGTTATTCTGGTCTGCACTACCTCTTCCTTTACAATTTTAAAATTTTCATCCATACGACCTATATGATCTTTTATTTCTCCAATTTCACGATCAACATCTGATTTATTACTATCAAGCTTCTGATTTAAGTTGCTATTGTTTATCTGACACTGATTGACAGAGTCTTCTATTTGCTTGCTCAAACTCTTTATAGTATTTTCAGAGAATTTGGAAAATTTATTTTTTAGCAATTCCTGATTCTTATAATCTATGTGCTCTATTTCCTCCTTTAAAGAACCAATGACTTTTTCATTGCTATCAAATCTCAAATCCAAATTATTAAATTTATCTTATACTTCCACCTTATAATCTTCTACCGTCTTACAGGTTTCATTAAGTTTTTGATTCATACTTTCTACACAAGTTCTGATTTCATTACTATTTTTGTCCACATTTTCACTAAGAGATTCTAATCTTATATTTGTTTTATTTAGGTTTTCATTAAGAGACTCAATATTTTTATTCATACTTTCATTAAGAGCTTTCGTATCCTCTCTATTTTTAATCATATTTTCATTAAGAACATCAAATTTTATATTACTATCTTCTCTATTTTTACTCATATTTTCATTAAGAGCTTTTGTATCCTCTCTATTTTTAATCATATTTTCATTAAAAGCTTTTGTATCCTCTCTATTTTTAATCATATTTTCATTAAGAATATTAAACTTTATATTACTATCTTCTCTAATTTTATTCATATTTTCATTAATCTCTATTTTTTCTATTATCTTCTTTCATCTCCTTCATCATCAATAACATTTGAGATATTTGGGAGTTCTCTACCTCCTTTTTAGACACTATTATCTTCTCTTCCACTGTTTTAATTTCCATAACCTCTTCTTTTATCTTACTATCTATAATTTGGACACTATCTACAACTGTTTCCATTTCGATTAAGTTTTCTATTTCTCGTTCCTCCTCACAACTTTCATCGACAATAAACTCAGATATTTCACTTTCTAAATTATTATCTTGATTATTCATTTTTTTACAAATATGCTTTTTCAAAACTCAATATTTAAACAATATATTACTATTAAGGTTTCATAAAAATAGTTCCATACCAATTTCTTCTATCTCCATCTAACCATCACCCACAAAAAACTATAGATAATACTTTTTTTTATATCCTTATACAAACTAACTCTAATTAATTACAGTAACAATAACGATTAAAATTATGTGTCACAACATTATTTTCCCACATGCATGATTCACAGATATTTTGCACATAATAAAATATTTTCAAAATATATCGTTAATATTTCAATAATTGACATGGTCATAATATGTAATAAAATAATCGTAAGCCACATATGCATGTCTCAGATATTTATTTGCTAATTGTTTTAATTTATACTTTACTATTTTTAAACAGTCATATTAGAAAATTGCAATATTTTTAGTAATAAGGACTTAGTACACTATAATAATCAAATCCTAAATAATCATTGCTGTAATAAAATATTAAATTATCTATCTTCTGTGAGATATACCTACCAATAATCTTCAAAGTTACGTGAACAAATTCTAATACTAACTATTATATTGTATATTCTTAATTACTTTCCTAATATATCTTGTAGCCTAAATATTTGGGCACCACAATCTGACCTATCGATTGTAGTCCGAACTACACATCGTGCAGCCACGATGGGCGAGCAAAATCTAACCGAGACTTCCCCATGACATGTAAGTCCATTATACTCTCCCCATTTTAATACTCAGCCCATCACGTTGCTGGCGCCAAAATCTAACCTTGTCTTGTGCATCCTCACTTTAGAATAGTATATGATATAAAATAAAATGGGTTCTAGCTGTTAATAATTAATAAATAAAATATTCAGCATTAAAATTAAAAAATGTTTCACTAGCTCAAATTTAAAATACGAATAAGGTTCAGTTTATAAAAATAAATTAAATAAATATTTAATATTTTCATGAGACTTGAAGTGAAAATACAGGTGACAAGATAGATTACATTGAGCCAATATCCCACAGGATACTACCTCAATGGCATAAGAACACTATCCCCCCTTTATTACTATTTCAAATAACAAACTCATAGTATTCTTACGACTTTAATAACTTCTACTCACTAAGATTAAACTAATAATTAAGTCTTAATCTTCTATTTGTAATAATCTAGCTCAATAAAATAATCTCAGGTTCATAAAGTTTATTCTAAGTTAATTTAAAAATACGGTAGTAAAATATGAGAAGGGATTTTATGTCATAATCTACTACACTGAAACTAATAATAATAAATAATAATAATAATATTCTTCATTGTTTAACTACTACTGGATATCTTTTCTTTTCGTTATATTTTTATTACCATAATAAAATAATAAAATAATTTTATATAATCTTTTACCTTCATGTAATAATATAAAAAATACGTGGTAGCATACGATAATCTGATAAACAAAGGATGTGTGGCAACTGATAGCATATAATTCAGTATACTATTGTGATAACTGATTTATGACCAATAAAACAATGTAAAATTATAATTATTTAATTAAAAGAATACCAATAAAATATTTAAATTCTTAAATATAACTCTCTATTTATCTTTTTGTGCAAAATTATATTTTTGTTTCAATTGTTATGTATATATCGTGATTTCATGCAGTGAAGTGGAGAAATAAACAATCAAGACACAAAAATTTTGAAAAACAAATTTTAACAAAGTTTATTAACAACAACAAATAAAATAAACAATTTATGTACACTATTTACAATGGATATCTTTATTTTAATCTTACATTTTTATCTACTAAGTTATATAAAAATAGTTTATAGTTTAGTTATATCTTTATTTATACTTAAGACAAAATAAAAAAAAATGTTACCATTTGGTTTCTCATTATGGTTAACTTATTATAAATATATTTACTTATTAGCAGAATATTTCATCCTTAATATTATTAAACTATCTTATTTTTTAAAAAAAAATTCATAGGAAAACATTCTACAGAAAAACAAAATTAACTTTATAATGAGTATGGATTTCTCAAAATATTAAAAAAAATTTCATCTTGCAAAGTCAAAGATGTTACATAAAATATTCATCCAAAATTCAGTACTAGATTTTAGTGTTTTATCACACGATGTTTACTAATCGTAATATATTCTTATTTAGACTTACTTTAGTATGATATAAGTGTAATAATCAATATATTCCTGTTATTCAATGAACAAAAATATACTATGCATATTGTTTATATAATTTACTTTGTACTATTGTATTTTAAAAATATGCAATACTTATTTTTCTTCAAAAAAAATAAAGCATTCAAAAATAATCAACATTCTAAAGAAAATATCTTGTTTAGATACTCTATTTTAAAAATTTATATTTCATTTCCGAAAATAAATTCAAAATATATTCTATGATTCTTTCCTTTCCTTAGGATACTTTGGACCTTCAATTTCAAGTTATAAATTCTATTCCTTCTAAGCAAATAAACCAATCTTATACAAAACGATAGCATAACCTAAGTTCTAAATTATTTATCATTTCTTTTCAAAATATCTTACTGAACGATGCAGTTACATGAAATAAAGATAGCAAAACAGATGTATAGGATTTAAGGAAGAAAGCTAGAGTATCACTCTTAATATATCTCAAAAAATCATGGCACAGTGCAAAGAGATATGACCTTTACCTGTCTAATAACCTCTAATACATGAACGATGTTAAAGCTACTTCTTCAGCTTTATTTAAAACATCAAATATTTAAAGACATATAAAACACTGTCCAAATAAAATGTGTATCAGTCATAGGGCTTTGTTAACTATGCTGATAACCACATAAAGACTAAATATTATTTCTATTCCTTATCATATCCTATTTTTTTGAAAAATACATCATCTTGGTTTCCTGCTAACTATAGTACTTCCAAGCCACTATCTCAACATTATTTCTCAAGATTTTTCTACATCTTACATCGATAAATAACTATCTGCATTTACAAAACAATAAATAAAATTCATTGATAATTAAAAACAATTTCACTGTTCCATAAGAAAAGTTTGCTTACTTCATTATTCCATATGTTTAATCATATACAATCTACTTAGACAATATTTGAATATCCAATAACATGAAAGTTCTAAAAGAATCACATAATTATTTGTTATTATGTTGGATTATATCACTAATATATAAAAAAAAAATCATTGTATGCATATTTTCAAATCAATCCTATCTCATAATGTTTTTTAAAATGTTGTATGAAAATGCGTTACATATAATTAAAACTTTTACACTTCATTCTTAGATTCATAGATGATCTAAAGAAAACAAAAATATACATTATAAATTATTAATAGTTATTATTATTACCAAATAACCCTTTTTATCTGGTCATCATTTTTAGTAGGCTTCTTCCATCCACTGGATATAGAAAAACATTGCATACATAAACGAAAAGACACATCCATACGTTTTATTTAAAAATATTCTTATCTAAATTATTAGATTATATTATAAATTTTATGTTATTAACAAATTAATGTTTTATGTTTTCCTAATCTTATAAATAGAAAAATTTACATTTCACTAAGTTAGTAAAATAAAAATTCAAAACTATAATTACGTCTTCACTTGACCATAGTTCATGATAAAATCCGAAAATGTTTATTATTTTCTCTAGAGTTTTAAAATGTTCTCCTCCAAGCGCGTTAAAGTTTAAAAATAAAAATAATTATTAATCCATTTAGTAAAATTTATAGAAAATAATCCTGGGTCTTTACTGTTCAGAATAAAAATTATTAAACTGTAATATTAAAGAATTATTCCCATGAAGTTTATTCAATATTCTCTGATGCATCACTCTGTTCAATTTAACTTAAGTTATCCAGTAAACTTTTACACAATATTTGTATTTTCATGGATCCATCCTTTATTTATCTACTATATGTTCATTTTTTTTAATATAGGTTTTATTTCTTAATAAGTTCTTTTTAATTCTTGTAAAATATATATTTAAAAAAAAATGTTTCCTTCAAAAAGGACTAAACATTCTATTTCTTTCATTATATTTTATGATAACTCATACGATATAAATATCTTATTCTTTTTTTAAAAAAAAAACTCCTGGATAAGCTTATAAATAATGCGTCACAAATTTTTTTAGATGGCAAATAGTTTTCTGTTTAAGCTTCCAGCATAATGCCCGAATTATTTTTATATGAGTTAGAATAATCCTCCGGTTAAGCATAAATAAAGCTGTATTATAATTTAAACATATTTTATTTTGTAGTATATCCATCTCTATTGTGTAGTTTAGGTTAAACTTCAGATAAAATACTCCTGGCAAGTAACTTTTAAAAAACTAGAAAATCATTTCCACGAAGTTTCTAAATATATTATTTTTTTAAACTCTCTTTTGCAAAATACTTTAAAATTATCAATTAGTTTTTTGCAGATAAAGTTATAAGAAAGTACTAAAAAATTGACTAAAATAAAAATTTAAAAATACTATCTCTTTGATAGCTATAATTTACCTTTCTCTGGTTTCAATACATTATTAATCTCCTCTTATACCCCGTGCAATTCATATTTATAGTCTGTAAGAATACCTCATTTGATTGGTTGATTCTTTACTTTAACTTGAGAACAAATTTACATATTTTCAGTTTATAGCAGAATCAAGTTTCAAAAAATAAAAATTTTTATGACGTAATAAAATTTAAAAAATATTATTTAAAATATTACTTTTAAATCAATTATTACTTTATCAAAATTATTTAAACATTTAAAATAACTTTTAAAATAATTTTAATAACCTATTCCATTTATCTATTTTTATTTAAACAAAATATTTAATTTTTTTATTAACTGTATTCGTCTTTATTACATTATTTAAAACATTACATACGATAGTTAACTTAATATTTATTATTATTTGCTTTTATGATAGGCAATAATTCTATCCAATTCTATAATATAACTTTTAAAATATTTTAAACTTTGTTACTTTAAATACAAACAAGCTTGTGTGTGAAAGTATGTGAAAGTATAAAATTGTATTTGCAAGTTTGTTAAAATGATTCATTTTGAGTCTACTCAAAAATAATTCTGAGTAATATATTTTAATGAGAATATTCTGTGTTATGAGTGCAAAGTAAGCATACCTTAGAAAAATATCTTTGCCATTTAATCATGGTGATCTATTTAAATAGCTCATGCATCTTCTTTTTTGATTTTATTTAGATTATTAAAATTAAGATTCTTGTTCATCATCAAAAATGGTACCACCATTTTCAGTTAACTGCATTTATATCTTTATCCCCTCATCAACAAATATTTTTCTGATACATATAAAATAGTATGCTAAGTTATAGCTATTAATCTAATGATCATCATCAATGAATATATTTTCGTGTACATTCACATTTTTTATTAGACTGCATTTGGTACACCAAACTGTGTACAGGTGTGTGTAATCTTCTTTCCCATTAAGTCCATCAATGATAATTTTATCTAATATATCTATTTTCTTAAAATATATATGTATGTGCATGTATAAAATAAAAAACAAACAATTAATTATAGTACTTACTTTCATAAGTAATTTCTTGCCATCTTCATCCTCCTCAAATTCTAAACCTATCAAACTTTTTATACTCTCTTTTGATTGGCTTAGTTTCTTGAATTTGTGAAAGGCTTTTATATCTCCATGTTTAATAATAGCT
Source organism: Epiperipatus broadwayi (assembly GCA_028023455.1). Classification (NCBI taxonomy): domain Eukaryota; kingdom Metazoa; phylum Onychophora; class Udeonychophora; order Euonychophora; family Peripatidae; genus Epiperipatus; species Epiperipatus broadwayi. The sequence goes on along the minus strand of JAQFVV010012685.1, from coordinate 1,174,396 downwards.
TCCATTTCACTTTCTTGAAGAGAAGATCCCACTTCACTTTTCTTCAATAAAGCTATTAATTCATCTTTTTGGAGTACTGCTGCAATATTTCCTTCTGTAAGAACATCAACTAATTCTCCTTCCCTCATTAATTCAAAAAACTCTCCTTCATCATATATTATGTCAAAATCTTTCTCTTTCAATGCATCAAATTCATCCTTTCTTACTAGTGATGTTAATTTTCCATCCTTAAAAATGGCAACTACTTTGTTTTCTTCTAATAAAGCAGTCAATTCTTGGTCTGTTAGATTTGACAATAATTGTTGTAAAGTCTGTGCAATTTCTTTTTCTAAATCTTTTTCATGAATGGATTTCAGTTGTTTAATAATTGATTTGACTCCATGCAGTACAATTTTTGATATTTCTTTTTCCATCTCAGTCTCACTCATTTCCTTTTTCTTAACAGATGCTTTAAGATAATCTAATATTTCTTCAGCTTCTATTTCAATTTGCTTTTTTGCTTTTTTTTTCTCTTCTTCCTCTTTTTTTTCTTCTTCTTCTTCCTCTTCTTCTTCCTCTTCTTCCTCTTCTTCTTCCACTTCTTCCTCTTCTTCTTCCACTTCTTCCTTTCCTTCTTTCTCTTCTTCTTTAGATGGAATTTTTTCTTTATCAATTATATAAACTTCTTTTTTTCCTTCAATATCTACTATTTCTGTTTTGCTTTCTTTTTTTGTTATTTCTTCATCAGTTTTTATTTTTTTGAGTACTTTTCCAATATCATCCTTTATAATCATAGTTTCTTTGTCAACCTCTCTTACATCTTTCTTCTTTTTAATAACTTTTTTAATACCCATTTCTTTATCAGATATATCACCGGTATCTATTTTCTCTAACTTACTTTCATCCATCTCAATTTTTTCTTCTATTTCATGTACTTCCAATATATCTTTACTGATCGGAGTTTCTTTTTCTTTTTCAATAATTATTTCTTCTTGGGATATCTCTTTATCAATTTCATCATCTTTCTTCTTTATTTTAACTCTACTAACTTTTGAAATCTTTTCACGAGAATCTACTTTAACCATTTTTTTCTTTTTTTTATCAATTATTTTTTTATCTTCTGATTCTCTATCAGCTATTGGAATTTTTTTTTTTTTAGTGGGTTTATCTTTTTCTTTTTCAATATCTTCGAGACTAATATCTTTTGCTGTCTTTTGCATTACTGATTTTGCAACATCTTCACTTACTTCAAACATTTTTTTAAAGCTAATGTCTTTTTCTTTCTTAGGGAATGCTTTGCTTTCTTCTTCATCTTTTAATTCTTTTTGTTTTTTGATTTTAACAGACTTTTGAACATCATCTAATATTATATCTGATATATGTTTTTCAATTTCAATATCATCTGACTCTTCAGTACTTTGCCTAATAACAGTTTTGATACCTTTATCTAATATGTCTGTTATTTCATCTTTCACCTCAATATTACTAACATCTTTTATTTTCTGAACAATCTTTTTGATACCCTCAGCAATTATTTTTGATACATCTACAACTGATTCAAGTGCTGTTATTTTATCAATTTCTCCTTCCAATTCCTCTGATTCAATTTTGCTGATGACTTTTTTCAATCTCCTAGGCTTAATTTCCTTCAATTTACGAATTTCTTCTTTTTTACTAATTTCTTCTTTTTTACGAATTTCTTCTTTTTTTTTCTCTTCCTCAATTTTCATGTCTTTATCAGCTTCCAAAATACTTTCTACCCAATCCGAAAGAGGAATAGCTTTCACTGGTTGACCTCTGTCATCATATGCTAAAAAATAAAAATATATAAAATATCAATTAGGAATGCAATAACATGTGTGTATAGTAACAGGATAAAGAACTCTTGAGCAGCCCCTAATAGAGAAAAAATGACAAAGAAGGCATAACTCACCATTGCCAGGAAGTAATAATTTGAGTGGTTTTTCACCATAGTTATTGATCAATATTGAATATTTCACCAGGTTGGTTAAGGACCAGCTATTTGGAGAAAAACATAGTTCTGATTGGAATGTGAAAATATTTTCAACTTTTACCCAATCCATATTCAAACTCAGATAATAGTAATGATGCTACTTGGAGCATATGTGAATACTACTAGTTATGAATTTTGAAAAACGTTATCAGAAACAAATATTATTAAAATTTTATATTAACATTAACATTTATTCAGTTTGACTATCAAAATAAAAAAACTAGTGTAATGTTAACCCCAAGGTGCTGCACATTATTTATCCTTTTGTTTAATTACTTGTCATTGCAATACATCATGGTATCAAATAATTTATCATTTTTAGTGAAATGTGTAATGTAAGTATTATGACAACAAAATATCACATTATTTATTTTGTTTTCAAAATATCACATAATTTATTTTGTTTTCATTTAACACCTGCTTATTTTAACAATGTCATCTAACTACATTTACTCTACTCCAGAATCATCTATTATAATATGAGTATACCAAATATACTCTCTCTATACTAATGCTGCACTATATTTATAACTAATTTCTGGCTGTTGGTAAATAGAGTAAATTACTCCTCCTAAAAATATAATGATAATAAACAAAAATTCAAATATACATATCATTAAAAAAAACCTTTAGCAAATGATTTTATTCAAAATATAAAAAATTGAACAAAATATGTAATTAACTTATTCATGCAGTATACTAAATGTTTCTTATATATGTAAGTACAGGAATTTGAACTTAGGATTTTTCAATCTATATTCATCATCCACGCCATCTCAAACAAATGATACACATAATCACATACATGTGAAAAAAATAAATGATCCCCAATATATGTATTTCATACTGAATCAGAATCAGTTGGGCTGGATCATAATCTTCCACACACATATACATAATCAGTGCTCAGTTTATATTAAGATAGCAATTCCTTAAACTTTAATGGACAGGTTTCAACTTTATTCAACCATCCATTTCATTGAAAAACTAATGAATAAAATATATAAAAAATACAAAATTATTAAGTAATAAATAAACTAATATGATAACAATATTGACTTAAATAAAAAACTAAAAATATTAATTCACAATAATAGATTAAAGTATTCCATATATAAAGTTGACTGATGGTCTTAAAAAGAATAATTATGGGAATTTCAAAAGCAGAGCATGAGGCAGAAAGATGTAGAGAATGTAGTCAGATTTAAAATAGAATACCAGCTTTTGGAAATAATGATGATAATGTAGGAAGAGTTTTAAAATACATTACATATAAAAATGTAATTATATTTAATAAGTAAATCATTGCTAATATTGGTTTATATTGTTTTATTCCATAGATATTACATATATACATATTATAACAGAGAGTGGAAAGGGTAATTGAAGCATCCAATCAAAATTAAAAATTAAGATTGTCTGCTCTCTCTTTAAACTTTCCTTGGCATTGATGATGACCAAATCAGTGTTTAATCCTTTTCTGATTTCAATTTAAACATGAATTATATTTCCTAATCATCATCATATTTAACAATTATCTTTTTTATGATCAATCTCATGATCTCTATCCACTGATACCTTAATTTAGAAACTCATGGAAATAGTCAGAGTCTCAGGACACCATCTTCCCTCACAGAAGAACTACCAATGAATTCAATCCAATGATGTCAAATTTCAACTCTATAATCCTAATAATCTCACAATTAACATTCTGATAGTAGCCCAGTTCAGAGCATGTTCATATATGCAGTCTAAATGATGGGGATAGTGAAATAAATGTGAAAATAATTTATAGGTTGATAAGCTAATTGGTGAAATCAGACTGATAATAGGAATAACAGACTACTAAATATTTTTATTATCTTAATAATAAAATTATACAATAATAAAAATAAATAAATACAATACTCAAAGTAATAAAATATATACATGGATGAATTTGAAAAAAAAAAATGTTGGAAAATAAAAATGCACTATTGCTTATGAAAATAGATGACAATTTATTAAATTTTAATAAAAGTCAAATAGATAATTTTATATAATAAATAAATAAATTAGATGAAAATATGGAAAGAAAACAAAAAGGAAAATAAGTTTGGCATATTTAGATATATTGTTTATAAAATGTAACATTAACGATAAGTAATATAGAAACATCCATACATAAAATATGTAATGTAAATAATAACTTAATTAATTGATCTTCTAACACAGACATTTTTTTTTGTCTATGTTACAATACCAATTAGTTTGTTAAATATATTCAAAGTGACTTCCTTCAAATGTGATGATTCCTTGTTTATGAAACAATGTTAAAAGTTGCTGTGGTATTGTTTATTGATATCCTCAGAATTATTTTTTAAAATATCAAAACTGATTTTGAAGCAATGGCATTTTCTTGAATGTCTGTATTAAAAATATTCATTTTATCACTATATACAAATTGAATAGGAAATGTTTTAATTAAATTTTGTATAGTATTAGTTTTTCCTGGAGCTAATTTTTTTTTTTTCATTGAAAATGTTTTTAAAAATCATTACAATTTTATATTATTTCAGAAATTGTTTCTCTTATACAAGGGCAAACTGATTTGCCTGAATCTAATATATTTTTTATAAATTTGTTTAATGACTTCTTCATGTATATCAATTTTTCATCCAATGGCATGACCTTTCAGAAATTAATGCATTAAATCTTGATCAATTGATTTTCTTTTTACAAGAAAGATTACATCTTTTTTTCATCAAAAGAAAAAAAAATCTATTTGTATACTAATTTAGAAAACACTTCTTCAGAGATAAATCCCAATTGTTTAATGTTTGCTGGGTTTTTTTTAAGTCTTTAAAAACAACGCATTCTATTTATATATTAACTTGTATAAATACTTTTGCTTATGAATTTTAGTTTAAACTGAGATTTTAATGTAAGATAGAGTATATGAAATAATCAATTAATATAAACCTTAGTTGTATATATTGTTCAATGCCATTACTATTTCTTTATTACTCAACTTAATACAAAATTAGCACTTCTCTTTTTTGTATTTTTACAAGCATTTTATTTTCTTGTCTTAAATGTTTCAGCTAAACTAGCAGCCTTCATCAGATAATTGCAAATATTTTGTATTAAGCCAATAAACATCTCATGATCACTATTTCCTATGTTTACACAAATTATTAAAACAGAGGCAAAACTTTCCATACAGTAATGCCATCCAGTGCAAGGCAGAGTAATCAACGGATGCACCCACTGATTACTCTGGCTTGCATTATTGTATGGAAAGTCTTGCATCTGTTTAAACAGCTTGTGTAAACATAGGAAATAGTGATTGTGTGATGTTTAGTGGGTTAATACCAATCCTGCCCATAGGAGGATGGTAGATATGATTATTAAAGAACTAAAGACATCAAAATATATAGATTCTGAACTGGTTTCAGATCTACATAGAGTATACAAGTGAATGAGCTTGGATTGAAAACATTATTGTGTTTTCATTTTGGATTTATAGCTTTATAGTTAATTTAAAAAGTAAAAGATGGCTGCTGGAGAGTCACATTAGATCCTAAGATCTAGGTGCAGTGCTCCTAGATCCAAGGCTCCTCACTGATGAAAGCTACAAGCTAGAAACTAATTTGGGGATATTGTAGTAGACACTAGATAAAATCTTGCATCCACTGATTACTTTGGCTTGCACTATATGGCACTGCTATATGGAGATTTTTGTCTCTGGTTTAAATATTTTGTATTTGATTATATTATATTGCATTGTGTACATAAAAATGAATATAGAAATATATATTAATGATAGATCTCTTTTTTTACATATACACAGTATACAAAACAACCTCCACACTTCTATACATTCTGATAAAATCATATAAAGATACAATAAAAAGACAAATAACTTCCCAAGATGCATTTTATGCTGAACCAATACTCATCAGTTGGTCCAGACCATCATCTCTCATATATATCTCTATTATATAAAGAGTATTTATCAATATTAAATTGTTACATTTTGATTTACAAGAATCAAACTCACTCACCCACAACTTTGACACTTGTAAATCAAAATGTAACAATATACAGAGTATGTATGTTTAAATTCTCTGTGTATTTTTATAAGTAATTTTCACCTATGAGGTATGAAGCAAAATACCAATTAAAAACAGGTATTTAAAGCTGAAATTACCAACAGTGTTTATCTAAAATACTTAAAACCAAAACAGATTGCTTTTAGCTTATTATCTAAATTTATATAATGAACATAGGTCAGATAATAATATTTTACATGTTAAAAATTGGAAATATAACAACTTTCCAAATATTTCGCAATTAAATGAGATATTCCTATTATAAAGTACAGATTTAAATAGAAGGTTTTCATAAGTATATGTATATTTAAATGTTGGAAATATAATGGCATAATTTAATAATATTTTGTTTCATAGTATCATAGCTGAAAAGTATTTATAAAAATATAATAAAATTCCTATTAAATTTTAAACATTTAAATATATAAACCAATGAAAATCTTCTATTTTATATGTTTACAGACATGGAAAAAGACAAGTTTCCCATGAACCATCAATATAAATATAAGCATATATTTCTTCTTTGTCAGAAAAGTTGTAAGAATAAAGCGATCATTTATTTATTTGTAGCATCTTAAGTCTTATTAAAATTTGATTTTCTGATAAATGCTGAAATTAATGGTGAAGTTCAAATTCAAACTAGATGCAAACATAGCATCTCAATCATAAAACACAGATAAGAGCTATAGTCATTTCATTTTTAAAATCTTATGAATAATTAATACCAATCAAATAATTGTAAATATTTAATAAATATAGCATTTAACATATATATGTAATAGAAATGGAATCAGATATGTTGTCTATGAGCAATATAAATGTGGGGAAATCACTTGCTCTTTATAAAAAACCTGCAAAAATAAAAATATCTCAGGCCTTAATATATGCAATTGTAGTTACACTCTTATTAATGTCACTCTCTTACTATCTTCCTGCAATCTAATCACTGTTGTTGCATTATGATATTCTTCAGAATTTGATAAAATCCTGGGTCTATAATCTGATGATACAAAGCTTTATTCACTTCTAAAATATTTATAGAATTAAATGCCTTTTCATATTCTACAAATCCAAAGTAAAATCGCAACTATTACTCATTGTTTTTTTCAATAATTTCTATTAATATCTGAAAGTTACCTATTGTAAAATAACCATTTTTAAATCTAGTTGGACTAGATTAAATCCAATGTTTTTGTAAACAAGATGTAATGATCTTAGTAAATATTGACAGAAGATTAGATCTGTAATTTCTAATATTTTCTTTTTTTAATCTATTCCATTTTTTAATTATCTGATAAATAATTATTATTCAAAAATTTGGCACATTGCTTTTCCAGAAATTTATTTTTTCCACAGTTTTCCATTCTTTAATTATATATCTCACGTTTACATTTAAAATACTAAACATCTTATGATCACTATTTCTTATGCTAGGACATAACTGTTATTAAAATATGCAAAGCTCTCCTACAATAGTGCCACTCAGTGCCAACCATCCATTGATTACTCTGGTTGGCACTGAGTGGTTCTACTGTATGGAGAGTTTTGCTTGTTTTTTTTTTACATTTAAAATACTTAGAATTTCAAGAAATATCATAATCATAGAGCATCATTGTTTTTTAATACCATAATGTTTTTTGTAAAAATTTTCATGATAAATTTTGTTTTCCTATTGCTAAAACAATTCTCATTTTAAAAGCATTATGTTATTTTATACTTTTTAAACTTTTGTTTTTTTTTTCTATAACTTTCCCATTTCATTATTATATTTTCTTATATTACTGTTAATGCTTTCTGTACTATTTATAGAATTCCAGATATTCAATTTTTCTAAATGAATCATCTTTAAATATATTTATATTCCTTCTTTTTTACATGCATTGCATGGTTTCAATTAAAAATTTACTAAAGAATTACTACTTTTTCATACTGGCTATCTGTGTAGAGTTTTTAGTAAAGTATTAATTACCTTCTTAATGATCTCATTGAAATCTCAATCTATTTTTGAAATTTGTTCATATTTTAAAATCATTTGTAAGTTTCAGTTCATTGGAATGTTTCTGAAAATTAGTATAACAAACAAGATAATAAAATTTTAGTTTGAAAAAAGAATGGAATTAATATAATTTTGAATGCAAAATATAGACATCAAGGAGTCTCTCATGAAAAAAATATCTAAACTATAACTATGAGAATAAATATAAAAGAAAAGGTGTATAACAAAGTACTGTGGCATCTGATGTAATTGAAGAGAGAATGCATATATTAGAAGATAAATGAAAGGTGAATCTGTTGTTTGTAAAAAGCATTGTTTCATAAATTTATTGAATTCTTTAATAATAAATTCCAAATATATTTGAAATTTTCACATCTGAAAATAATTTTTTTTTGTTTTAAATGTTATGTCCACAAGGAAAGACTAATGGAAACATTTAAAAAAAAAAACCCTGGTAATTAAAAAAGGGTTGTTATTTGAACTTTAAACAATTGTTTGAATATTAATTTAATATTAATTTTGAGCATATTTACTTGCTCAAATAAGTTATGAAACATTTATCTGTCTGTTAATAATTTGTAAATTATTTTCTTTTTTCAAAAAATAATGGTAGTATGTTATTATTATTTAAAAATTAAGTAGTAAAAAAAAATAATAAAATAAAGCCAGTTTCATGAATATCTGATATTTACCATAAAAGGGATATAAAAAAGAATGGTGAATGAATATTTGATATGAAATGCAAAAGAAGTATAAAATAAATTGATGAATAAATAAAAATATTAGTATTAAAGAGTACATTAATGCAAAATAGAAAAATTGAATGAATATACCAACTAAACATCACATGATCACTATCTCTTATACTAGCACATAATTGTTATTAAACAAGGCAAAACTCTCTCCATACTGTAGTGCCACCCTGCGCCAACCAGAGTAATCAATGGATGCCAGAAGGCTTGTGCATAAAATCCCTATCTAGTGTCTGCTCATCCAATATCTCCAGACTAGTTTCTGGCTTGTGGCCTTCGTCAGTGAGGAGCCTTGGATCTGAGAGCACTGCACCTAGATCTTAAGATCTTATGCACAAGCCTTCTGGCATCCATTGATAACTCTGATTGTCATAAGGTAGCACTACTGTATGGAGAGAGTTTTGCCTTGTTTAATATACCAATTACTAAATGAAATAACTGAAACTCTTGTCCTGAATGTTACTGCAACTTGTCAATCTTTTTGCATATTATTGTCTTTTTTTTACCTATCATTAATTATTCTATAATCCATGATGAAGATAAATAACTTTAGAAATACAATACATTTAATTAAATCATTGTGATATATTATTGTTAAGGATTGGCATATAATTTTTCTTTTTAAAAGCAAAAAAAAAATCTTACTAGAAAGCTGCTTCAGTGATTAAAGCATTGGATCATCAAGGTATAGATCCAGGATATTGTCATATTTTAAAGAATATTTATAAAAATGCAACAGCAACAATTAGATTACATAATGATACTGGGAAAGTCAACATTGAGAAAGGTGTAAGACAAGGTGACTCCATATCTCCAAAACTTTTTACAGCAGTGCTGCAAGAAGTATTTTGTGGATTAAAATGGGAAACTAAAGGAGTGAAAGTAAATGGAGATTATTTAAGTCATTTAGATTTCGCAGATGATGTAGTTGTTCTTGCAAATAATGCTTCCGAGCTGCAGGAAATGTTGCAGGAGTTATCAGATGAAAGTAGGACTAAAGATAAATGTTCAAAAGACTAAAGTAATGTTTAATCGATTTGCTCCAAATATGAAAATAAAGATTGATTATGATGAATTAGAAGAAGTTAAGAGTTACAAATACCTTGGTCAGATTATTAATACAGATGGAAACATAATAGAGGAAATTAATCATAGAATTAAACTTGGTTGGAGTGCTTTTGGTAGAAATAACTTGATATTAAAAGGAAATATGCCTATGTGTTTGAAAAGAAAAGTTTTTAACAAATGTGTTTTACCAGTTCTTACTTATGGATCTGAGACTTGGACACTTAATAGAAGATCAATACAGAGACTTCAGACCACTCAAAGAAGTATGGAGAGATGTATGTTGGGAGTAACAAGAAGAGATCGAAAACGCAATGTATGGGCAAGAGAACAAACAGGTGTTACTGACCTCATTGAAAAAATTAAAAGATTGAAGTGGAGTTGGGCTGGACATATTGCTAGAAGAGATGATAATAGATGGACAATTGAAATTTTAAACTGGATTCCAAGAGATTGTAAAAGACCCAGAAGGAGACCACATGTAAGATGGATGGATGAAATAAGAAAATGTGTAGGGGTGATGTGGAGAAGAGAAGCTAAAGATCGGAGAAGATGGATTAAACTTGGAGAGACCTTCATCCTGCAGTGGATTGATAATGGTTGATAATGATGATGATGATGATTAGCACTCTGTATCATTTGTCTTTTCTATATTAATTTTATTAATAAATGCAGTTTATTAAAACTAAGAGTTTGAATAGACTCTTTTCTTAATTTTAAACAATTTAAACCCAGTCTTCATCTCATATACAAATATAACATTATTTGATGAGAAAAACCCTTGCATCTATCCCTCGTCCTTCTTTTTATTTTATGATATAATGATATTACATCCTATAAAGCCTACAATTTAGGTTCAAATTCTGGACAGGCAAATAAAAAAAAATTCTCAATTCCTAATCACATTTAGAATATAGCCAATACTGCTAATTATCCAATATTGATCAGCAAGACTACGAAGCTATTCTTAACAAGAAAATAAAATAAAAATGAAAAATCTTAAATCCCTCAACAAGTCACTGACAAGACTGATGAGTCATAACCTTCATACACTCTGATATCTTATAAGGAACTGTTGGCGAATCTTTTACCCTACAATGGAATAATTAAAGATTGTTTTATATATGCAACAAGTTTAGATGAACAACTTTGGAAGCTTCTACCTACAATATTACAATCAATACAGAAAAAAGTCTTCAATTGGCTCATGATTGTAAATCGCATGGGATAAAATTATTTCTGATATTGAAAAATTCAATAAGAATATTCAAGTTAAACAAAAAAATCAATATAAATGAGTTAAATAATAGACTGATATTTATTTTAAATTAATATTCAATTCTAGCTATCTACAAAACAAAGTATCTTAAAGCACTATTCATAATTAAAAATACTTGTTGATGTCTCAAATCATAATAATCTAAAATATAAATGGCATATACTCTAACAGTTAAATCTAAAGGCTTATTTAAGAAAGCATTATAATCTCTAAAAAAAAAAAAAATATGACTGGCAAATTTTGAAAATATTTCATTATGTTGTTTACTAAAGCAATAAGAAGCAATTCAGCACTACTAGTAATCATTCATTATGTTCTATACGAAAAGAAAATACTTAAACAGAAATTTTGAAGAATAATCAAATAATGCCTTTGTAGAAATAAAATCTTAGAATTCCATTATTTTGTTATAAGATCAGATGTATTTAGCTCAAATAAAATATGAGATTCAATGTAAACACAGCAATCATGTATATATCCTGAAATTCAAGATTCTCTTCTGTCACAGTTAACAAATCTGGCAAGAAAATCTATAAACTCAGGTTCATGTTTATATCAATGAAAAATGTCCAGTTATCTTTTGATAGATATCAGATTATAAAGCTGAATAGAGAATGGAACCTGAGAATCTATGTGCAACAATATTGAAATTATTAAAAATAATAATATAAAAACATCAAAGAATGCTTGTTTTTAAATAGCTAAAATACAATTATCTCACCTGACCTTTCTGTCAATTTCAATTTGAATATTAATTTTCTAATCAGAAAAAAATCTTACACAAAACTTCTTCATCCCACATATACAGACAGTAACGATAATTGATGAATTAAATAATAAAATAATACAACAAAGCATTACATGACACACCTGATCAATTTTTGGCTTACACATATAGCTGTCATTCAGAGAGGTGGGGGTATTAAAACAAAGTGTTCACATTGCCAATATAAAATTAATATGCAAATATCTTCTTTTTGAATATTTTTAATACGTTGTCAAGTCTATGTTTTCTTTCTAAATATGCACAAAATAATAATGTTTCAAAATTGTCGATATTTTTATTATATATATAATTTATAATACTTTTTAGGATCAACTATGGAAAATATTAAAATATATAGTTATGACAACATTTCTGCAAAATAATACCTGTCTCTTCAATTGTCTAAAGATGTTATTATGTGGTCATTGCAAAAATATCAAAATTAATTAAGCATTTAGATTAATTAAATTAAGTTTCTTAATTTAATTACTCTTTTAATGTTAATCTAACTGAAGGCAAATATTATTTTGCTGAAACATTGGTACAGCTATATATTTCAATATTTTACAAAGATGATCATGAGAATGTCTATGTGTTATTATACATCTTTCATTCATGAAAATTTTCACTTTGACATATATACATATATATGTTAATTCTAATATTCTAATGGAAATAATACTATATATATATATTATAAACAAACATTGTTTAAAAAATTATTAGACTAAAAGTAATAGAAAGCTCTTCTTTCAGGATTCACATCTCTATTTAAACAGCTTCATCATCTAGATATCAGTCTCACCATACTGATAATTAAAATTTTAAAAAATGTTTGCTTACAGAACTTAGTGTTGGTTTTTATGATAAAAAGTAATATTTCTTACTAATGGATTCTTCAGATGACGATGGTGATGGTGAAATGAGACCCCAATTTCGAGCTTCTAAACGCAAACGAAGTCTTCGTAAAGCATCAGCTCTTACTAAATGTTTAACGGACACCCACTTTTCTCTAGGTGATTCATTGTCCAAAAATGTTGCTTTATCCTCAAGTGTATATTGAGAGAAACCACCTGATGTGTATGTAAGAGTACTATCATCTAATGATGGTGTAATTGTGGAATCTATTAATAAACCTGATAAAGTTACATTTTCAGAAACATCTTTATCAAAGGTAATTTGATCAAGTTCTTCTTTTTCTTTAGACATTGTTTCATCAAAATCATGATCTAAAAAAAAATAAAGTAAAATTAATTGTAAAATAATCATCATAGATAATTTTTAAAAAAATAAATCTACAGTTGGAAAATGGGTGACAGGAATGATTTTTGCTTATGATGTATTTTAATACTTTGTCTTTAATGTAAAATATTCTAATTTAAGAAATTTACTCCCACTTTTTTTTAAAAGTATATATAACATATTTTTCCAGAATGAATACTGTAATCAAATAATGCATGACCCTTGATCATTATTAATCTGCAATAAACATTATTCAAATAATACAATACATTATTTTATAAAATATTTCTAAATATTAGAGCATATACATATTTATGCTTAAGCTCTTTCTTAAAAAAAAAAGATTATAGAGTAAACGATAATGTGAAGTTATTATGTGATCAGAATTTGCCCTTAGACAAAAAATATCCTTGCCAATAATATGAGTGTCATTTCCCTTAAATAAATGGTCATTTATTTATTTTCCAATAAAATATAAAAGTTAATGTCCTACACTCTCTCTAAGTTAAGTGCAAAGGTAGAATGGTAAATTTGAGAGTTAGATAACAATTTTCAACTATAAACTAAAATAATTAATCTATGAAAACATTCCAGCAAATATTACCAAGTCTATGAAGAGAAATGTTTTGAATGATATATAATCAAGTTGTTTATATTATTTATGATGTTTAAAATTCCTTAAATCATAGTCAAAAGAATTTCTCATACACATATTTAAATTCAATAGTAGGTTTTTATTTTGTAAATATTCTTTAAAGATTATTTAATATAATATTCACAGGCAGACTAGTATTGACAACGATCAAGTGTTATTATTTTGTTATAGTACCCTACTGATTAGTTAATCCAAAGTGCTTTCAGGCAAAGAATTTAATATATATACAATCAAAATATAAAGCATTTATGAACATCTCAACACCTATTATCAAGTGCATTAGAAGACAAGTCACTTCAATGTTATTTAAAAATGTTAAAAATGATAATCATATAAATAATGATCTTCATCACAGCACACTGTATCTAATTCATCATTATTTCCAAACAATACTGATCCCACTGTATGATGAAGGTCTGCCCAGATTTAATCTAGTTTCTCGGACCCAAAATAATTTCTCTTCTCCAAAACATTCCAGAAAATTTCCATATCATATTCATTCACTCACTTGTGATCTCTTTCTAAATCTTTTACAATCTCTTGTGGGCCACTTTAATATCTCAACTATCATATAATGTCATGTCTTTTAAAAACACATACAGACCAGCCTCTTAATTCTTCAATAATGTCAATGATACATATTTATTTTCTCATGCATGTATTCTACTTTTGATTTGCTTACTTATTACTCTCAATATATATATATCATGACTTTACTATGTGGTCTGAAGTTTAATATTACTTTCTATTAAATGCCTAGTCTCAGATGTATATTTAAGCACTGAAGAAAGATATGGATTAATTACATTCTCTTTAAATGCATAAGTATTTTTTTTAACATTAAGTTATTTATATTTAAAAGCTTATTGGTCAAGTTTACTTCATTATGTTTTCAAATGTATTTCTAATATGTTATTATCAATCTTTATTTTCTCCATTATTGAAAAGCTATTGAATATTACTTTCAGGTTTTAACTTTCATCTTTAGCATTGCTTTCAATTGATAACCCTTTTGGCATCTCTTAAAGCTTTGAATCGCATCACTTGCAAAATCTAAATAAGTGAAATAACATTCATTTATCTCTATTTTCTTAACTTCTCACTTTGATCTAGAAAATATTCCCTATATAACTGTTGTAATATATGTTCAATATATGCAATCAAGATGTTGTGAACCCTTTGATTGCTAATCTTCTCATAGTCACTATATAATCTAACCACTGCTATTTCACTTTGATAAATTTTATCAGAAATTTGTCAGTATTCTGAGTCAATGCATTAAATGTTCCAAAACTTAATCATCATTCAAATGCTTATAGAATCAAATGCCTTTTCATAATCTACAAATCTAATGCAAAATGGCAACTTCTACTCATTGATCCTTTCTGTAACTTCTCAAAATACTTTGCTTTAATCCACTGTGCTATAAACATTTTTTAAACTTTGGTTAGTGTGAGTTCAAAGTTTTCTATAGATGAATTGTAATGAATTTAATAAAGATGTTATATAGAATTGACAGAAGGCTCATAAAACTTATTTCTAATATTTTCTTTTTCATTTTTTTTTTAAACTATCAATATCATTAAACCACTAAACATGACATGATCACCATTCTTTATGCTTACACAAGCTGTTTACACAGAATAAAGAATGGTGATCATGTTATGTTTAATGGTTTATACTAATCCTGCCAATAGGATTATGGGGAATGTGGTTATTAAAGAATCAAAGACACCAAAAAGTATAGATGCTAACTAAGTTCAGATCTATACAACTATTGATGAGCTTGAATTGAAAACATTATTGTGTTGTCATTTTGGACTCAAAACTTTATAGTTAGCTAATAAAACAAATGATGGCTGCTGGAGGGTTGGTTGCATTAGATCCTAAGATCTAGGTGTTGCTCTCAGATTGAAGAGTTCTCATTGATGAAAGCCACAAACTAGAAACTCATGTGAGATATTGGATGAGTAGACACTTGATAGGGATTTTATGTACAAACCTTTCTGTATCCATTGATTACTCTGGCTTGCACTACTGTATGGAGAGTTTGCCTCTATGTCTATCAATATCATTATGGTATTCTTCCAACCATCTACTAAATTTATCATTTAGACATTTGGAATGTAGTTTTGCATCAATTTTCTTATTTCTTCACTTGATTCTAAAAAGATATTAATAACAATTCTATTTTCTGGAGATTTTTCATCCATCATAGATTTAATTGAATGTATCATCTCTTTATTTAAAATGTTTGTCATTTTAAAAGAGATTACTATAATTGTATGGATTATTATTTCTCATTTTTTATTACTATATAATTCTTTGCAGTCTAATTGCTGAAACACTTTTCCTTTCAATATTAAGATATTGGGTTTTCTATCTGAGATCTTTATTCTCTTCTATAACTTTCCTTGTCAATTCACAATTATAATTCCTTATATCATCGTTAACTATTTTTCATATCATTTTAGGGAATTCCAGATATTCAATGTGTACCATTTTTTTAAAAAAATCATAATTCTTTTTTTGCTTCATATATTGAAACTAGTCTCAGCTGAAAATTTATGAGTAAATTGCTTTTTGAACAGTGTATCTACGTAGATGTTTTTAATAAGGTATCAATTATCTTCTTATTAAACTCAATCAAGTCTAAGCCAAGCCTTTTTATATTTTAAAGCAATTTTCAAGTTCTATCTTAAATTTACTGAAATATTTGTGATGGCTAGGTATATCAACTAGTGACATTGTTTTCTAACAGACTTTGTCTCTCTAGTTTTGCATTAAAACTTCCTATGTTGAATCTATTAAGTACATTATAGTTATTAAATATATATTTTCCATTTATCTGTAGAAGAGAATAAAAGTCTCAAGAGTGTAAAACAACATTTTGGTATTGGTATGAAATTTATATCTGTAATAAGAAAAAAAAATTGAACTATTACTAAACAGAGAGATGTCATCATGAAATGAGTAGAAGACTTCTATCAAGAATTATATAGTAATAAAGAACAAGTACCTCCTATATCTATTATATCTTCTGAATTGCCCAGAATTTTAAATGAAGTGTGACATGCAATTAAATTTATAAAGAAAGGAAAGGCTCCAGGTAATGATGGAATTATAATTGATATATTAAAAGAAGCAAGTGAAGAAATAGATAAGAAAATTAGCAAAGTTATATACCAAATGTCTAAATGATAAAGATGTACCAGATGATTGGAAGAATGCGGTATTAATATTAATCTTTAAAAAAGGTGATAAAGAAGATATTAGAAATTACAAACCCATCAGCCTTTTATCAGTTTTATACAAAATTTTTACCAAGATAATTACAACTCGTCTACAGAGAACATTGGATTTCCACCAACCAAGAGAACAAGCTGGATTTAAAATTGGTTTTAGTACAGATCATATCCAGATATTGAGAGAAGTTATAGAAAGGACAAATGAATATGATTTGCCATTATGCTTTGGATTTGTAGAGTATGAAAAGGCATTTGACTCTATAAACATTTCTTCAGTGATTAAAGCATTGAATCATCAAGGTATAGATTCAAGAGATTGTTATATTTTAAAAAATATTTATAAAAATGCAACAGTAACAATTAGATTATATAATGATACTAGGAAAGTCAACATTGAGAAGGGTGTAAGACAGGGTGACTCCATATCTCCAAAACTTTTTACAGCAGTGCTGCAAGAAGTATTTTGTGGATTAAAATGGGAATCTAAAGGACTGAAATTAAATGGAAATTATTTAAGTCATTTAGATTTTGCAGATGATGTAGTTGTTTTTGCAAATAATGCTTTAGCGCTGCAGGAAATGTTGCAGGATGTTATCAGATGAAAGTAGGAAAGTAAGACTAAAGATAAATGTTAAAAAGACTAAAGTAATGTTCAATGGATTTTCTCAAAATATAAAAATAAAGATTGATTATGATAAGGTAGAAGAAGTTAACAGCTACAAAAATCTTGGTCAGATTATTAATACAGATGGAAACATAATGGATGAAATTATAAACTTGATTGGAGTGCTTTTGGTAGAAATAACTTGATACTAAAAGGAAATATGCCTATGTGTTTGAAAAGAAAGGTTTTTAATAAATGTGTTTTACCAGTTCTTAATTATGGATCTGAGACTTGGACACTTAATAGAAGAGCAATAGAGAGACTTCAGACCACTCAAAGAAGTATGGAGAAATGCATGTTAGGAGTAACAAAAAGAGAGTGAAAATTCAATATATGGGTAAGAGAACAAACAGGTGTTATTGTCCTCATTGAAAAAATTAAAAGAGTGAAGTGGAGTTGGGCTGAACATATTGTTAGAAGAGATGATAATATATGGACAATTGAAATCTTAAACTGGATTCCAAGAGATTGTAAAAGACCCAGAAAGAGACACATGTGAGATGAATGAAATAAGAAAGTGTGCAGGGGTGATGTGGAGAAGAGAAGCTAAAGATCGGAGAAGATGGTTTGAACTTGGAGAGACCTTCTCCTGCAGTGGAATAATGATTGATGATGATGAATACTAAAATCCAAAACAAAATTCTTAATATGTATATCTTTCACTCATAAATTCTGTTAATATATGTCCTCATTTATATCTATTTCTATATCCAAATTTATTCACATCACTTTCATCTTGAAATCATTTTTCAATTCTAGTATTAAAATCTTCCATGACAATGCTTGAATGTTTAGACTAACTAAGAATATTCTGCAGAATTTATTTAAAAATCTTTTTACTTTTTCATCAAACTTTGTTTGGATTTTTGTATCTTTCATCAAAATAAATAATATCACTCTATCTTATATAACAACTTTGTTAATATTTGTGTCTTTGAAGCAAGTTACATGTTTAGTTTTCAAATAAAATTGTCTTTTCATATTTTCTTCTAATTTCACAAAGATCATTAAAGTCTCATTAAATATTAAATAGTTTTTGTTTCAATTCATGCAATTTTTCTTTATTTGAAAGTAATTCATAAATACAAGCAACTAACTAAAAGCTGCAATTGTTGCCATGACATATAACTTTATAGCCTTTCAGTAAATGAGTTTGTCTGTTAAGATTATAAATATAAAATAGAATGAGCATTCAGATTTACATTCATTTTACCTTCAAGAAATTCCAAGTGATGTTTCAAATTAAAAACAAAATTAATTATCTGAGAAGGCAATTTACCATATTGGCTGCAGTGTGTTAGTAGGCCTCACTGATGATTATTTGCCACATTAGTAATTTACAAAATATTACTATTGCAATGACAAAAAATACACATTATCAGGACATTTATTCTAATTTATCTCTTTAAGATAGGGATAGGCAACCTCTGCCCATGGGCCAACTCTAGCCTTTGAAAACTCTCAATCAAGCCTACAGACATTTTCAAAAATGTATATAAAATGGCCACATATAAAACTTTTATCTAAATATGCACATAGTACAAGTATTAAATTAAGAGTTAACCAAAATATAATATTTACTTCCTCAACTACATTTTTTTCAATAAATTAATAAATCAACTACATCTTTTTCTTTCTCCAACTGTTATAATAGTTCTAGTTCATTCTATCAGAGGTACAATATTAAACAAATTATGTATATTGTGTGATCTATCTGACTATGGATTTAATCTAGATGCTGAGATCATTTGGTTTGTTTTTAAAATGATTTTTGCAGATGAAAGTATACTAGCAAAAATAAAAGTTAAATTTTACTTTGTTTTATTATTACTATTTTGCATTTATTTATTTATTTATTTATTTATTTTAATTTGTATATAAAAAGAAATAGTAAATCAATATGCTTAATATGTCTGGAAAATATTTCAATTAATAAGTAACACAATATTAATAGGCACTATTTATCAAAACATTCTGATTACAACAAAATTGATTGAAGAAAAAATAAATATTGAAATAGAAAATTTGAAAAAGAGATTCATCAAATGGCTGACATGTTTCATAAAAAGTATAAAGAAGTTAGAAAATTTTATGAAAGTAATCTATATTATTTAAAAAAAAAAAACAGAACATTCAAAACAAATTTTCTGAAGAGGAATTTATAAAAGACTGCAAACTACCTGCTGTATATTAATCTTCCCCAACATAAAAAGAAATTTGAGAATACAAATGACAAAAAGAATAATTACAAGGTGAATTGGAAAAATTGTCATTAAATGTGAAATAGTTATTAATAATAACAATGTTACTTCAATTTTAATTCACAAAAAAAAATCATGGCCCTCATTTAAAAAGCAAAAGCTAAAATTGGCTCACTAGTTCAAGAAGTTGTTCACCCTTAATGATTAGGGGTAAATTAAATTTTTGATCAAATATAGTAGAATAATTTTTAAGTTGATAATTTTGTAATATTATAAATATCTAAATGGTCCTTGACAGAAAAAAGATTTCCCATCCCCGGCTTTAAGATATCAAAAAAATAATTAAAGAATCTCCTTTCTGTTAAAACTAAACTCCTTTTTGCATCTTTAGACTAACCATTATTTTTTTAAAAAACCATTTGATAAACTTTCACATAACAAGTTCCTATTATACTGAAATATATGATAAAGATATATGTGTGATTGTAACCTAGGCCAATTGATAGATCATAATTCAACATAAAATGCATTGGGAAGTGGAATCATTTGCTTTTTAAGATTTCTTTATTCATATATTTATGAATGTGTAGTAGAATGGAGATTATTTAATACATCTATAAAAGATATATCTGAAAAAAGAGAAATGAAGAACTATTCCATGTGAGTGCACTTAAATAAAAAAATATATATTGCAATCTTTAACTGGGGTTTAAGTTTATATGGAATAAATGATTAGTGATAATCATTAACATTTTCATCTAGAGTAGATCATGTCAAAATTATGGGTAAAGTAAGTTTAACACTTGTAAATCAAAATACAATAATGTATTATTGATAAATACTAAACTCATGATAAAGCTATATATGATAGATTGTAATCTAGGCCAACTGATGAATGCTGGTTCAACATGAAATGCATATTGGGAGTCATTTATATTTAAGATGTCTTTATTTATATGTTTCAAAAATGTGTAATGAAGTAGAGATTTTTAAAAAATTCCTGTGTTCAATGATACAATTAAAAAGAAAATAAATAGTTTTGCTGTCAATATCAAGAATCAAGCAAAGTAATATAATTGTGGTTGATGAGTCAACTGACAATATGAACAATGTTAATTTGATGATGATTTTTATCAGATACTTCTATAAATTGCAAATTTATGAAGACTTGCTGTTTTGTAAAAATCTCTCCAATGTAATTAAAGAAAGAGATATATTTGAAAAGGTGAATTACTTTTTTTTATGAAAAATGAGCTTGAATAGCAAAAGTGCATTGAGTTTGCATTGATGGAGTGCAACCATGACTCGAAGGATTTCAAGATTTATAGATGAATTTTAAAAAAAGATGTGTCCAAATGCAAAATATGTTCATTGCATTATCCACAGAGAAAACCTAATATTTTGACATATAGAAGAATAACTTCTAGACCTAAATATAGATGCAAATAAATTGAATTTTAAAAGTAGAAGAATAACTTAGTAAAGTGTCATCAGAAGTTTAAAAGCCACTAACACAAGATTCTTTTGAATTTTAGGCCAAGAGATGGATTATCCCACAATAAAGTTCTAAAAAGAGTTTTAATATTAAAAGATAAAATATGCATTTTTTTTTCTCAGCAAAAATCCACATTAGCATCACATTTTTCTAATCAAAATTAGATCTGTTCTTTCTTACTTGATGGATTTTTTTGAAAAAGTAAAACACTTAAATCTTTCTCTGAAAGAAAAAAGTATCATTTTATTAAACTTAAATAAAAATTGCAAACATTTCGAATTAAACTTTCTACATAGTTACAAGTTTTAGGGATAAAAATACAGAAATGTTTGCTTTTTTCCAAATAAATTTTTGAGAAAATATTATATTAACCTTAAACACAAAATTGCCAATATTTAAAATTAAACTTTCTGCATGGTTAAAAAGTTTTAGAGACAAAAATATAAAAATGTTTGTTTTTTTGCATAAATTTCTTGAAGAACAACTTTAAAAATTTGATTTTTTTAAAAATATATATATATTCCTAACTTAAAAGAAAATAAAGAATGCGATTTCATAAGAACGCTATTTGCTCCATTTCAACAATTTAGTGGTCTGCTTTGGTCATCTCAGGGGGAACTAATTAACTTGAGAACAGAATCAATCCTTGAATTGGAACTTTGTTACAATTCTGGAACCAGTGACAAAAAAGAATACCCTTCATTAATAAACACAACCTTAAATATACTGGTTCTATTTGCACACAAATATTTTTAAGAATGTGCTTTTTCATTATTATTACTAATTGAACATAAACATAAATCTTATTTATCAATAGAAATATTGGGGAAAAATCTAAGAATTGTTGTGTCAAATATTTCACCTGATATAGATTTTTTTTGTGTAATAATATTCGATACATCTACCAAATTAAATTCTTATTAAAATCTCTTCTAGTGTATTATTCAATTTTTGTTCTAGTTATTATTAATGACTTTTGTGTCTTATATTTCATGATCTTTGTAATATTTGTAATTCTTTAAATATTTTGTATTGTAATGAAAATTTATATTTATATATAAAAAAAAATTAAATATAAATACAATAAAATTTCACAATAACAGCATGTGACTTTTTTCTTTCAGAGGCTTTAAATGTTTCTAGCTATTCAAGGGAAGTATTTATATCAATGAGTTTGAGATGCATTGGTTTATATCACCTTATTTAGATGCTAAACACAAAGAAAAATTATAAATTCTCATCATTTGGTACCTTACGAGTTTTATGAGTAATTTTCTCTGATAATTTTTTATAAAGAGATGGTGATAGAGATTTTGTCCAGTTTTTTTTTACTTTACATGCCTTTTTCTGACTATATTTAGTTGAAATACTCTATGGAGTCCACCAATAAAAATAAATTTTACTTATAAAACATCTTTGATAAATTATTATAACCACAGAACTATTTACTGAAAACATTAAAGATCAAAATTTATCATTAACTAAAATTTGGAATTTATCATTAACATTAAAGATCAAAATATTTAACTTTAGAAAATGCTGTTGCATGAATCAACTATTAAAATATGTATATGGCAAAAGATTAAAAAAAAGTATAGTCATTATGTTGAAATAAAAATAAAGTCAATGCATGTTTGGTAAGTTTTTTCTAGAAGGCAATACATCATATTATAGTTGCCAATATTTTTTTAAAAGACAAAATTGGAGAGAATATTTGACCACAAAAAAAAATGAAAGAAAGAGTAATCTATTAAGAGGAAAAAGTAAAGAATATTAGATTTGATAATCAAATAGAATAAAAAAATTTGTGAGACAAAACTGGACGTTTTCAAAAAAAAAAAAGGAAGATGTATTGCTTAGCAATGAAATCATATTTAAACAACAAAACATGCACATAAAAGTTAAGATTTTGGGAGTGTTCAGCATAACCACAAATATAAACTTAAATATATACATTTATTTGTAATTTTAGATACTGACCATCACATAGACTTCCCAAATACCAAAATCATATCACATGCAATAACCATGATAACATAAAAAATATAATCATCCCTAGAGAAAAATTGTCTATAATGTCCCAAAGATTATAGTTTTCCAAAAATACATAAAAAAGACATTCCATTACATCCAATTGTCAGTGCTATAGGATCATCTACTCATGCTTTAGCAAGATACATAACAAATCAAATACAACCAATTATTTCTTCCATGAAATCTTATATAAAAAAACACAGCCATTTTATATCTATTATTAATAATTTAAAATTAATGTCAAACAATATCCTTGTAAGCTTTGATGTTGTTTCTTTATTTACAAAAATACCAATTGATAAAGCATTGATTATAGTTTTTAAACATTGCAACTTACAAAATCATATTATCACATTAATCAAACATTGTCTTAATAATATTTATTTTACTTACAATAATCAATTTTACAAACAAATAACTTAAACCCCAATGGAATCTCACATATCCAATGTTTTTGCAAATTTATTCATGGAAAAATTTGAAATACAAGCTTTAAATTCAGCATTATATAAAACATCTATCTGGCTCAGATATATTGATGACACAATTGTTATTTGGTCACATGGAGAAGAAAAACTAAATGATTTCTTTACTCATATTAAAAACCTATATTCACAAATTAAATCCACTATGGAAATAGAAGTGGAAGACTCCCTTTTCTTGATATTCTTGTTTCTAAAACAAACAACCTTACCTTATCAGTCTCTATATATAGGAATCTACACATAATGATATCTAAAAAAAATCATCACATCACTATATCCAATCCAAGTCTTCTCTATAGCTAAATGACTTTTTTCAAGAGAATTTTTACTTCCAAAACATTTGAATTAAGAAAAGAAATCAAACACATAAAAGAAGTCTTATTAATGAATGATTACAATACCACCACTGTAAACAAAGCCCTACAAAAAGAAAAAAAAGTTATTTAATAGAATATGCATTCCTTATATAAAAGGAACCACAGATAAAATTGGAAAGGTATTAAAATGCTATGACATAAAAGCAACATTCTCTACTGAACAAAAGATTAGTAATATTCTAATCAAACTTAAAAATATAATCCATCTAGAAGCCCAAAGGATCTATGAAATCCCATGTAGTCATGTGCCCAACTACATAACATAGGAAAAAGCAATCGGTGTATAAATGCAAGAAGAGATGAAGATATTAATGAAGTAAAAAAATTCTCAACATCTTCAGCATTTGCTCTCTGATTTAGATACTGGCTACTTTCTAAATATCAAAATCATATCCAAATGCAATAACCATGATCAAAGAATATTTAGAGAAGGTATAGAAATTTTTGAAAACAAAAACTGCATTAATAAATGTGATCAAACAATAAAATTACCAACTATTTGGAAAAGTTTCTTAAGGCAAATAAATATAAAAAATACTGCTAAATGTAAATCAGACTATTCAACACCCACATGAAACAATTCTATATACTATGTCCAAATAATTATTACTATATATTTTTTCACCCAGTAGAGGATGTGTTATTGAAACATTGGTAATAAATTTATTTTATTCTAATAAAACATTTTTCGCCCATGAAAACATTCACTTCAACTTATTTGTAATGGCAATAGAAAAATATATCTAAATTTACTACTCAAAATTACTCTCTTTCAGACAAATGAATAAAGACATAAGAAAAAGCCAAATAGTTCCCAAGATGCACTTCTGCTAAAATAGCTTCATCAATTGGTCTACATCATCAGATTTTTTCAAACATCTTCATCATCTTTCAATATTTATTCATTATATTCTATTACAATTTACTCTAATATTTAAATACAAATACATTCAAATATACTGAACCTTAGATGTAATTAAAGAGGATTTGAACCCAGCTTTTGAGTGCCCTTCAGCTAACCACTCCATCTTATATAACTGATACACATGACCATATACATGTGAAAAAAATAAATGCTCTCCAATATACATATTTCGTGCTGAACTAGCACTCAACGGTTGGTCCAGATCACCATCTCCCATACATATATATATAATCAGGGCTCAGTTTATATTGATAGGAAATCTTCAAACTTTAATGAACAGGCTTCATTTTACTCTACCCACCAACTCTTCAGCTATTCATATCATTGAAAATCTGATGATAATAAGCTCAAAGCCCTTGTTGCTTCCAAAATTATTGTCATACCCATGTTGTCTTTAAGTCACTCTGACCCCTCATATGTAGGATCTTAATATGTCCACTTAAATACACAGAATTAGGGATGGGCAGAATTTAGAATGAATCTGTAATATTTAAATACATATTAAAATATACTGACAAGTAAATAAAGAGGATTTGAATACAAACTTTCAAGTTCTCTTCAGCTATCCACTCCATCTTATAGAACCGATAAATGTGAAAAAGATACATGATCTCAAATATATGTATTTCATGCTGATCTAGCACTTGTCAGTTGGTCAAGATCATCATCATACATCTTAATCAGTGCTTAGTTTATATTAAGATAGCAAATCCTCAAACTTTAATGGACAGGCTTCACTTTTCTTCACCCTCCAATTCTTCATCCATATGTATTATTGAAAATCTGATGTTGGAATGCTCAAAGCTCTTGTTGATGACAATATTGTTGTCATACCCATATTGACTTTAAGTCACTCTGTCCCCCTCATATGTAGGACTTCAATATAACCATTTAAATACAGAGAAGAGGGATGGGCAGAATGCAGGATGAATTGGTAATATTTAAATATAGGTATATTGAAATATACTGAACCATATATGTAATTAAAAAGGATGAACACAGAGATTCAAGCTCCCTTCAGCTATCCATTCCATCTTACATAGCTGAACATACGTGACCAAATACATGTGAAAAAGATAAATGATCTCCAATAATGATTCAATACGAAATACGTATATTGGAGATTATTTATCTTTTTCACGTGTATGTAGACATGTGTAACGGTTTATATAAGATGGAGTGGATAGTTGAAGGGAGTTTGAAAATACGTGTTCAATTCCTCTTTTAATTACAATTAACTCTGCACATGTACAACCTTAATGACGATTTACCACCGTTTTTTTTTTTGGTTAAAAAAATCAACGTCATTAACAACTATTTATTGAACTAGAGATTATTGTTATATTAATCTAGACTATAAACTAAACTTAATATCAATAGTAAAATCGGAAACGTATATATTTAATAATGCGCATTTGTAAAAAAAAAAAAAAAATGTAAATATAATTTTTATATGAGTTAATAATAATATAGCAATCTCTTAGCCTAACAGATATCAATACTAAAGATATATTTATCAAAAAAAAAAAAAAAAAAACGATTATCGCCATTAAGGTTAAGGTTAAACAAGTTTAAATACACTTAGAAAAAATTGTAATAATAATAATAATGTAAATAATTTGTAAGATTTCGAAAAAAAAAATCTAACCATAGGGATAATAAAATGTAGATTATTACTTTTTTATTGGGATTTAAAATAAAATATCAAAATGCTTAAATAAATATTTTGGCAAACAAATATTTGCAATGTTTGCAATATATTGTGCATAATATAGAGATATAACTTTCCGTTCTTAACATACCTTTCTCCATTTTGACGCGTAACTTTGTTGCTAAGATATATTAAATTTCAACCATAATGTAAGTTTTAATTCTCGTATTACTCACGAAGCGACGATTTCATGTTGTACTATCTAGAAAAACAAAAATTTTTTGCGTGAAGATTAAGACAAAATCTCTATATTATATATCAGAAAATTTTCTAAAAAAGTATTACTTAGAAAAGAAAATAAGAAAAAAATACTTATTTAAATAATGAAAAAATGATACTGGCAGAAATAGAGCACCACATCTTATACGATAATAAAAAATAATTGTTATCATTATAATGAATTTCATAGACTAATTAAGATAAAGGTGAGGTATTTAAGTATATTATATATAGGGTAAGTTAAATTCTCTGTCCGATGACAAATTTGAAGATGAATCCTAAAAACTAATATTTCATATCAAAATGATACACTCGTAACTTGAAAAATACTTTAGATTAGAAAAATATCCGCTATTTACAAAAAGTAGAATGATTTATAAAACTATTTACTTCATTTTAAAAAAACATAATTACAATGGCGATAATTGAGAGCACTAAAGTAGAGTTACACATGCACAGCGTTAACATAAAGGTATTTTAAATGAATTTTTGAATGCATCCCTAAACACACATTGTTTTCCTGGGGGAGAGATTATTAATAGAGGTTGGTGTAGTGTACTGTATATGATTTTTCTTTTAGAAAGTTTGTTATACTACTATTATTGTTTTTTATTATAATTTATATGCATTGTTTTTGTAGTCAGCATTTGTTGACTATTAATTTTTTAATAAATATACAAATGATTCCCAATGCTTTATCATGCCAAAAATTATTATATCTCATTAGTGAATCTGCAATTGTTATTTTAAATATACCGTAACTCGTGAACACCCGTGGGAGTGATCAAATATGTTAAATGAATTTTTGTTAATACTTTGATCGTTGCAATTTTTTTTTTTTGTCACAATAATGTATTTTAAAAAGACAAATTAATGAGTTAGTTGGAAAAGTGCTCTATTCAACTTTATTAAGACAATTAAAATACTTGCACGTTTTTCTATTAATTTTATTAAGATACTTATCGCTGCAGTCGGAAAGTCGATCGATTATTTTCGTCTAATCATAATAATATGTCATTTGCCATGCTGGCAATAAGCAAAAGATTAGATTTAAAGTGTGAAGTGTGTATTATTTCGAATTTTTAAATAAATTATTTCAAATTAAATGATTTTAAAATTATATATATTTAATATTTGCAAAATAGTTTATAAATAATTTAATTTTTTTGTAAATTGTTATTTATAAATTAACAAATAATGTTGCCAAATTTGCCCGATTTGAATCGGATTAATTCTAATTTCTTAGTCCAATATCAATTCCCGTACAAACGATTAAGGTTTCACGTGAGCTGTAGTGTTATTGTTTTGTTTTTTTAAAAAAATACAATCAATTAATAAGTAAATAGAGGGATTTGAACTTAGGATTTTTCCAGTCTATATTCGATCTCCACTCAATCTCAAATAATTGGTACACATGTACGTATGTCGGTTGTTTGAGATGGAATGGAGGACGAATGTAGACTGGAAAAATCCGAAGTTCGAATCCCTCTATTTACAATCCAATTAAATATACAAATAGGATAAATAGAAATATTGGTTATTTTCATATGATCACCATTTCTTATGCTTGCTTATCATTATCACCAACCATTATCAATCCACTGCAGCATGAAAGTCTCTCCAAGTTCAATCCATCTCCGATCTTTAGCTTCTCTACTCCACATCACCCCTGCACACTTTCTTATTTCATCCATTCATCTCACATGTGATCTCTTTCTCGGTCTTTTACATTCTCTTGGAATCCCATTTAAGATATCAATTGTCCATCTATTATCATCTTTTCTAGCAATATGTCCATTCCAACTCCACTTCAATCTTTTAACTTTTTCAATGAAGCAAATATATTTATTCTTGTTCCGGATCTACATACCTGTGTAAATCAGCATTTTCATACTTAAAAGTTAACGAAGACTAAAGAATGTTCTGTCCTGACTGATTCCCATACTGAGGATTCTTTATTATTATCTTTGTCCGGATATACACCTAATTATGATTCCTTGGTTAGAGACATGCAAACTCAGTCTTCCCATTAATGTTAAGATAATAAAATAAATTCTAAATCTGTCTTTATCTGTAGCTAATTTGAATTAATAAATATTGTTAATAATTACTAATGTTGCTTTAATTCCCCCAGACATGAATTTTTTGGCCCATTAAATAATTATGTTATTTTTTATGTAGGTAGATATATAAAAATAGTATTATTTCACACCTCTCTCCACTTTAATTATGCCTATGACAATAAATCGATTACAACAAATTTTTAAAATAAAAAGTAGATCTTGTGAACATAAAAGTTTGCCATCCCTGTTTATAGTAATTAATTAATGAAGCAGTAAAATCCACACAATACATATGTGTGTGTGATATGGTCATAGCTGACCTAACTAGCCATCCAATTAATCCTTAGTAAAAAGATTTAATTATTCTTAATTAAAAGATAAAACAAGGAAGGAAGATGGTAAACTGTCATCTTTCTGCAATTATTTAGCGTAATGAATGTCTTCAGTGTTTCTCTTTGGATTTCTATTAGACATATCATTATCCTGTTTAGGGAACATTTAAAAGTTGTTTAATTAAATTTATATGTGAAGATAAAGAATTCTGATTTATTATTAGGAAACAAATTTTTTTATAATAATTTTATTTTTATCTATAATTACTTATGAATTGGTCTAGGGTTTGTTTAACTTGTAAAGATATGTTTAAAGATTACATAAAAAATTATATTTTGTTAGAATTTTAAATTATTATGCAGTGTTCTAGCCTGATAAGAACAACATTTCATGTTCTAACCTTGAAAAAAAAAAAAGAGGTGAAAAATATAATGCGTGTAAGAAAAAAAATTTTAAAGGAGTTCCTTTTGGAATATCACCTATAGACAATTTTTGCATATTGCGTATCTAATTTAATGAACAATTTAAAACAACAAGAAAAATTTTTGAATAAATTCAAAATTAGCATTTATTTTTAGATGAGATAAAAAAAATTATCAAGAAACTTCAGAAAAGAAAAAAATCAACGCTTTGGAGAAGAAAAAAAATATAACAAAATCATTTGTACTCTCAATTCATATTTCAACATATTCTATGCTTACTAAGCTCACATCAAAACAATGTTTCTCTTACTTGAAATTCTTTGTTTCACAATTAAAGAATAAAGTGAATGAAAATGCTAAACAGTAAAATGCACATGTTATTTCTATAACACTTAAGCAAAAACAATGTTGAAAACAAATTGATTTATTTTTAAAAAGTAATGAATAAGAAAATTATTCCATTTCGATTTTTAAAAATTAAATGAATAAGTTTTTTTTTTTAATTTTCCAGATTATGATATTACAGAAATATTGCAGTCTCTTCTTTTAATATTATGTTGCAATAAAAATCTTTGCTCAACACTGAAAAGCATAACTTCTGATGGTATAGTATGAAAATTGGGAGAGCACACAATAAAGTGCCAATTTTTATTTTTTCGTTTCTGTATAGATTACATAAAACCCTGTAAATTGGATGTCATTAAAATAAAAACTGTTTAAGTAATTCACTTTTATTTATATACGTAATGTTTATTATATATATTTGTACAGATGAAATTTTTAGAAATCAATTTTCTTAAGATCAGTAAATGGGGATCTAGTTATTATTAGATATAGAATGTCCAAGAATAATTTGAGTTGGTTAAATGAGTGGAGACTCTCTGATAAAAAAAGGAGGCTTCATTCACTATTAATAGCAGAGATATTATTTCAACAAGTGCTATGGCCATGATCATACCATCTTAAAATTATTAGAACTTTGTTTTTTGAAGAAGACAAAAATATGATATTTAATATGAAGACACCGTTAATTTATTTATAATAAAAAAAAAGTGGAATAAAATTTTTTCAGTGATTATGTTTTTTTAATTAAATTAAAAACAATCAATTAAAATTATAGCATAACTATGGGACATTTGTATTGTGCAATAAATTAACTAAATTTTAAATTAATTAGTAATAAGTGATGTTGATAACATTACTTTCCATAAATATTAACATTAATTGTATTTTATTTTATAATAGAGAAATAATATCTGTTTTATAGAATGCAATCATAGCTTAATGCTGACTGATGACATATGAAAGGTTGCTAACTACACATCCACACAAACAATGCAACAATATCCCAGAACTAAGTATATAAACACGAGATTACAAATATAAACAAGATTTATGAATGATCTATTTACAACTAGCAAAAATGAAAATTATACGTATTTTAAATTAAGAATTCTCATTATTATCAGAATATCTATCAAACCTGTAGTCCCATTTACTAATCCTTAACTTTATAATTAACAGTTAAGTTTTGCTAATAATTAAAATTGTTCTGATGCAAAAATGTTATATAAAGCTTAACTCTGCATACAATAGTGCCACCAAGTGCAAGTCTTCATAATCACTGGATGCAGGAAGATTTGTGCATAAAATCCCTATTTAGTGCTTATTCATCCAACATGTCCAGACTAGTTTTTAAGCTTGTACTTGCACTTGGTGGCATTACTGTATGGAGGGTTTAGTATTCTTATTAAAAGCATGTGTAAGCATATGAAATGGTGATCATGTGATGTTTTGATGATATTATATAAATCATACAATAATTTACATATCATTTGATATAGTTGTAGTCAAAGAAAATAAAATAGACAATAATTACTTGTATATTTTACCCATGGATTCTAATAATGGTATATTGTGGAATATATATAATATGTTATTTAAAAAGTATTAATCAACTAGAACTTATGCATAAATTATGTTCTCTTCAAATTTCTGTTGGACTTTGGTTGTATGGCCTTTCATAATACTTCTTTTTTTATATATAATTTGGAAATGATAGCCAGATATAATTATTCTTCCAATGAGAGCACTGCACTAGATCCAAGGCTCCTCACTGATGAAAGCCACAAGCTAGAAACTAGTCTGTGTATATATTAGATGAGTAGGACTAGATAAGAATTTTATGCACAAATCTTCTTGCATCCATTGTTTACATTGGCTTGCTCTGAGTGGCATTGCTATATGGAGAGTTTAACCTCTGTGTAAACAGCTTGTGTAAGCATACAGAATGGTGATCATGTAATCACTTGGGAGTTGATGGAATATTTTCTTGTCTATCAGTGCATTTTTCTTATCCAAACAGATTCCATACAAATGTGTAAAGAAGGTAGTTTTACAATTCCATTCAACAGAAGGTGCTTTTAGCCTATCTTTATTTAAAGCATACATTCTCCAATAATTGCTGCAACAGATCTATGGTGGGAATAAGCCAAAATTTGCAGAGCTCATCTCATGAGTTTATGTGATTTGTGCCTGTTGTTTTTTTGTTTTTTTAATACTTTTTCAGGGCTGTAATATTATTGAAAAACAATAAGATGCTTGTTTTTTTTTCTTTTTGTATAAATATGTTAATTTAGAATTCATAATGAGATTAATTAATTTTATATAATTAAATATAATCCACCTTTATTTTTGGATGAGTAGAAAGCACTAGATGGGATTTTATGCACAAGCCTTTGACATCCATTGATTACTCTGGCTTGCACTGAGTGGCAATACGTATAGAGAGTTTTGCCTGTTTTTATATTGCACAATTTTATATATACCATTTCATATTATATGTCTGTTATTCTGTATAATTATCATTACATAAGAATATACTGTGTAATTAAATTGTATTATCACTATTATTTTTTGCTATTTGATGATCTTGTAGTCATGATATGAATAATATTCTGCCTAATTATAAAGCTACCAAGTAGTTTGAACCAATATTTTTGTTTTCCAATAGATTACTAATAAGATGTTAATATGTAAATGAAATGAATAGAATAAATTAAAGCAAGATAGAAGACAAAAAGATCAAAAAACTACTTTTTCATAAAAGATTATTAGAGGAGTTTAAATGCCAGGATAAGACAAGTATCCTGCTATATAAAAGGTTATGCCTTACTATATATATATGTTATACTAAAAGATTTTCATGATTAAAAGATGAATTTAGAATAGACAAATTTTTTTTTTTTAAAAATTGATTAAAGTGTAAGTGATTATTGACCATAATTTTAAATAAATTATATTTATTAATTTAATTTACATATAATAACAGATCAATATCCTAGCAGGACTTGTTATTTAGAATAAAATTATACACTTAATCCACAATTATAATACACACTGCGAGGACTTAATTAAATATAAACTATCTTAAAAAAAAAAAAAAATCATAGTCAATAAATATAATATTTGATTATAATATTAAGTATTATTAAAAGAATAAATATATAGATGATTTATTTTTTATATTTTAATTATGCATCTAATTTTTTAATTTAGACATTCTTTTATGCCACTGGCATAAGAATTATATAGCTGCAGAGATTTCCATAACTCAGCATTAACATTTTTATACACATATATTGTTCACTCATTTTATTCAATACATATTTTATTTATTCATTCATTTCATAATTTATATTCACGTACTCATCTTTCTTATTCTGAAACTGTCATAAAACTGTCTAATACTCCCTTCAATTTCAGAATTAATGCTTAAAATAGTAATAAATAGATTAATGTTTTCTCAACTACATAATCTATCATAGAATATGTGAAATCGTCAAGAAAAATTATACACAACATTAGATAATTTAACAAATATAAAATTTTTAAAAATAGGAAATATTTTCATATTTAATTAATTGCCATATTGGTTTTTGGATAATTTTTCAATTTAAAGATCAAATGAAGAAAGTATGTAACACTTTAGTTTATATTACATTTTTCAAAACATGGAAATTGATAACAATATTAAAGTAGATAAATATTTATTTTAATGACTTACTTTAATAAAGATAAACTATCAAGCAAGATATTGTTTTTCTTTGATGTAATTTTCTGGTTTTTGCTTTATAATATATAAACTATTCCATTTGTTTGATTCCCTTTAGTCTTAGACTAAATCTCGTTTCTAGTTTTATTTTTTTCATTTGAAGTTATAAATAATGTTAAAATTAAAATTCCAGGTAAAACTTTTTTGAAGAATCTTATAGTTTAGTGATTAGTACAACTATCTGCCATATATCATAACCATGACATAGAGTATGAGTCATAAGCAAGTTACTCTTGGAAATAGGATTTGTTTAGATAATTTCACCTTTACCAGCCCAGTTGATCATCTGATTATTATTTGGAAAATGAATATCTAGCTAATTTAAATTGATTGGTTCATTATGCTCGTCAAAATCAAACTATTTGAAATAGAGTACCTCTCCATTAATAGAAGAAGTATCACTTTTGTATGGCTTGAGCATATGGTTTAGCGTTATATACCAAATTTGATTTAAATTACAGAAAATATACATTTCTACAAAGTAACTGAAATTATGTCAAGCATTGTTAGCCGAGAGATCATCGCAGCCGCGTTGCAAGCAAGTAGTTGGTTGTGGGTTCGCTTCCTGGTCGATGCTATGACATATGGAAAGTAACTGAAATTATAACATCCAATTGATAAATCTTTGCTAAATATTAAAATGATTTCGTCTCATGTTAGCTGCAGAAAATTTATTTAAGTTAAACTCATTAAAAGATTTACAAACATGAAAGATCGTATGACAAAATTTAAAACAGTTAAATATAAATGTTTAATTTTTATTGGGTATAACTGTAAAAGAAACAAAAATAATAATAATTTTTGTTTTTCCTTATGTTGTCCTTTTTTTTGTATATATTAGTTTTTGAAAAAAAAAAAAGTTTAGAATCTGGAGTGCAAATAGAATATTTATTTTTCGAAAAATAAAAAACAAGAAAAGCTTAAAATCTTTATCTCGATAGAAATTAGTAATTATTTTTCAATAATTATATAAATAGAATTTTAAAAAAAAAAAAAAAATTTTTTGTAAAAATTAAATCAATTAACTCAAGGTTTAATGCAGTAATTTCTAAAGAATCGGGGTTTTTTAAAAAGTAGACTTCAGTAGGAATTCAGCAGTCAGACGCTCAGCTTGAAAGTCTGATGCTAAATTGATCTCATTTTAGTTTTTTTTTTTTTTTTTAATTATTAATGTATAATACTATGGAATTTGCAAGAATCATGTGATAAGCTCTTGCTAAAATCTGATAGTTACTGACTTATGTAACCAATCTCACTAAAAGGAATTAGGAGAAAGAAAATCCCTCTGAAAGAAATTTTCAACAAGCCATATGTATTGATCCATTCACATTCATGACTGTTAACCTGAAATGAAAATAATTATTAAACTAGAAACCTGGAGATACAAAGGCAAAAGAAGAAAAGCTAAAGGGAAAAAATGAAAATAATATAAAAACTATTAAAAGGAAAAGAAAAACTAATAAAATAACTATTGAGAAAATTATAATAAGAAAGGAAAAACACCCAGAGCCAAAAGATCTACCAGAAGAGATATTCAACTAGGCAATTCCAAACTGTAAAAAAATCCATGGAAATCGTAATACATTTATAAATGTTAGGTTATAAAGAAAATAATAATTGAAAATAGTGAGTAATTTTTATAATTTTTTTTTTTTTAAACTGGGTTAAAATTGTTTGGGACATCCCTATGTTGGGGGGTTTCAAATTAAATTTTTTTTTTCTTGTGAAATAATTTTTAAGAATTTGATTAATGCATGGAGAATAACTCACCTAAATTAACTATTCATATTAATTAAGAAGAATAAGAAGGGAATATTAATTATATGTGTTATATGAAATCATATATATTGTATATATTATGTATATTAACTTTGGATTTATTAGGGATTTTTTAAATTGCTTATTTGTTAATTAATTTTTTTAAATAAATAAATAAATTCCAAATTTATTTCTTACATGTTTTTATTCTTATAGCTATCTTTTCTATGAATTACAATTGTGTGTAACTGCTTTCAACATAAGTTGTGCTTTAAAGAATTTAAAGGTTATTCCTGTGATATTATTTAATAATAAAATAGATTTTTAAGCATATATAATATCTTGTTTTTATTCCTAGGGTCCTTGCAATTCCAATACTAGTTCAGATATAATGGTATTTGCACTATATATATATGAGTGTTTCTGTGGACATATAGATGATTCTCTGTATATTTATTTCAATGGTGCTGACATCATAACCATTATCTTTAAAGTCCACATTTCACTGTACTTTTTAAATTCAATAATTAGTTTATTGATAACCAGTATCCTCATGGTACCTGATGGTCCAGAACATTGATGATGATCAACCTTTCATTTTGCATTCTGCCACTTATAATCCAATCACAAGGGATGACTGTTGATTCTTGATGATTAATGCCAGTGATGCTATATATTATGTTTATTATTATTAGCATATTTTTGATCTTTATGTAATTTATTATAAGCTTTTAGAAAGCAATGATTATTGTCAGATGATAGTGCTTAATAAATCCCAATGCGTACTTTCTTATTCAAAATCTCTAGATTAGGTTCTAGTGAAGAGCTTTGGATCTTGGAACAGTGCAACTGGATCTTTAGAATCTAATATACCTTTCTTCCAGCTCTCATAAAAATGTTTTCAGTCTTAAGCTGTGACCAGGATTTGATATAAACCAATAAAATCATACTGCCTATCAAGTGATTTACAATAAATGGTATAAAGAATGTGAAAAAGTGCCAAAACAGAAATATGTAAGCTAAAATTATGTTATAGGTCATGTGATATTTTATTGGTTTATATCAAATTCAGTCCACAGAATAGAAATGATTTTAGTTATTAAAAAAATTAAGGATAACAAAATACAAAGGCAAAACTCTCCATACAGATGTGCTAGCATAAGAAATGGTGATCATGTAATAACAAAATATGTAGAAATTGAACTGGATTCAATTCTATATGACTATACAAGGAAGTTAACTTAGATTGAAAAGAGTTATAGGTTTTTCAATTTGTGTTAATTGCTTAATAGTATAACATACAGGTAAATGATGGGAGATGGAGAGAAAGTGCATTAGATACTAAAGGTCCAATTGGCTTTTCCAAGATCCGTTACTTCTCACTGATGAAAACCATAAGCTTGAAACTAGTCTGGATTTTGGGTAAGAAAGCACAGAATAGGAATTTATTAAGCACTGCCATCTGGAAATTATTATTGGTTTTTAAAGCATACAGTAAATGGCATAATAAAGGTGAAAAAGTATGCAACTAAAATATCAATATCTAAGCTAAAGTCATAATATTTATTACTATATACTTCCAATGCTGATTTTTGCTCATTTTCAATATTCAGTAAAGATAGTTATGCTTTTGTTGGTGATTAGTGATGACTATGATGTTATTGATGATGATCATTGATATCTCTTATGTTATATCTCTAGTTATGTACCATTGTAATATATTTTTTCTTTCAATTTCTTAAATAAACTGACTAATATATCTTTAGTTTCAATAAGCAATATCATAACATACATTTTCTTTTAATTTCAGTGCAAAATAGTTTATAATACTAAATCTGAAATGTTAAAATAAATAATATTAAAAGAATGGATAATAGTGCTGATTATATATTATTGTTTGATCATAGTTCTTCATTTTACTGTATCTGCTTTCATATGAAAATTTTTTTTAAGAAAATCATGAAGATGTTGAAGATATTTTAATTTAATGAATATTTTAAAGATCTAAGAATGTTAAATGGAATAATGTTTTAGTATTATTTGTTTAATGTAAAATAATATTAATAAAGTCAATAAAAAATAGCATCTTATAATATGCATACTCATGTCATTTTAACATATAGTAATGGTATGAAGGAAGAAGTAAACATAGGGAGATGGGATAACATCATCCCCATTGAATCATAGTCAATAAATGAATGAATATTGTCAAATATATAAGGAGCTTAAGATCATTTAATAAAAATAAGTTATATGAATATTAAGCTACATCGATAGGATTAGCAAGAATAGTCAACAATCATTCTTTGTGGTATTTAAGAGATATTATAAAATCTAGGCTAATTATCTTTTAGCCAATGTCAAACTTAGGGAATAATGTAAACATAATCATCTACATGCACATACTTAAGTGCTAAAGTATCTCATACAAAAAAATGCTGGCATCCTAATATATGCTGATCATCATCAATGCCCTATCTTATGTTACCATGAGTATATAGGCCAACTAGTTTATTTTTATAAGATGATTTTTACTTTTGTGCCATTTGGAGAATTATTTGGATGTCCAAACCCAAACATATACCACATACAAATTAACCATTATTGCTCGAGAACTGTCTCAAAATCACAAGAACTCTAGGGATAGTAACTGTGAACAAGAGAAAATATAAATGTATAAATTCAATCTATTTTAAATAGTCCTACTGGAATTATTTACAACATCCTTAAAGCACCAAGTGGAAATAAAGTCACATACTGCCAATTCATAGAACAAATAACTGGAGGGATTAAGACATTGATACTTATTTTTTAATCGTTTTTTAATAAAGTTAACCACTGAATAAAAAATAAAATTTTTAAAAATATAATAGTATATAACAATTTCAAATCTACATAAATATAATTTAATAAAAACAATATTATTTTCTGTTGATTCTTGTTAATTAAATTAATTAGTCTTTACTTTAAACATAATTCTTTTTGAATGAATTAAAATTGAAAAACATTTTGAAGAAAAAAAATAAAAAATGTAAGACTAGGTAAAACCTTCCTTTTTTTTTTTATGAAAATGGGAAAGTCCCCTACTCTTTTATATATTGGAAAGTAAAATGTTTCAACAAAAATAAAAAACTTAAAGATGATTCATTACTTATACTTAAAATTATTTGCAAATGTAAGTGTGCACACTACAATATCTTATATTACCATGATTTCATTCTTTTAAATTTATAATTTTCAGTTTTTTTTCCAGATCAGCTTTTTTTTATTGTTTCCTCAAATGTTCATTTTAAAATTAGAATAATTTCCAGGATGAGTATCACAAGTTCAATTTGTTGAAGCTTCAAATTGTCAGTTGATGTTTATAATACTAATTTCCAAATTAACACAAATTTTCTGATTAGATTGATACAATTAAATTTATCCATCTCGCAATATAATTTTCAGGTTAGTACAATCTGAATTTATCTATTTTTCAATATAATTTAAAGCTCAGGTTTCACACAGGCCAAGACAGCCGTGCTTTTGGATGGAATATAAGGCATGTTGCAGATTTCGCAGTGGTATTCTATCTTTTAATTTTTAATGAACAGATTACATGTTTAGGTTTGGTGATGCTTAGCTTTTAACTAAAGCTTAGAATATGGTTTTCATCAAATCTTATTTCAAAAAAACTTCTTTTTTTCGAACTCTAAAACTTAACTTCTCACTGATCTTTTTATAACTGGGCTGCTACTTCTCTTTCAAAGACTGGTTCAAGAATGACTACTACTCATAAGACATAGGTTTATTGCATTAACCTTCTCATTTTTATTTTTTAGAGCTCTTGCTTTTTATCCCATCACCTATTTCAAACATGACAGCATTGAGCCATGACCAATAGATTCTATTTTTACAAAAGGTTATTTCTCTCTTGTTTACTTAATTCAAAGTTCCAATCCTCTAATTCAGTGATATGCAATCTTTTTCCACTTGTGACCCCTTCCTTGAATGAAAATTTGATGTGCCCCATTCTTTGTTTATCTTTTTACACTTGTGGTTCTCTTCCTTAGATGAAAATTTTATGGATTCATTCATGCCTAAATAAATGATAGTAGTTTTAATTAATATACAAATTTATATTTCTTAATTAAACACATGATTTGAAATGAAGTTTTTGAATAAAATTGTATACTTATAAAAAAAATGATATATACAAAAAAAAAATTATTTTCATGTAATATTTATCTATTTTTAAAAATTAAATTTATTCATTAAAAAAAATGTCTTGCGTTGTTAGCCGAGAGGTATCGCAGCCGCCATGCAAGCAAGTAGTTGGTTGCAGACGGGTGTGGGTTCGCGTCCCGGCAGATGCTATGACATATGAAAAAAAAAAAAATGTATCATTATCCAAAACTTAAGATAGTTTCTTAAAAATTTTGCAACCTCTAACAATTTTTATGCGACTCCCTAAAGGGTTGCTATCCAAAGTTTGCACATCATTGCTATTTAATGAAAAAAAGTTCTGTAGTGATCTTTTTCTCGTTTCTTTAATTATACTTTGTTTGAAAAACACAAAATCTTTTTTTAGAGAGATAGAAAATAAAAACTCAACTTGAATCAAATAAAATTTTAAAAACCAGCATTATTTAACAAAATGTTAAAACCTTTTATTTTTTATTTTTAAAAACTGATAAACATTACTCAAAATTTTTGTTATTTATCTCTCGTTTTTTTTTTTTTAAATTAAAAACTAGGAGATAAGTGAAATTACTGATGAGAGGGGGGGGTATTTTTTTTACACTTCTTTCTTTTATAACTACCCTTAGCAAACTATTAATATTCACATTCTTATTATTTAAAAAAAAATGTATAGACTTTTCATATTATCTCTTAAGGAATTTAATCTGTAAATAAATTAATATTTATATAAAAAAAAATGAAAAAAACAACTTTTCATTTCCCTATTCTATATTTATTGTTTTAAGAAGATTGTAATATCTGACTTGTCAGAGTTGGTCACTGTCTACAATATATATATATAATAAATGTAGATTAATTTAATTATACAATTACCAGTGAGAAAATCGTCTGAAGAAAGTAAGAAAAAAAATCTGTAACTATTTGAAAAAAAAGTTGTCCTTTTATATATTTGAACATTATTTGAATAAACTTTTGTTCAATCTTTTTTTTTTTTGCAATTCTCTAGTCAAAGTAATTTTCTAATGCATTATTTTTTTTTAAGAAATTGTGAAGTTAAGAATAGATAATAAAAAATGTTTACTTTTAGATAATTGATTTGTTAAACTTGTTAAAATTTAATTATCAAAAACATTTTTTTTTTATGTGCAATATGAAAAGACTTATTAGGATTTTTTTTTAAACCAAACACAGCACATGATCCCAATGTAAGCAAACTATTCTATTCTAGTTTAGCTGCCTTTTGTAAACTTGAGTAACAATAAACGCTATTTGTAATGCTTATTAAATATATATCTAGTGCTCTCCTATCCGTATCTCAAGACTAGTTTCTGGTGTGTGGTCTTGTTCAGTAATTTTGAACCTATGTTTATTGCTGTTGGATTTTTTTGAGACATAAGTAGAACAACACTAGATATGGATTTAATAAGAATTTATACCCATTAATTACTCAAGCTTGCAATAAGTGGCAGATCTGAAGTAAATTAATTAGTTTGTTTTTTGGAATTTTTTTTTATTTTACATTATTTAAAACATCGCCAATAAACAAATAGGTAGTACTTTTATTTGCACACATATGTTGTTCATTTTTTTATTCATAAGATGTCTTTATAATTTATGGTAGTTATCTAACATGAATCTTAGTCTTTGTTATTTTTCAAATGTGTTCCATCTAAATCATATGACACAAATGCAAATTATGTTCAAAAATGTATATATAAATGAACAAATAGTAATTAAAATCTATT
Source organism: Epiperipatus broadwayi (assembly GCA_028023455.1). Classification (NCBI taxonomy): domain Eukaryota; kingdom Metazoa; phylum Onychophora; class Udeonychophora; order Euonychophora; family Peripatidae; genus Epiperipatus; species Epiperipatus broadwayi. The sequence continues at coordinate 1,132,578 of JAQFVV010012685.1, read as the reverse complement.
ATATTAGCAATAAATTTTTGATATATAATACAGAAATAAAAATATAAAACAATATATTTTTTGCACAGATGGGATTTTAAAATGACAATAGTGATTTTTTTTTCCTCTTATAAAACTGATAATGAGTATATTAATGAGGGTCATGTTGAGCTTGATTGTATTTAAAAGTGATAAATTGTTTGTTTTCAATTAAGTTGAACTTTGGTTTTTAAAATTACTGAACTGTTTGATGTTAGAAAATACCTCTTGGAACTAATAGTAGTTGGAAGTCACTGTTTAATAAAAAGAACCAATGGACATTATGAAATATTGTAGTGAAAATACAATGGAACAAATCATTACAGAGATCGATGCATTTGTGAATTCCCTAGCATCTATCAAAATAATTCCTTTATAGCTTATCTTTCATTTCAAAGCTTCTGATTTCTGACACTGCAAGAAAGGGATTGCCATGAATTTGAGAATTAGACAATAAATTATTGATAGCATACCAATGATCAAACAAATCATTTATATTTTATCTAAATACTGAAAGGAATTCTATTCATTTTTTCTCATCTGTGAGATACCCTGTTGGAATGATTATATTTATATGGCTGTGTTATTGTATCCTTTTGTTTAAATATCATTTTGTGAATACATCTCAACAGTAATCTCTTTGAACATTTTGAAGAAACAGGATCATCCCATAATGCAAATATTGCTTCTAAACTACATTACCATTTTCTAAGATAATAATATACTTTTACAATTCTCACCATTAAATACTAATTTAAGGATTGTGTGGATTTTATCCATATTTTCTTAGTCACATAATTTCATTATTATTGGGTCCTTTTAGCCTTTTCTTGAATGAGGAAAATATATATATCTATTAAAGTCTCTCAGAGAAAACTCATGATTATGATAAATATTGGATAACTTAAGATTTTCTCTTTGAGGATTGGCTTAATATATATATATTAGATATTGTTAATTCTATTCTAAATACAATACAAGCAACTCTTTTTCAAATAATAGCTTTTTTCCTCATGTGTCATAGCATCAGCCGGGAAGCGAACCCACTAATCAAGGACAACTGCTTGTAAAGCAGCTGTCACTGACCTCTTGACCACCAATGCTTGACACAAATAATAGCTTTATATTATATTAATAAAGATATTCACAGTGTAACGAGATAGCGTTACATCGTTATTAAACCTAGGAAACATCACACACACACACCCCAGCAAGCAACCTAAAACACTCGTAATTTGTTTTCATAACCTGTAATAGTTTTTTTTCCTCTCATAAAATACATTTATAAAATATAGATAGTAAACGTCCAAGTAAATGATTATAGCTTTCAAGTAATAAAATTTAATAAAATAGCCTTCGCGAAGAAATGATAAAGGAAATATAATTTACTCTTAGAAATAATAAATATAATTTGCTCTCCTAAATAATAAAATATAATTGTCACTCGAAGACGCCACGGGGTAATTAAATATGTTCATTTTAGAATGATAATGTTAACTAAAGTAAAACTTATAGAAAAGATTTGAGGAAAAGATTAAATGCTCGACTTCTAAATTTAATACAGCTTGTATTGTTCTTGTAAAACACACGCACACACGCATGCACTCGAGGTGTGAAGAAGTAAGGTTGGTAAGAGTAAGATTGCAACAAAAGATTGTCTCGAAATAAATATTGCCTTTAGCACAAGGATTGAGGAACAGTTACCTCAAACACGGACCTGAACGGCAGCTCCAGGAACACGGAACTCTGGGGGTAGATTGGATCCTCCGATAAGGATCACCCGGTATAAATATCAGTTAAAAACTATTCAAAAAAATCCAATCTGTTCATTATTATTGTAGTTCAAACTTTGAGCTGTTCTTTTTATTCTGAACCACCCCATGCTTATTTTTATCCCAATGCTTATGCTTTTTATTTTATCAAGATAGTTGTTCTGAAATAACGTATATTATTCTCCCGCATTCAAGATGATCACTACGAAATTAATATTAAGAGCGTCGACTGTCATGAGGGGCTAATAAACCCTTCAGTGACTGATCGGCGCTCCGCTACTAATTATCTCCGAGCTATGAAATTACAATAACATCGTCGTGTGAAGTGAATGCTCCCAATAAAAAAAAAAATCATGTTCCAAGAGATACCCAAACTCGTCCAGACCATCCGATACTCGTTATAAGCAAGCGGACCACTCCAGCCACGGAAACCAAATCAAATCCTAGGTAAATATGTTTTATATTATGTTCACTCACTCACTTTATAAACTCGTAAGGAAATCTCGTAATTAACCAACCTAAGTAAACAAATCTTAAACTTTCCTCGTCATCATAACTTATCTTAGTCATAGAACTTTGTAAACATGAACTTTGAACTTTAGTGAATCTAAGGAAAAATGATATATTTTCTCGAATAGAAAGGAACTTTATTCCGATATTCACATTGTGCTATGTTTAATTATGATTCTCTGTGAGCGTGAATGTATGTGCGCGTGTGCAATAAACCAAATTAATAATGTTTATTTTATATTTAATAAATTTATTCAATATTTAACCAAGTCGAGCATTTCTCAAATCTTTTCATACACTTAAAATCGTAGTTTATTTAATCTTTAATAATTCACCGTTGAAATATGTTTAGTTAAATTGAAATTTCATTTCAATTTGTTTCTTTATGAATTATGTCAACATCGTGCCGTAAGTCACGATGTTTCTTATTTAACCTTAAGTTAAGATAGATTTAAGAGCGGGCGGGTCTATAATCAATCGAAGTAAACGTCAAATAATTATGTTATATACGATATGTCGGGGGGATGAACTTGTAAGCCTAGGTTCGGGGCGTAAACGAACCACCGCATTGGTCAGTGACAACCAATAAATGAATCTTATGCTGTAGTCGACTAATTAGAAAACCAAGCTGATTCTTCATTAGCGGACGGTGCGTCTTTTCCGGGAGGAGTCGTCCTCGAAATAACTATATTGCGGCCTTGAGTTATCTATTGGTCTATGCTGGGAGTTTGAGCTAGTGGGCGGGATTTGACTCCGAAGTCGTTTTGACATGACGTAAGGTGATGCGAGTAATTAAAATCCAATTAAATAACCGTATCTGGCGCCCCCTTGTGTGGATAGCTAATAACTATCGATATGAGTAAACAAATAAAACTTTACGCTATGTCAGGTTTATTTCGGAGCCCTCGATCTCTTGTACCGGGTTGTCGAATGACCAAACCAGCCAGCCGGTTACAACAGATTTTTCTACTAGTTTGTCTAAAATATATTTTATTTATTATTATTGCCGTTAAATCCTTTTTTTAGCAACAGCGCACATCTCCTTTTTTCTTTCAAATATATATGACTTATAAAATATAATGTTCTTTTCCACTAAATCCAATCAAAAAATATAATACTTTCCTTTTTTCTTTCCAAAAACTGTTTAAACAAGTAAATATATATATATAGTGATGAAAAAATTAAGTTTTTGGAAAGAAAAAAAAGTCTGTATATATTTTTTGATTGGATTTTGTGAAAAAGAACATTATATTTTGTCTAACCTTTGTCTTTGCATATATATATATTTCAATAATCTTTTTTAGAAATTTTTTTATTTTGTTGTGCTTTTTACATTTGCTATTTTATATATAAATATGTGTTGTTGTTGTTTTTTTTTCAAGTATTCATTAAACAATTTGGCAATGTTTAAAGTAAGACCTTTTATTAATGATGAAAATGGATTCAGAGGGCAAAATATGGTGTATCGCTGTCCACATTGTGCAACTCTCAACAGAACTAATAATACAAATTTTTCACCTAATAAGGTATACAGAGTTCCAATAATCATATATGTATGTATATCTTAGTTTTATTTTATTTATTCTTTTATTTCTTGCAAAGCTTTGGTTGTTGCATGTTATTGAAGATACTACATTTTAATCAAAATAGTATAAAGAAAAAAAAATACTAGATTTATATATATATTGTAAGATTATTAATACCAATCTGGATTAATGAGATCTCAAATTGGATGAAATGTAAAAGTAACATTTGTATGTAATAGTTGAAAAATTATAAATACTGCTGCCAAAATGTAGCAACTAAAATTGAAAACAAAATATAAAAGTAAAAATTTATAAAAGACTAATTTTAACTTAGTTTTATTTTATACTTCATTTATATTCATGTTTCTTGTTTATTAAAATAAACTGCAACAATTAGAGGCAGATTCATCGGCTAAAAGTTCCTGAATTGTTTCTCTTCTAAATAAAATAAAATAAAAATCTCATTTGTCCAATTGAACAAAATTGTTATGCTCAACATGCCATTTGTGATTCATTATCATGTGATATAATCAACTAAGATCTTTTTTTTTTTTAATTTCAGTAAGTTAAGATTCTTACCTTTTTCATGTATTTTTTTTGTTGTTATATTTGTAGAAATCTTTTCAAACAACTGAAGAATCATATGGATTAAATAATATTTTAAAAACACAGACAGAAAATAGGTAAGTTTATTTATACTAATGTTATTCATTGGTAGTGCTTATAACCTACTTTATATTTTTATCATATGATAATTCTCAAATATCAGTCTTTTAAAAAATTAATCATTGATATTATATGAAGTTTATTTATTGATTTATCAATAAATAACATTTAAAAGGGGAAAATAACAAATACACTAGTAATATCTGTATTAATTTGGTGTAAAATCTTCATTTGTATTAAGATGTTAAGGGTTCTGGAGTTGTATAAACATTTTAGACATAGTTCATGTGAGATTATTTCCATCATCTAACTGAAATTATCTTTGGGGTTATTCCAGATCAGGTAATTTAATGTTTTAGCAATTTTGAACCTGATCATTTTGGATATTTTGTGCTCACGATTACTCAAGATAGAATTAAGATAGAAGGCTATTAGAAAGTACCAAATTGCAGCTTATTGTTTAGACTCTCATATGATATATAATGACTCTCATATGATGTATAACATTCCTAGTTTTTTTCCTGTTTTAATTTCATTTATTAAAATTTTGGTAATAGTATGAATACTGAACCCCACTGCTTGATGGTGTCGTTTTTCACAAAATGCACATCAATATACCGTTTTGCAGCCTTAATTTATGGTTGACACTACAATAAGTGTATTTTTGAGCCGTAACAGGCCGCCTGAGGGCGATGTATTCTATGATTATGTAACGAAATACTACGCCCATTGCATTGCAACAGTATTCGTCAAGTGAGGGCTCTTGAACTCTCGCTACGGTCTGATTTAATGATGGCCATATTTGAAAGAGACGAAGCTCTGCAAAAATTCATTGTCAGAACTTTTTTAGAAAGCGTAGTGGAATTAGTATTCCATATTAAGAATTGTCATGTCATCACACATGCTTCCCTATCCTTTTGAACTGCAAATAACTTGAAAAGGTTTTTCTTTTCAACAGAGTTGTTTCTGATTTCATGTGCGCATGAATACGTGCGAGAACCGTAAGGGAAGTTGGTTTGAGAGCTCCAAAATCCTGTTACTTACAGCTTTAAGGCTTCCCTATTATTTTATTTGCGTGTTATTTTTCTTACAGCTTTGAGGCTTCCCTATTATTTTATTTGTATGTTACTTTTGCCTTTTTCTTTTTTATGCCCCCAAAAATGGTGTTTTTTTTGTTACTTGTTTTGGTTCACAACTTGTCCAAAGTTTCGTTTATTTTTGATTCAATAAATTATTTTATGGGAAGCTGTTGTTTTTTGTTGTTGTTCACATGATTAGAAAGTAGGTAGATAATATTTGATAAGTTTCATTAACAGTTAATTAAAGTAGGTAATATTTTCTTATAGCAAAATAAAAAAAGTGTTTAAGAGTTTTTTCAAAAGGCCCCACCAAAAAATAATATAAAATAATAATAAAGAATTGTGCGGTAACATAATAAAATGTTCAAAAAGAAGTCGATAATTAAAAATCAAAACAAACCTTCCCTGCCACCCCACTTCCCCCGGCTTAAAAAAAAAAGGGTTCTTTAAAAACGAACTGTTTATGTCTTTTTTAAAATTAAAGGCCCAAAAGTTAAGAAAGAACTTTTCGCTATCATATAATATAGCTTTCTGTAATGTAAAGATTTGAAACAAAAAAATAGAAAAGCTTTGTAATAAATTAACAAAAAAAAAAACAAACAACAATTCATAATCAAAACAACCCCTCTCCCCTCCACCCCTAAAAAACCAAGTGTTGGTATATTCAAAAGTACCGATTTGTTGAAGTCTTTTAGCAAATTAAAACATCAACCAAAAAAGAAGATAAGTTCAAAGCAAACACCCAACCCTTCCCCCTCCACCATCTAAAAACAACAAAGTGTTTGTTACTGTACTTTTGTGTAAACAAACCGACAGAGCGTTAATCAATAATTTCAAAGCAAACCAACACCCCTGACACCATCTAAAAACAAAGTGTTTGTTTCTTAAAAAAAACGAACCAAATAAAAAAAAACGGGTGAAAAAAAAACTTTGGTTTACCATAAGTAATATTATGTAAAGAAACTGATGGACGGTTAGTCAATAATTTAAAAACAAACGAACACCCCTAGACCATCTAAAAACAAAGTATTTGTTTTTTAAAAAATGAAAAAAAAAAATTCCGGGTGGAATAAAAAAAAAACTTTGGTGGTTAAGCGTAATTTTATGTAAACCAAACAGACAGGCCGATGACAAAAAAAAATTAAAAACCGGTTGGAAAAAAAAACAAAAAAAATCTTTTACCGTAATATTATGTGAACAAAACAGACGACCCGTGAATTGGTATTTTGATGGGCATTGGACGAAAAAGAGTGCCATCAAGTGGTAGGGTTCAGTATTCATATTATTACCAAAATTTTTGACCTTGATTTTTTTTCACAAACCTAAATTTTGGAAAAAAAAAAAAAAGTTATAAATATCATTATTTGATCACAATGAGATTTTTTTTTTTAAAAAAAAATGTTTGTAATGTATGATTTATTTAAAAACTGAAATTATCAAACTAGCATGTTACAATGGGTTAAATAAATTAACATAAAATAGGGGATTAAGTGAGCTAATTTTGGAAAAAAAGAATTGCACAAATTGGAATATTAATAATGATGCATGACAGATGTCTGCTTGGAGATACTAGATCAGCATCAAGTTGTGAAATAATCTTACATCTATTATTGAAGTTAATAACCAATATTCAGTTTTGTTTTGGCTTTCCTGAAGTGAATTGCAGAAAAGATGAAGCCTAATCTGAATAATGATTAAGCAAATATTTTTTCAATTCAGCCTACTATAAGGATTCTGATGGTGTAAAATGTAGAAGTACTATTTATATCTCTAAATATCTTTAATATGGTACAGTTGCTGTTCATTTATTCCAAAGGAAACATCTCATATCTAAGATCAGGATTGATATCAGATTTTAAAAAAAGATATACTGTACTTTTTTTCAGATGGCTTTTTGTATAGTTTATATAAGAAAAAAAAACACGAATATTTGCCACTATGGAAGTGGTTTTGGAATTAAGGATAAATGCATTTCTAACAATACTTTATGGGAAAATTATGCAATTGTTGGGGGGGGGGGGCTTGAAGAGACTCCCAGCAAAAGCATACCTTCAGTGACTGTGAAGTACAATTTTTGATGTTTTTTTAGCTGTCTATGTAAATTAAGTCCATTACTGACTTCCTGGAATTCTTTTTATTTTTTAAATAAAAAATGGGATATAAAAGAAGAAAAATTTCTTGAAAAGTGTTTTTAGGTACAAATCAAATATCTGTATCCAGAAATTCTATAGTTGTTTTTTTGTTTGTTTTTTTTTTTTTGTTTTGTGGCAAAAATTGTTGATGAAGGCATTTTCATAGAATGAGGAATCATACAAGGTTTTTTTTTTTTGTTAGTAGAAGCTTTGAAAAAAATTTTCACACTAATAGAAGTTTTAAAAGATTACAAATGAATGTAATGGTTTCAGATAGTTTTATCTAAGAACACGGTATCTGAAACAGTAGAAATGAAATTCCTCCATCCTAAAGATATCTATTTTTTATGTACCCAAGAAAATTTGATGATAAATTTGAAGTACCTGTGATCCAAATTCCTTTTTGGTGAATTCTAAGTGCACTATTGGTTGCATTCACTCTTTGTTCAAAGAGGAAATGGGTGCAATAGCTATGATTCTTCAAAATTATCTTGCAATGGATAATAGAGCAAATGGATTTGTTGCTGTTTTCAATAGAGAAATGCATTTAGTGAGTATGTTTATCATTTAATTGCATCAGTACTACATTTGTTGCATCAATCATTTTAATAATGAAATGAAAGTAGATTTCAGTTGTATTTAGATATTGGATCAAAATGGGAAGACAAACTATGAATTCCAAAGGGAAAAAAAGAAATGTTTACTACAAATTCTATGAATCACTCCAAACTTCTATTTGATATTTTTAATATTAAAAGAGGAAACAACCATGGAAAAAGCTTATATAACTGAATTTTATATAAACATATTATGATAAGGTAGATAGTTTAATTGATATTAACTAAAATTAAGATGCAAAAAGATAAGATCTATAGTCATCAAAATGTCAGAAATTTGAAACAGATGGTTTTTGTCATTAAAATATCATTGCAAATATTAAGTGGCAGATATTTGATAAGTATATAAAACAACTACTCATTTACTTTAAATCAATAAATAAACTACCTTAGTTAAATAGAAACAACAAATTAGTAGATAACATGATCAGAGAAATTTCAAAACAAATTGAAACAGTGAATATTTACATTTATATACAGTTTATTAGAATCAAACTCCAGCTTGCTATGTCTATTAATGTTATTCTTTTTGATGTAGTATGATGCTTACAATGGTATTTATAATAAACAAAGTATTCTGAAATTTTTATTGTCTTACTTTGATTAACTTATATTATTCATGCCTTTAACAAAGTAAGAAATTTCACACAGAATTCTCAGTACATTTAGAGGTTTGGATGATACCTGATCATCTCCTTTGTAAATTTGGAAAAAAAAGTGTATTGATATTTTTAATTAATGTCCTGATTCTTTGTACTAGAAAGTATAAAGATTTTTTCACTAAACATCACATGATCACTATCTCATATTAACACATAATTGTTATTAAACAATTCAAAACAAAGCAAAACTCTCCGTACAGTAGTGCCATCTTGTGCCAACAAGAGCAATCAATGGATGCCAGAAGGCTTGTGCATAAAATAACTATCTAGTGCCTAATCATCCAATATCCCCAGACTAGTTTCTGGCTTGTGGCCTTCGTCAGTGAGGAGCCTTGGATCTGAGAGCACTGCACCTAGATCTTAGAATCTAATGCAACCCTCTAGCAGCCACCCTTTAACTCTATTTAACTACAAAACTATGAGAATGAAATTGAAAACACAATAATATTTTCAATCCAAGCTCAATAGCTTATATAGTCATATGGGTCTGAACTCAATTTAACATCCATACATTTTGGTGACTTTGGCTCTTTAACAACCATAGCCACCACTATCCTATTAGGCAGGATTGGTGTTAAACCACTAAACATCACATGATCACTATCTCATACTAGCACATAATTGTTATTAAACCAATTCAAAACAAAGCAAAACTCTCCATACAGTAGTCTAGGTGCAGTGCTCTCAGATCCAAGGCTCCTCACTGACGAAGGCCACAAGCCAGAAACTAGTCTGGAGATATTGGATGAGTAGGCACTAGATAGGGATTTTATGCACAAGCCTTCTGGCATCCATTGATTGCTCTTGTTGGCACAAGATGGCACTACTGTATGGAGAGTTTTGCTTTGTTTTGAATTGTATAAAGATTTTTCATTATAATCTCTTAATAATTTGCTCCAATTTCAGTAATACTAAAGTTGTTGAAATTTAAAAGAAAATGTTGATTGATTATAAATCTTTAAATACTAATTCCTGCATGGGCAAGGAATTATAAAACTTTAAATGTAATTCATCACTATTCTTTCTTTGTTTAATCTAGGTAAATATATATTATTACAGAAGTGAGCTTTAAATGGGTTTATATCTTATTCTTTTTTTTCTACTTTTTGCAGCTAGTGTATATTGTTTTAGAGATGTATACTAGCTATATAACTCTTCATTGCTGTAGCAAAAATTATCCAGTTATAAAATTATCATCTTTTAATATAAAAGAATTTACCAATGTAATTTTAATGCAAAATTCATTTACAACAGATCATCATAAGTCTAATTATCATCATCATACTCAAATAAATACTATCAGTCTACTTCAAGATAAAAATGTTTTGAGATTTAATTCAGCTTTTCCAATATTATAGATGTTTTCTCCACATTACTTTAGAAAATTTCCTTCTCTCAACAATCCGTCCCATATGTGGTCTCTGTCTAGTTCTTTTACATTCTCTTAAGATTCAATTAAAGACTAATTGTCACTTCTTCTACAGGTGTGTCCAATTCAGTTCCATTTTAGTTTTTAATTTTTTCAGTAATATCAGTAATACCTGTTTGTTTTCTCACTGATGTATGCTGTTTGTTTTCTCACTGATATATTTTGTATTCAGTACTTTCTTTTGTATTCAGTTCTTTCTTTTAAATTCCAGAACATAGTCTTCAATCTGTATTGCTTCGACTATTAAATGTCTAATTCTCTCATCCATAAGAAAGCATGTAGTCATATTTACTTGTAATATTGAGTTATGTCTTTCAAAAAGCTCTCTATCCAAGTTTATTCTTTGATTAATTTCATTTCTTATGTTTCCATCTATATTAACAATTTGATTAGGATATTTATAATTTCTTCTTTATTATTATTATTATTAAATATCCTTTGTATATTACTTTAATTTTTACAATTTTAGAAATTGAAGGTTAGAAGCAAATTGCTTTTACATGTACTACATTGAATTGAGAGAATTCTTAAAGTAAGATTAAACCATTATATATATATATTGTAACGTTTATTTATATACGTTACAAAAATATTGGCATTTGGTAAAAGCTAAAAAAGTAAATTTAGATTTTTTTTTGATTAGTATAATTTTTGTTAAAACGTGCAATGAAGGTTAAAATTGTCATTCTTATTTTTTTTTATCTAATTGGAAAGAATAAATGACATACAGATTACTAATCCAGATAAATTAAAAGAATTCCAAAAGTATAAGCTAAAAGAAAAATATTTTAACTAATTAAAGATGGAAGAATAATGCTAAAAAAAAAAAAGAGAACTTTGTAACTTAAATTTAAGAGAGAATGTATAAGATTATTATCTTATACGCTGATAAAAAGACAAAAGAGTGCGCAGAAGTTCCAAAAATGGAGCGCGATATAAAAAGGAGATGACAACTTCAATCTGAGTCTTCTCTTTAACTTCTAGTTAAGTCTCTGAAAGGTGGAGGTTTCCACGAGCATAACCTGTGGCAAGAAATATACTTCTACACAGGTATGCCCCTTGCTGTACCAAGCTGTCACGCAAGCATGGAAACGGGACTTGTGAAGACCGCTTTTTGCAATAAAAGGGTCACTACAACCGTGCCTTTTCTCCAGCTATAGAACGGAACAATAATGGAAGACGCCGGCAGGAGAGACCAATTGAAATTCTCATGATCTGGGATCCCATAAACCTACATGAACTTACCGGTAAGTTAAGAATAAATTTTCCTGATAGTGACTTAAAAGTTTGCAAACAATTATTTATCTAAGCTTAGACTACCATCCTGATATAGACTTTACTTTCACATTCAAGGGACTTTCTTATAAAGAATTTTATACAAGATCTTGGAACATTATTAAATTGCGTTCATTATTTAATCTAACTGTTTTTGTTAATCGATTCATTATCTGGATTAGCCTGTGTGTACTTTCCAGTTTAGTTAATTCGTAATTTAACTTATAAATATTTTAGTTTGTTAAAATAAAAGAGATTATACTTTTATCAACCTTTTCATTGTGCGTTATTAATAGTAGTTTATTATTTTTTATTATTAAATCTATTAGTAGTTTAATAAAATTTAAAATTGTAATTTACCTTTGCCAATATGTTTGAATAAGCCCAGGAATAATAATCTTAAAAAAATTAATTCTCGTTACGGTAGGAGGTAATACCGATTTGTTTAAAAGCATTTTTTCTATTTAGTTTACGAGTTACAATATGTTTGACGCCGACTCAGTGGGTCTAACGACTCTGGCGCCCTCATGTAGAAATTAAAAACTGAGTCAGCTCACGATTGTACTTAGCAATAATTCTAGGCCGAGTTGATCAGGAAATATAGCTATGTTTTTAGAATAGAAATATAACTTTTTTCTTTTTTGACATAGCTTGATCAACTCACGCCCAGTTTATATTAGCGTGTAAGAGGCCTAGCAAAATCAAAAAACGTTACAATATATATATATATATACAGGGCCAATCTGAGGGGGGGATAGGAGGGGCAACTGCCCCAGGCCTCGCAATATTAGGGGCCTCAACTTCATAACTCAATATGTTTAACAAAAATATAGGAAAAGGCAAAGCGATGTCGTGACTTGTAGAACACCCTTAATTTTATAGTTAAATTACACAAAAAAATATTTGAGAAAACATTTTCAAGCAAGCATACCACGAATCGAAAATGTAAACCAGTTTAGAAATGAGGTGCCAATTTGACGACTCTGCGATGAAAGCAACTGCAGCGATCGGCAGAATTCAGCTATCTGTCAGTCAGTTCTGTGTTAACAGTGTTTTACGATTCTAACAGTGCTAGAGTGAATCTACTCTAAGTGCTATCTGGATCTGATCTGTTGCTCATTTCTGCGACTCATAACTAACTGCTCCCAGAGTCCTGTTTTTGGCCCTGCAAGTAAAAATTCTCGTTTCTTTTCTCTCTCTCCCCGTGTTCTTATTTTAAATTTTGAAGGGCCTCTAAAATATTAGTTGCCCCGGGCCTGGTATTTTCTCTGAAAGGCCCTGTATATATATATATAATAAACTAAAATTGATCATCAATATTTATAAATTACATCACCAATGTTTGCCCTAAAAATAATAATAGTTATGTAAAATTATAGACACATGGTTTATTAGTACGTAGGCTCAATAATGTATAGAAAATATAATGTTTAATTCAGTGAATTCTGGATTTTGTGTATTTAAATGAGTTGCATTTGAAAGTTACTTAACATCAAAAATGCATGAAAGTTTAATGTTTCATTATTTTCTCTGTATATGAAACAATATTAGTATTATTTTATTTAATAAATGCATGGTTAATGATGAGTTATATGTTCAACATTCCTCCCCCCCCCCCTCCACTGGCACTTTCATGTAGATCCAGAGATGCAAATTAGTGGCTAGATTTATTTAGATTTTTTTTGTCTTTTCTCAAATATCCTTTTCTGTAAAAATATACAATAATCATATGGTGCTTTAATTTGAGAACATCCTGTAGACATGCAAGTCTATATATGTACATACATTATTATCATCATTGTCAACCATTATCATTCCATTGCAGGATAAAGGTTTCTCCAAGTTCAATCCATCTCTGATCTCTAGCATCTCTTCTCCATATCATCCCTGCACACTTTCTTATTTCATCTATCCATCTCACATGTGATCTCTTTCTGGGTCTTTTACAATCACTTGGACTATGGTTTAAGATATCAATTGTTTATCTATTATTATCTCTTCTAGCAATATATGTTCATCCCAACTCCACCTCAATCTTTTAATTCTTTCAATGATGTCAATAATACCTGTTGTTCTCTTACCCAAGTATTGCATTTTCAAGTCTCTTCTTGTTACTCCTATGATGCATCTCTCCATACTTCTTTGAATGGTCTGAAGTCTTCTTGTTAAGTGTCCAAGTCTCAGATCCATAAGTAAGAACTGAGAAAACACATTTATTAAAAACTTTCCTTTTCAAACACATATGCATATTTCCTTTTAGTATTAAATTATGCTGCCAACCAAGTTTAATTCTATGATTAATTGTATCCATTATGTTTCCATCTGTAATAGTAATCTGACCATGATATTTGTAATTGTTAATTTCTTCTAACTCATTATTGATATTTTCATCTTTTGAGAAAATGCATTGACCTTTACTTTAGTCTTTTTAACATTACCTTTAGTCTTACTTTAATCTGATAACTCTTGCAACATTTCCTGATGCTCTAAAGCATTATTTGCAAAAACAACTACATCATCTGAAAAATCTAAGTGAATTAAATAATCTCCATTTATTTTTACTTTTTTAACTTCCCATTTTCATCCACAAAATACTTCTTGCAGCATTACTGTAAAAAATTTTGGAGATATGGAGTTACCTTGTCTTACACCCTTCACAATGTTAACCTTCCTAGTATCAGTATGTAATCTAATTATTGCTGTTGCATTTTTATAATTATTCTTCAGAATATAACAATATCCTCAGTCTATACCTTGATGATCCAATGCTTTAATCACTGAAAAAATACTTATGGAATCAAATGCCTTTTCATAATTTACAAATCCAAAGCATAATGACAACTCATATTCATTGGTTTTTTCTATAACTTCTCTCAATACTTGGATATGATTTACTGTAATAAAACTAATTTTAAATCTAGCTTGTTCTGTTGCTTAATTAAAATTCAATGTTCTCTGTAGATGAGTTATAATTATCTTGGTAAAAATTTTGTATAAAATTGATAAAATGCTGATAGGTCTGTAGTTTCTAATATCTTCTTTATCATCTTTTTAAAATATTAATACTAGTACTGCATTCTTCCAATCATCTGGTACATCTTTATGATTTAGACATTTGGTTAAAAGAGAAAAAACAGATGTGTTTACCGTAGCAGACCATTTATGTACTAATGAGTATATGTTTAATTGGGAAAATACAAAAATATTGGATAAAGAGGAAAAAATGCATAGAATAAAATTCAAGGAAACTGCTCATATGACAGTGGTAAAAAATCCTATAAGTCAACTTATTCTGGCAATACACATTGTATGGAAGCCTCTAATTAATCTTGCTCTTAGGAAAAATTAATATTATAAAAAATAAATTGAAGGGCTTAGGGAAAAAAAAAATTGAAGGACTCCGAAGGATTTGAACTAACACTCATATATAAATACTGTATATCAAATTTCTACTATCTGTTGCCTTTGACAGAATAGCCCAGTTGGTTAGAGTGTTTACTTTGAATTCGATATTCAAAAATCTAAAGGTGCGAGTTCAACTTCTATGTGAATACTGTCACTGTGCATATCAGGCCAGCAACACCTGAAAAAGAGTGGAGAATAATACTCCTCGAAACATTGTGTAATTACTAACCTGTGTTGTCTAATTGTATGTTATTAACTAACAAGTTGTTTGTATTTGAAAAATTTAAATAAAGTTTAAAATTTTCTGTACATTCAACATTTACTCATAGATGATGGAAATAGTCCAACATATCACATCTAATTTGGTATATAACTTTACCTAAATTTTTTCTATTTTTTCACCTGCCTCTTAATATATCAATTATAATTCTATCATTACCTGGAGCTTTTCCCTTCTTCATAACTTTGATTGCATGTCTTATTTCTTCATTTAAAATTCTGTCCAATTCAAAAGATATAATAGATGTAGGAAGTACTTGTTTTTTATTACTATATAATTCTTGATAGAACTCTTCTACCCATTTAATGATGTCATTTCTCGCTTTAGTAATAGTTCCATCTTTTTTTCTTATTCCAGGTATAAGTTTCCTACTTACATACACAAACATAAATATAATATATTGAAATTTAAATATGTATATTTATCAAATAAATTGGTCAGCTAGTTAAATAAAATAATGTTTATTATTTTTAAGGAAAAATTGTCTTTTCACCAGACTCTTTGCTCATGTGATATGTATTTTTTCAAAAAGTAAAGGACTAATTTATTCAGATGTTTCCAAATATATTTTACAGAATGTAAGGTGAGTTGTGTTTAATAAATAATTGCTCAGATAAAAAAATTTATGTTCATATCTTATTTTTTAATTTCTATTTTTTTTTTTTTTAAATCATTTCATTTTTTTTGTTGTTGTTATTATTGTTAAAAGGATAGTTTACTCAATTTGCACCCACTTTCCACATTTTAAAATCTGGTTGATTTATCACTGCATCATCTCTTTCAGATGTTTCAATCATCTCATATAGTCTTAATTACTTTGGAGAAAACTTAATACCAACAACATCACAGATTTTGTTGAAAAGAACTGCTTTCAGAGAAAACTTGTATAGAGGAATGTGGAAAGTAAAAAAATCATTGGAATTTATTTTCAATTACATGAAAATCAATTGCTAAAAGTAAATGAAAAATAAGAGTATACTGTACTTATTAATTAGGTTAGATGATGAGATCATAGATCTCAAATTCCTAACATATTAACTAATCTAAATCCTATTCATTGAACCCAACAATCTCTCATGTTAGTATAAAAAATATTCAAATTTTTAAGTAATTTCCATTATGAGTGAAATAATAATTCCCGTACTAAACAACTATATAACAAACTTTGAGTAAATATTATATTAATGTTTTGAAATTTTCAGCATGTCAAATGAATTTGTTTTTTGTTTATTAATATATATATAATCTTGGTTGTAATGCAGTTCATAACTGTTATGTTTTTTTATATTTTTTCTACTGAAAATAATGTTTCCTGACTAATAAATAAGTGAGTTGCATATAAAGTAATGATAAAACGTTTATTGCATTTATTTATATTAATTCAACATCTTAATGTCATTTTTTTTTTGCAATAATTTTATTGCATCTTATTCTAACAGCTTCAATTGAGACAGTCTTCATCAAAGAAAGTAAAAAACTTGATAATAATAAAAGTTTTTAGTATGATGTATGTAATGCAAATAACATAATTATTTTATTTTTTTAGCCTTTTTGATGAATAAAAAGGTGTTAAATTAATTACAAATATATCAATCAATTTTAAAAAAAGTGTAAAATAGAGAAAAATGTTGTTTATCATGGTCCAGTTGTGAAATCACTCATAATTGATTGTAGTGATCTTGTTCAAAATCAAAACTTTCAGTTTTTTAAATCTATTCCTACCATTGCTTTTTTTTTTCAGCAATGAAGGCTTGGGTACAAAAAAAAAGAAAAAATATGCAAGTTAGAATTGCTTTATATGTAATTAATGGATGGAAATGTTGCACAGATACATAATCCCATTATCCAGTTCAGAAAATGGGTGGTGTCATGAGAGATTCTTCTCAACTGAGCCCTACACTAATGTGACTAAAACAATGAAATTAAAGATTATAGGAAAGAAAGACAAGGCTGTTATAGTGAGCTTTTGATGAACTAATATCTTATAAGACCACAGAGAGTCTTAATGGTTATTTGCAGTTAACTCTCATATCTGAAGGTCATTTCATTATCAGCCACCTCTTGGCCCCCTCAGTAGCATATGTTCAACACTACATATATTTGTAATAAGTAATGTGTAGATTTAAATCATTACCATCATTAATTATCTATTTAAAAGACAGGTCCTTTATATTTAATGTGACAATTTCTGCAAGCTTTTTGTCTTTATTCTATCACACTAATAATTACTCCTTTATTTTAGATCATCAATATCGTTCTTCTTCTACTTCTTTTATTCTCCATTTGTCTTTTATAAATATAAGTCAATTCAGTTTTTCTTCTTATACATAAAAGTTTCTAATCTTTTTATCTTGTCAAAGTCTGCTTCATATGAAACTGTACTGCAATCAAAACATTTAATAAGTTTTTTTTAATTTCCAACATTAATGGACCATAATTAATCTATTACTCTTATTAAAAATCATTTTGCCATTGAAATTGTTGCTCTAATATTTGGCTGCTGTTTTCATTGTCACACAAACATTTTTCTAAAAGTTTAAAAGCTTTAGCTTGGTTGTTTTCATTAGGAAGATATGGCAGAGGATAAAATATATTGGAAAGTTGGTGTTGAAGTATTTTAGAAAGAAAATGTTCTGCTAAAGAAATTAAAAAACAGTATTACAAAATATTAATCACACAAAAATAAACCAGCGTATTCTATATGTGGTCGTATTTGTGTTTCGCAGATTGGTTTGTATAGTCATTGCAAAATTCATCGTCAGAGCATTTTTTTTCCTTGAAGTTAGAATAGCTGCTATATATATATTTGAAAACTCTAGCTTACTCTAGTGCTTTCTGTTCAATTATCATTTAATCCTTTATCTAAAACATTGTTTTTTAAATAATAGATGTATTGATTTTTATCCCAAATTTTCCAAAAAAACTTCATCAACCCTACTAACATTTTGTTAATCCTATTCTTGTTATTTTCAAACAGTATTATATCAGTAAAATTGATTCAGTGAATTGCAGAACTAACTCCAACAATATTCATTAAGAATTATATTTAAATAAATATTTAAAAAAGCGATAGACAGGTTTGTAATGATGGTATATTATAAGATGTGATATGTTAGACTATTTCCATCATTTATGAGTGAATGTTGAATGTAAGCCTATTTCCATCATTTATGAGTGAATGTTGAATGTAAGCCAATAAACTTCACATGACCACCACCTCTTATGCTTGTGTATAACTGTTGTTAAAACAGGCAAAACTCACTATATGTATTGCCACACACATCAAGCTAGAGTAATCAATGGATGTCAGAAGGCTTGTGCATAAAATCCCCATCTAGTGCCTACTCATCCAATATCCCCAGATTAGTTTCTGGCTTGTGGCCTTCATCAGTGAGGAGACTTGGATCTGAGAGCACTGCACCTAGATCTTAGGATCTAATGCAACCCTTCAGCAACCACTTTTTATCTCCACTTAACTACAAAACTATGAGTCTTAAACTGAAAACACCTTAATGTTTTCAATCCAAGCCCAGCAGTGCTCTCAGATCCAAGGCTCCTCACTGACGAAGGCCACAAGCCAGAAACTAGTCTGGGGATATTGGATGAGTAGACACTAGATGGGGATTTTATGCACAAGTCTTATGGCATCCATTGATTACTCTAGCTTGTTGTGTGTGGCAATACATATAGTGAGTTTTGCCTGTTTTAATTTTGAATGTATAGAAAATTTTAAACTTTATTTAAACTTTCCAAATACAAACAACTTGTTAGTAATAACACACAAATAGACAATACAGGTTAGTTTCAAGTAGTATTACTCTCCACTCTTCTTTAGGTGTTGCTGGCCTATATGCATAGTGACAATATTTGCTTAGAGGTTGAACTCGCACCTTTAGATTCTTGTATATCGAATTTTTAAGGCAAATGCTCTGGCCTTTGACAGAATAGCTCAGTTGGTAGAGCGTTTGCCTTAAAAATTCAATATACAAGAATCTAAAGGTGCGAGTTCAACTTCTAAGCGAATATTGTCACTGTGCATATAAGCCAGCAACACCTGAAGAAGAGTGGAGAATAATACTACTCGAAACGTTGGGTAATTACTAACCTGTATTGTCTATTTGTGTGTTATTACTAACAAGTTGTTTGTATTTGGAAAAAAATTTTATACATTCAACATTCACTCATAAATGATGGAAATAGTCCAACATATCACATCTTAGTGATAGGCAGTATTCTTATTTTGTATATACTTATACATCTGACTGCTCTATAAAAAGATTAATCTTATAAATATTTTTAAGTTTATGTAGACATTTTTTAATTTTTTTTTTTTTTTTTTTCAATATAATTTTTTCATTATAACCTAATTTATTTTATGAAAGGCTTTCACAAGATAATATTATTTTTCGGCTTTTTCAGCAGAATCATATCTAAATTAGTATAGGTTTCTTTGTTGTTCTCAGTAATACCATTGTAGGATGAGAGCTTAAATTTTTTTGTTCTAAAATGTACATTTTACTGATTAGATTTTTTTCTAAAGGAATAATATCTGTTTGAAAAAAATATATATTAATCATTTCTCTGAATCATAAATTACATCTATTATTTAATTCTCAGATTTTCCATCTATCTAAACTCATTTCATATATAGTGTTAATAATCTCATTTACACATGGATAAATCTGAATGATAAAGATCAGGTTTCAGTTAAATTATTGTACTTCTTAGTTCAGAATAGGTTTAGAAATAGTATTAAGAATATCTTCTCATATTCCTAATTTGTCATTGATTCAGATTGCAATTTAATGGTACAAAATTGAGACTAAAATTTTAAAGTATAAGAAGTTATAGTTATAACCCAACAAAAAATATATATTATTAATAAAAATTTAAAAAAAGTTTTCAAATTAATTGTATTAAAAAAATTAGTGTAAAATAATTGATGATGTAAATGTACATGAAAGATGGATTGTTAGAGAAAGCTATATGTAATGAAAAATAAAGTATTTAAGATTGTCCTACACGAATATCTTTCAAGACAATTTATTATTTTTCAGTTAATATATTTTTAAGTGTATGGAAACTGTAGAAATATGGTATTGTTTGTGAAATACAGTATAAGGTAATTTATAAAGTAATTCACATATAAATATAAATACTGTTTAAGGAAACAGCATGTATAAAAAAAATCATAAAAGAAAGTTGAAATGTATAATGAGTATGATTAGAAGAATATTACAAGAGTTGTAATATAAAACTACATTTGATCTAAGTTATAGTGGATAAGAAGAATAGTAAAATAATGATAAGCTTCATTTAATTTGTAGTGGAATAGAGCATTTTATATAATTAAAACAGTCACAAGTATATATATGGTTTGTTGCATAGAGAATCATTTGTTATTAGAGCATTTTGTATAATTAAAATGGTCACAAGTATATATATGATTTGTTGCATAGAGAATCATTTGTTATTTGAGCATCAAGGAAAATGATTTACCAATTTTTATTTTTTTTACTTTGCTGGGAAATTTATTCAAGAATTTTAGCAGTTAATTCCATCTCTCTACCACTAAACTAATGAATGACAAATTTTTAGTTTAAAGAATGGTTCTTTTGAAAAATGGAAAGAATATATATATATGTTTGAAATAATAAGCTCTAAATAATTTATAATAGTGTTATTTAGCATTTAATTGATATTTGGAAGTTTTTTTTATAGATTAGATGGAATTCTGATATTAATGTAAATGATTACGATCTGTTAGTTTTTATGTAGCATAATGATCATAATAGCAAGATATTTATAATAAACAGAAATAAGCTTTAAATTTTGGTTTTTGTCTTTGAAGAAGACTATGGATTTGTATAGTCTAATGCTTTTCTCTGACAAATGTCAGTGATCAGAAATTATTCTGCACATCTGATGATACTCTTATCCAGAGTCCATTAATTACTCATGCTTTTATAGATAGCTATAGAATGATATAGAGTGGAATACATATATCATTGCAAATGATGACTGAGCTTTTAATCTATAAATGTGAAAATGGTGGCTTAATTTGTTTAATTGTGTATGTCATATCTTTTTAGCTAGAAGTTCTAATCAGAAGTTGTTGTTAATATTTCAGTTATGTAGAGGAAGTAGTCTCTCGAGAAAAAGAACAAATGAATATTTTTAATGTTCTATAGAAATCATTATCAGATACTTGATGATGATGACTTTTTATATAGATTCTGTCAAGTCTTTCATTGATTCATTCCTGTGACAAGAGCTGTAAAGATTTGAGAATTTTTTAAAGTAGAATATGATGCCACCTTAGAAATCTTACTATGATTCTTCAAATTTCTAACATGTCATTTGAAGTTATCTAGCTGATCCATTCATAGCGTATGGCTATGATGAATATCGGAACTTCTTAATCGAAGATACTATTGTAAATTATAACCAAACTGGAGAAACTAAAAAAAAATCTTAAAATTTTGAAAATAGCTGTTATAGATTTGTATCAATGCGATCTGAATATGCACTATTCTCTACAGAAGTATGAACTCTTCAATTTAGGTTTAGAGTAAAAATTTAAAAGATGGATTAAGATCCATATGCTTTTAATTTGCTATCAAAGTACATATTTTTCTAATTGGTTTATTTATTTTTATATGATACTGACTCGTTCCTCCCAGAATAATAATCACTGTGCAGTCAGTAATAGAGTTTGCATTAAAAATGCATAGACTACCTTGTAAAGATTTTTGATCATCTGAATAGAGTTTCAAAATGGAGATTTGGTTTTTAATGATATCATTACTATATTTGTCTTTTTGCTCCACGTGAAGCAAATATTTAAATAGTAATGTCAGATTCTAGGGTAAGAAGTTATGCACTGTTTGTAAATTTAATGTTTAAGATGTTATTGAATTAATAAATATTGCAATTTAATTGTGGGTAAAAACAAATGTTTGATTACATTAATTATTGTGTGTAGTTTGTAGTAGTGATAGATGCTAGTGATACATTCATGGATTACAGTTGAATTCTGTTATTTCCTGTGATCAAACTTATTATAACTTTTAAACAATAAAATATTTGATTATTATGTGATTATCTGTTTTTGTCTTTAAAAAATTAAAACAATTTTTTAATTTAAGAAAAAAATATTTTTATTTTTATAAGTATAAACCCAAAAAAATTTCAATTTTATATTTTTTCTATTACAATTGTGAATGTTTTTAAGTCCACCTTATTTTTATTATAATTATCTAAATTTAAGCCATAGTAACAAGTCTGAAAATGTTTGACGAGAAGATTTTTTTTATTGTGATAAAAAAGTATATGACTTAAGGATTTAGTACTGATATTATAATTATTTGTATTTAATATGCTTCTGGAAAATGAGGAAAAAATAAACAGTAGTAAATAAATTCTAAAGTAATTTTTGTCATTATATGTACAGTTATTTTAGGCTGCAGTTTATTTTAAAGTTTTATGTATAGATTATGCTTGTTTAATTTTTTTTTTTTTTTTGGTTGCTAGGATAAAAGAAGCTGTAAAACAATGTTCTAAGAATGATGTAGAAGGTAAGTATACAATCATCTAATCAGAAAAATCTATAAAGCCCGATTGGTTGTTATAATCTGAATCATGCATGAGCAATCTTTTTTAAGCAGTGAGCTTGTGAAAGTTTGTTCCTCGTGAGTCAGCATAGAAAATTTTTATGTATACAGTATATATATTTTTTTAACAATATCCTCTTTTTTTAAACATTTTATTTTAGATTTCATTTTAATAAATTGGGTATCAATATTTACACAATGATAAATTTTAACACAAATATGAACACTTATCAAAAGAAAAAATGTTATATGTAAATCAAAAGTATACTTATCTATAAACATTCACATATATATGCAAACTCAAAAATATTAATTACATTTATTACATACAAGTTTTGTTTTAATTAGCCTATACAGAGTACTTTTAATTATTCTTAATTCTTACATTAAGCATGCCAAATTGAAAGTTATAAGAAGCCACAAATTGTTCATGTCTGATCTAGGTCACCATTTCAGATGACCTATTGGCAGTTTTCTGATAGATAAAGTAGACTGCAGGGTGTCTACATTATACTTTTAAATAATTTTGTAGAGAATACTAAAATGTATGACTTTTGATCTAAAGAAAGAATCATTAATAGTTATTATGTAAGATAAATATTAGTCATTATTTCATGTTGCCTTTTTATTGTTCACAAAGCAAAAGTAATACATTTATAAAATAATGGTAGACACGCTGATCTATAAGTGTTTATTTTATTTTTTAATCATCAAGTTCTTACTTTATTGGGTATTAAATTTGGTTTTGATTTCTAAAGTAATATCATCTTGAAATCAGACGTTCTCCATCTTCAATATCAAATCTTGATGTTTTTTATAATATTTATATGCTACATATGTAGCTAGAGTGTTTTTGTCATATTTTGAATGAGATATGTAATCCTATCATCCTTTGTTCCTGTATTTAAAATATATTTATTTTTTACTGTAGTCTTTAAAGAACTATTATAAATCTTGTCAAAATAGCTGCTGCTCAATATAATGAAATGTCTGTGATAGTAATTGTCTCAAGAGCTTTTAGAGATTTTGGATCAGTTCCAAGTGAAATTAATAAAATCTCAATTTGGGCTGCAGATCATTTTGATACTCGTTTGTCATATGATAATCTGAATAACTGTTCAATCACTGCTGCAAAACACTTTTATGATTATTGTCAAAAGAGAAATTAAAAATAGTATTATTTTGTTTAGCTATAATCATTTTTTATTTGATTGTATAAAAGTTAATTTTTGAATTATTTTGATTTTAATTATGTGTGATTCACCAGAGTTTATGATGTAATTTTAAAATTGAAGTATTAGAATAAATTGTGTTAAGAGGTTATTTGCTTGATCAAAATATCTTTTGCCAAGTTTCTCTATCTGCCTTCAGGCAGATGATCAAATGAATATTGCGAGGAAATGAGATTCGGTTTAGAACCTAACAACTATGAATTGACGAAATTATTATTTGAATTATTTGTATGTATAAAATGTTTTACACCAAACATAAATGCATGTTTGGTTAACCAATAATACCTGCCAATTTTGTCTTCTTTGTTTCAATTTATAATAACAAATTTTTTTCATTTCATTCCTGTTTATAATTGAATATTGGAGTTTAACAAATTTTAGGAGTGTCTGTCTCGAGCTCTTTGTCATAAGTTTTTGGAAAGATAACCTAATCCAGCCTTTTACTTCATCAAACCACAGCCATAAAACTACTCCATATCCACCTAAAGTTTGGCTTCGCTATGTGGATGATATATTTATTGTATGGCCACATGGTGAAGCATTGCTACAACTTTCTGGACACACATCAACAACATATCCCCTTCAATTAAATTCACAATAGAACCAGAACAAGAACAAAAATTAGCATTTTTAGATGTTCTTGTGACAAGACTCCCTCATGGCAAAATCAAAACTACAGTTTACCGAAAATCTACACATACAGGAAAATACCTAGCCTATACATCTAATTACACCAGAAACACAAAACATGGAGTTATACTATCACTGTGGAACAGAGCAAAAGAAGTTTGTTCAGAAACTAGTGATTTGGAAAAAGAAAAGATCTATATAGAACAAACTCTTATGAAAAATGGTTATCCTTCTGCTGTTATTAAGAAAACATTAAATAGACAACAAAAAGAACCATCAAGAGAAAAGGCAATTATTGGTACTGTAGTGTACCCATACATTCCAAAAATAGCAGACAAATTAAGAAAAATCTGCAATCAGTATAATATCAAAACAGCTTTCCAGAGCCATACCACACTACGAGGAATTCTAACATCTACAAAGCCTAAACTTGAAATGCTGAAAAGAAAAAACTGCATCTATGAAATACCATGTGAATGTGGAAGAACATATATTGGTGAGACCAACCGTCCATTCAAAAGCGCTTGCAAGAACATAAACTGAAGATTAGAAGAGAGAAAACAGATGTGTTTAAGGTAGCAGACCATGTATGTACCAATGAACATACGTTCGATTGGGGAAATACAAAATTATTGGATAAAGAAGAAAAGGTACAAAGAAGAAAATTTAAAAAAGCTGCTCGCATGACAATGGCAAAAAATTTCATAAGCCAATCTAGTATGACTATACATAATGTATGGAAACCACTAATCAACTTTGCTCTGAGGAAAAAGTGGAGAAATCAGGAGGAACCTCATAGATAAGTATATAAAATTACTATATACTGTTGCCTTTGGCTGGGTGACTCAGTTGATTAGAGCATTGCCTTAAAATTCAATAATCTAGAATCTAAGGATCCAGGTTCAAATCTCATGCTAGTCCTGTCACTGGTCAGGTCAGCAACACCTGAAGAAGAGGGGAGAAAAATATCTCTCGAAATGTTGTGCATATACTAACCTGTTTGCTGTGATATTACTAACAGTTGTTTGCTGTGATATTACTAACAGTTGGTGCATATACTAATTTGTTTGCTGTGATATTACTGATAGTTGAATGCATTTGGAATATTTAAATAAAATTAAACTTTTCTAAAGACATTCAACACAGATATTAGATGATGGAAATTAGTCCAATATAAAAATACAGCTAGAACACCATCATCACAAACCTTCAGAAAAACATTATTATCTTTGTATTCTTCAGGATTATATGCCATTAATTTTATCTTGTATGACTATTCTTTGTAAATTGAAGTTAAATGATACAAATATACTAATATTTTATTTTGTTTTTGCAATTAATGATATTTTATTCTTGATCCAATTAGTATTTCATTTATTATCATCTTAGTTTATTTTTAGCACTTTTGTTTTTACATATGCAATCTTTACTTTTGTAATGTTTTATAAATTGCACAGTTGTTTAATTATATGATTAATTGCTCTTGAGGTCAAATGGCATTCAAGAACAAATGTTGTAATAATATAGAGATGTGTTTAAATTTTCCAAAAAGAAATGATTTTCTTTATTAGGAATTAAATCAAGGATCTTTTGATGACCTAAAGGTTATTGTTATTAAGACATTATTCAGGATTAAATAATTCATTGATAATGGTGTATTATTTAATCATTTAAAAAATAGTGTTGAACTGATCATACTATATAGTATGTCTAAATAACTAGCACTTGTTATTTTTGATTATGTCTCACTATTGTAGATAAGTTGTTGTTTTTTTTGTAACTGTAAAATTTTTGTAAGAAGAAATATTTATAAAATTAGCTAATACATTAAATATTAAAAAGTATTTGAGAGTAGAGTATATTTATTTTAAACATTTTTCTGATAATAAGATGAAATTTGGATTTTTTTTTTTTTTTAAGAGTTGGATTTTAGATATGATTTGATGTTGAAGAAACATACAGAAAGAGCTGCTTCAATTATTAGCAAGATGAAAGCCAAAATTTCTACATTTTTACTTCGGTAATGTGTACATATTTGTATATATCTATTATAAAGTTCTTATAGTATGCTTATATTTGTCTGTCATGCTTTGGATCTTCTTTCAAGTTTCACTCAGAATTTTTTTTTTAGGTAGGCAACCTAATTAACCATCTTATAATAATTGATAGATAGTATTTAACTATTCTTAACTAAAATAAAAAAAAAGGATGGGATAACTTTCACATCTTTATCAACCAACAATTTACATATCTATCAAGCAACACATTTTTTTTTTTATCATTTCTTCATAAAGCATTATTGAAAATGTCTTTGCTCTGCAATGAGCTACCATTTAAAAATTGTTTTGCCTTTATAGATAGATAAAAATTTACATAATAGATGGGTGGATAGGCCTGTTGACATGCCTATGAATTGTTAGATAGATAGAAGAAATATGCTTGTTGAAATATGCATACAATATACGAAATAGCTGCTCAAGTCTTATAAAGACTGAGACCCGCTTTTCTACATTTTAATCTTACTAATATAAAGTTTGTATTATGAATATTAATACTGTAACATTATTATAAGCAAATTTTCTAATGTGTATAAAGTTTTTGGCATGAATTTGCTATTTTAACAATGTAAATTAAGTGAAACAATAAAGAAATAGTTAACCTGTAAAAAAATGTAAATGTGTAAAGAAAAGTTGCATGGAAAATAAAAAATGAAAAATTGTTATAACCATTCAATTAACATTTGATTAATTAAAAATAGTTGAATTACAGATTTAATTGTATCACAATTGATTATTGAAGGAAGGATAGAAAAATAGAAGTATTGAAATATTTTTAAGTTTTTTGTTTTTTAATCAGTGCATTTTTAATCTCAATTCCACCATATTGCAATTATATCAATGCAAAAATTCAGATCACTCTTTTTCATTATGCATGCATTTTGCAAATAATTTTCTTTCATCAGATGAGTTATAGATATCAAATATCTGAATCTTCACGCCAGTATTTACAGATTGATATTTATCTACCATAGCACTCGCACACAAAGTAGTAACTGGTTGCTGTCCACTTTTTAATATTTGTGGAAGGGTGATTAATCATTGCATTGCAGAAATATTTTCAAGTTTTTTGTTGTTGTCAGTGTATTTTTTCCCTTCACCATGTTGCAGTCATCTACTAACATAGAAACTCAAACCAATAGAGTAGTTGAGATATGAGATGCAGTGATATAAATGCAAAAAAAATTGCAAATATCTCTGGAATGCAATGATTAATCACTCTTCTTTAATATATGAAAAGTGAGTAAAAACTAGTTTCTATCTAGCTTAAGAAAGGTCTAATGAAAAAATATTAAACCATCACCATTAGTCTATGAAGATTCGGATGTTTGATGCTTCTAGTTCACCTAATGGATGAAGTGTGTTTGTGAAATGTGTGTATAGTGAGGAAGTGTGATTTGAATTTATGCACTGGTGGATGGTTACAATGAGTAGAATTAACATGGGGAATACAGTGATAAAACCAAGAAAACGGTACTTTGACAAAATTAAGCTTCAATCTGGGAATCTTTAATTCAAGTTCATCACTTTATTAATTACTAAACTGAGAAGGAGAATCAATAATGAATTCTGAATTTATCCATCATTTTCAACAATTGCAAGTAAATATGAGAAAGAATAAAATCAAAGATGAGCTTTACAATGAGTAAACGAATTAGTCTATGAACCACAAACATATGCACAAATATCCCAGCCAGTTCTTCAGTCTACCCATTTTACATCTTGTAATGGTATTCATGAAATTTCTCTGTAGAAATTATTTTCCCAAAAGGGTTTACTATTTTTTTCTAATTGCAGCTCTCCATTACATTTTATTCTTAGCCACATTTTTTTTAGATTGTCACACATGAGTTTACCACAAAAAATATTTTTTTCATGAATATCCAACCCATGGAAATATGCTCCCATAACATTATCACATCCAGAAAATTAAAGAACATGTTAATTACTCTCATTGCAGTCCCAAAACCTATGAAGTATTCCATAATAAAAAAATAAATTCTTCATTGTGACTTAATGAAAAAAATTATTGAAAATTTTGATTAGTAGTGAAGATTCATACTTGTACATTTCAGAATATTATGATCCATTACTTTACAAAGAATTTTGAATACTAAATAGCACAATAGGTCTTATTGAGCAATATTAAAATATATTATACATTCTTCGTGCAGAAAAACTTCATTCTTTGAAAGACAGAAATTCTTTATGAGAAAAATCCACTCTCTTTGCTTTATTCCAGAGCCTCCTATTATAAGCTTAAATAATCAATGGATAATAGATTATAATGCTTTCCAGTTGCTTAGACTTGTTGCAAAGTAGTGATCTTCCTCACTAGATAGCATCAGAGAGAAAAATGATGATATAACATATGAATTATTCATTTTTAGAAGTAATGTAACAGCCTCATATTTTTTAAAACAATTGTTATGTGGGCTGTATAAATTGGAGCATTATCATCTTGGAATGTAAAGAAAGTTATCTATAAGTAGGGTGAACATGGTATCTCAAAATGCTCAAATAATCTGCAGCTGTGATGCTTCAACTAAAGTAATCATTAGTCCAAATTATAATGGTTTTATCACCAGTTGATAGGTCATTTTTGTTTTTGGTTACAATCAAATATAAGCCCTTCTATAGCCTGGAAAAATCCAAATATATGGCATGTTTTTAATTATCCATTATTCAGTTTTTATACTTTTAACAGCATCATATCTGTGTTCTATCATTCATGAAAGAACTCAATGGTTTTAAAAAGATTTTTTAGCCATAAATGTTTTGCTTTTGAAGCTTGCAATGAATTGTTTTCATAGATATTGAAAGTTTTTATATGTGATGGCTTCTATTAATTTGTTCAATTGGGGTAGATTTTTATTTTTATTAATATTATCCTTATTACATTTATTTTTAATGTCCATTTACTCCACTCATTAATTTTTTTTTTTCTGATTGCATTTGTTTCTAGAAAGTTTTGTTCTTTAATTGTTAGTAAATTCATCTTTGAGATTCAATCTAGAAACATTAAACAGCTCAGCATTTGAGACATCAATGATTCACTCAGACTTCAATCACTTTTCTCCTACTTCTTTAAAAATATTTATAATTCTGTCTTTTTTTTTTTTTTTTTTTGAGCTTTTCCATTTTTCATAGATTTAATTGCATGTTTCATTCATCTCTTTTTTTTTATTATTAAAATAAATTAAAATTTATTAGATACAATTGAACATGTTTATCTATACATAGCTATATTCTTTTTACACTGATGCAAAGCATTTACTCTGTAGAACTTGCTGTCGTCCGAGACTGGGGGCCACTGCCTTCCATCGCTCCTCCAGGAGGGTGACCTTAGCCCAGGTTTCATGGAAAAGCCAATCCGGAGCCAGCAATCTCTGTTCCTGAGCCGATTGAGTAATTTGATATAGATGTTGCAGACACAGTGATTGACATTTTCAAATATACACTTGCATCTGGATAGCCAGATTGCAAAAGTTAGAATAATGGCAATTCTGATTTTCAATAATATCCCACTCTTTATAGCCTTTTGAATGACTAAAACTTCTCTAATATCGAGTGACACACTTTCGTTAATAAAGGATGTGGTCGGCTTGAGAAAAGGGCAGAAATACAGGAGGTAATGAATTGTCTCATAGTTGGCATTGAGGCTTGATCTTGCTAAACTCTCTTTTCCACACCAGAAAATGATTTGTTGGCAGCGAGGAGAGGCTATTAAAATATATCATTATTGTAGAGGCTATATTATTTTCATGTTTTTTATTATTATATAATTTTTTGTAGAATTCTTATATACTTTTTATAATGTCATCTCTTTTATATAATAATGATTGCTGAAGCAACTTTCCTTCTATACCAGGATGTTTTAAAATTTATGAAATTTTTGTTCGATATTTTTTTCTTGCCTCTTCAAAGTTGGAGTGAGTTTAGAAATAATAATAAAAAATTAAATATTTTTATTTACATAAATGCACTACACAGTAAAAACAATTTTCTTCACCTTTCAAAGTATTCATGGTATTATACACGGAAATGGGCATTATTTGCCAATTTCTTTAAATGATTCTTTGTCTCGCACTTTTATTTGTGGTCTCATACTACCAAAAATATTGTGAATGACGAAGAAAATTTATTTTTGATTTTTAGTATATTCATGAAAACGAGAGTATTTTTTTTAATTTTTTATTTTTAGTTTTATATACTTCCAGGAATTAGAAAAGAAAATTTAGATACAATTTAATACCACTACCATAAAGAGTATTGAAACATTAGATGCAGATGTGTAAACGGCAAAAGAGGCAATTCAAGGAGAAATGGGACGGTCCAGTTTTTATATCACAGATGCAAAATGAAAATGTTTGATAGACTGCAGTTTATGGATAATAAGAGAATAGCCAAAATAGTATTTAATTGGATTTTGAGTAAAGGGCAGGTAACAAGGTGGATGAGAAAGGTAATGTGGTATGCAGAAGAATTTGATAAAGAATTTATGTCACTATACTTATACAAAAGATGGAATGGTTGTGTTAGGAGAATTGTTGAGTGTTATAGTAGTGAGGAATGGGATAGAAGAATAGATGCATTAATAAATAATAGGGAGTTAGAGAGATGGAGAACTAGTATGGAGAATAAAAAGAGTCGGTATATATAGAAGTAAATGGAATATTAGGTGTGAGATAATTTATGATAATAGCAAGGAAAGTAGTTTACTGTTTAAGGCTCGAACAAGATCTTTAGCAACAAGGTAATATACACATAAATGGAAGAATGTGGATGATTTAGTTTGCAAGTTGTGTAAGGAGGGCATAGAAGATATTAAGCATCTGTTAATTGAATGTGAATGCCTGCAAACAGAATGGGTACAAATAATGAAGTTGTGGAAAAATAAATATAAGCAAAGTGATTATACAGAAAGTAGGTTCTTGTTTTTATGCTGGATTTGGGGAAAAGATAAGGGGGGAAAGGCTGTGGAGTTGACAAAGATTATGTTGTGGAGATGGGATGGAGCAGGATAGAGAAGAATGTGGGAAAACTTAGGGCAGGGAATGGAAAGGAAAAGTAAAGTGGCTAACAGGTTTCTCTGCGCATAGTGGCTGAGAGATTCCTGACTCCATATAAGGAGAAATCACAGTGCATCACATCCCATACAAAATTAAAAATTGAAATTTTTGCTAAAACTATCTGCAAACTCTGAAAAAGTGTATTATAATTGAATATACATATTTATGCAAAATTTCAATTAGATTAGCAATGCAAAAGAGTTAAAATTGAGTTAAACGATTTTGCTAGACAAATAGAGTTAGTTTATGCACATGTATAAAACTAAGATATGGTCAATTTATAGAAGAACAAAACAATATGCAGATCACACCATGAAATATAAAAAGATATCTGTTGACTTTATTAAAAAGAGATTGAACGTAATATTCATTGATGAAGAAGTAATTAGGCATCACTGATAGAATTAGAAGCTGGAATGAGATTGAAATGGACATATCATTAAAAAAAGATGGCAATAGTCAATTGAAGTCTTAACATATATTTCAAAAACTTGAAAGATCTAGAACCATGTCATATATGAAGTGTATGGATGAAATAAGAAAGTTTGTTGGAGTGATTATTGTGATATCAGATCAGAGAAAGTGAATTAAACTTTGAAACTTTTATACTGCAGTTGTATTTGATTGTGTTGAAAATATTGATGAATGTATATATTTTTAATATACATATTTTACACAAAAAAGTGAAATGATTTTTTATTTTTTGCAGATTGTGTACTTGGTTAACATTTAAAGTATTTGGTCATATTTTCTCAAGTATCCAAGTTCATAAAGAACAAATCGAGGCTCTTAAAAATGCCTCAAAGGTAAAGTAGTAAAAGCCATAAAAATGTTTTTTTTTTTTTATTTTGTCACTTATCAAATTAAATGTCTCAACTTTTTTTTTATTTTACATGCCTATATTATACAGTAATGGCATTAACTTCTTTTCAATCTTATTTAAGTATTGAATAATCATTATGCACCAAAAGACAGTACAGTTAGTGTCATCACATTTCAACATTCAGCCAGAAATCAGTTATAGGGGTCTGAGAGCATTTACTGGATAGTTTTCAGGTATCTATTGACTCTCTGAACTGGTATCTAAGAAACTGCTTTTATTGGCTATGCAAAATCTTAAACATCTAAACAATTCAGAATAGGCTAGAATCTTATTTTATATATAGACGATTTTATTATTTTTATTTAATTGTAATATCTTATTTCACTTAGAGATTAGTAGAAAACACTTCATTGTTGCACTTCATATATTATTAAATTGAAATTTATTTTTAAACATATATATATATTGTAACCTGACCGGGCAACCACCCACCAGCTATTATGTATAATACATATAAATAACAAATTTCTAGCTCAGTCTAATCAATTTCTTTTATATAAAATTCTAATAATACAAATATTACTCATTTTATGTCTAATATATTTTATCAATATTAATAAATTGTTTAACAATAAAATAACAATAATCATGAGACTTGTTATTTAATCATCCAGTAAGGTATCCCTTTTTAACATTGAGTATATACCAAAAAGTATATCCTTGGTGGCAAAGGAATATCACAAAATACTACTCCACTAAAATATCAATGATTTTCCAATGACTCACAGTAAATTATATTTAATATTAAAATTTCTTAGGTTCAATTTAATTATAATATAATATTCATCTACTTATTAAAATGATAATTTTATACCACTCTTTTATTAACATTCCTTAACTCAATCAACATCTGAGATAACTATTGTTTCTTAAAATGAACAAATTAATTTACATAACCAAATATAGAGAGAGATTTTACTTACATCAAGCTACATTTAAAAAATAATTAAGAAACAAATATACTAAAACAGGCAAAACTCTCTCTATATGTATTGCCACTCAGTGCAAGCCAGAATAATCAATGGATGCCAGATTGGCAATACGTATAGAGAGAGTTTTGCCTATTTTAATAACCATTATAAGCAAACATAAGAAATGGTGATCATGTGATGCTTATTGGCTTAAAACAAGTATACTAATCAATTCTTCCCTTTCAAAATAATTCACTAAATTTCTTATAAATTGACTAAAAAACTAAATTAAAATTATTAACTAACACTTATACTATTAATTATCATAAATAACTTAAAATAATTTGCTATTACAGTGTTTTATAATCTAGTTATTTTTATTTTATATGGCATACTAGTTTTTTAGTCTTCATTATTCAGATTAATTAATATATTAGATACAACATCAAATGTCTCGAACAGTCATAATAGTTTCTTTTATTTATTATCATATTTTAGATTATGTACAATAATACCAAATATATTTTATTATTACAATATATATGTGGCAAGGATGATGAACAATGACTTCGAAGCAAGAAAAGAGACTCTCAACACTTTATTAATTTAAAACAAATATTAACATTTATTATATTAGTATTATACAGAATCTAAAATAATTTACACATCTTTTATATTTAATAAACAATGTTTAACATATTATATAAAACTTTATAAACTAATATTAAATAAGTAATTATTATAAACTAAAATAATTCATACTTCACTTTAAAGTTATTTACAGACAGGATATAGTATATTCTATACTTTATTCCATTAACATTAAGATACTTCTTAATATTTTTGTATTAAAAATATATCAAAACAGGCAAAATTGACTATATGTATTGCCACTCAGTGCAAGCTAGAGGAATCAATGGATGCCAGAAGGCTTGTGCATAAAATCCCCATCTAATGCCTACTCATCTAATATCGCCAGACTAGTTTCTGGCTTGTGGCCGTCGTCAATGAGGAGCCTTGGATTTGAGAGCACTGCACCTAGCCACAAGCCAGAAATTTAGAGATCCTCAGATCTAGGTGCAGTGCTCTCAGATCCAAGGCTCCTCACTGACGAAGGCCACAAGCCAGAAACTAGTCTGGGGATATTGGATGAGTAGGCACTAGATGGGAATTTTATGCACAAGCCTTCTGGCATCCATTGATTACTCTAGTTTGCATTAAGTGGCAATACATATAGAGTTTTGCCTGTTTTAATAACAGTTAAGAACAAGCATAAGAAATAGTGATCATGTGGTGTTTATTGGCTAAAAATATATCAACAAAATGTACAATTTGTATATGTCATCAAATTATAAATATTGTACAAACTTATTCTTTTATATTATTCCTTCACATTCAATCTTCCTATGATATTATTATCTAATTACAATTCTATAACTTATTTTATACCTTCCATTTTTTATTATTTTGTTATAAAATAAATATTTAATTATTTTAAAGGTTCATTAAGATATGGCACTTTATTATATTACATACAATAATAAGATTATCAGGTTTTCTTTTCAATATCATATCTCTTATACTTTCATTCTGTATTTTGATCTCTGATATCCAATAAAGCATTCATAAAATATTTCTTCTTATATGCTTTAGCATTCTATTTGTTTTGTGTTTCATCATTCTTGCAACAAATTGATTTACATTATTATCATTTGAAAGTTTAGCTATTACCATTACTTAAATCTTCACTTCACTTATACAATGTTTATACCAGTATGATTTTTCATGATAAAAAGTTTGGAATGGATATTTTATAAAATTATAATAAATGATACCATGTCTGAATGTAATTTAAGGCCACATATTATCTTGTGTTTATCTTAATTTTCTATCTTGGCTGCTATTTCAAGCTCTTACAGATTTTAGAAAATGTCACTATCTATTATATCATAAATATGCTGTACTATATCATATTTAACTTGAATCAACACATCTACAACACTACAGGATTTCCAATAAATCTACTTTCCCATACCATTACTTAAAATCTAACATTCTATATAAAATGCTTAAGATCGCATAAAATATTATTCATCATTTCTTTAATGACATCTAAACTTATCCTTAACATCTTAATACTTTTAACATACTAAGACTAAAAAACTAACAGTTTTATGATATAATTTATCATAAATATAATAAATCATTTACCTTTAACTTATAAAGAGATCATTCATACATATGTTTATACACTCATATTAATATTATAATAGATATATTTAATTCTTTATCATATACTTTCATGTAAATTCTCATATTACAAATATCACACATATTTATTTTACCTGATTCCATGCTTAAAAATTAAATACCAATATCTTATGACTTATTAAAAAATAATATATTACCTTAATCATAATATTTTATGATTATCATTGGTAACTTTCTTGTAAATATCATTTCTTTCACATTATAGAATTATAATGTTTTGATTTTTTTTTTAAACAAGAAATTCTAAAATACTTAAATCTAAAAAATAAAATATGAGGTAAATAATTCTAAATACTTAATACAATATTAATATTATAGTCAATACAACTAAAATAATATAAACAAAAGGTTTCTTCAACTGCTTGAACTAAAAAAAATTATAAAACTTTTAGTTGGTATAATTACTATGACAAAATAACCAACTGTTGCTTGAAAGAAAAGAGCTTTCTTCCTTCTTTTCTCTCCTCTTCGTACTTTTTACCATTATTTGTTGCATAATTGTTAAATATGAATAAAAATCCAAATAAGAATTATCTGTCTATAATAATAGTTTCTTGCAGTATAAGTACATACTTCCTTCGTTATGACATCTATACGATTATTTCAACATTTAATAGAGATATTTTATTATATTTTGTGAAAGTTTCATTTTTTTCCTCAAACATTAAAGATGTATATTTGTAGAATTAGAAAGTTCTAAGATTTTCACCTCTGGATAACTCATTTAAAATATTTAATAAATTACAAATATCTACATAATAAAGTTAACAACTATAAACTTTTTACTAAGACCTAATCTGCATTATATCTTTCTTCTCTTAGGCAGTTATCATTTTAATAAAGTCAAATAAATTCATATCTTGAAATGTCATTAGTTTTAATGGATGTAAACAATTATCTCTATCATTACTAAAGATAAGATTTAGCAAAAAAAAATTTCTATCATAAAGCATATAAAAATTATTAAGAAAGATGTTTCTTACATCTTTTCATTTTAGATAGGAAAAATGGTTTAGTATAATCTGCAGTTTTTCATGTTGAAGTATAATATTTTATCTCAATGAATGAAGTTTAATTTCAGCCATTATCATAAGTTTGTAGGCAGCCCATGTAGAATACCAATGAGGATAGTTTGCTTTTTATTCCATTATGAAATTAATAAACTTTTTAAAATGTATTCTATATGTTTTAAAATTGTTATTATTACTTTTACTATTAAAATAATAATTTTATTTTAAAATTTTTAGATAAAGAAAATATGATTTCTCCCTTGAATGTTTTCTTGATTTATCACCTGCTTAACTTCTATTTATATTTCACATTACATGATTGGTTAATTACTTTTAGATGTCTAGCAAAATTGAATATTAATTACTGTCTACAATTTTATAAAGAATTACAACTAATATTAAATCAATATTTCTTAATTTTAATAATGCAAAATTTAAATTTCTTTAAATAATAAAGTACTTTTTATTTAAATTAAATTTTAACACTTAAATTTTATAATATACATTATTATTCTAACTATTGATTTTAAAAAATTTAGGTACTAATCGGTATGCTAGGCCAGGCACTTCGTGGCATTGTTTCTCTGCTAAAAACCCAGAAATATGCTGTTTACATGGCCCAATATTTCTGTGCTTTTGCAAAGAAACTTATAGCCTAAAGAACAGTACTGTTTATATTAGCTGCTGCAGGCATATATAATGTTGCACACAAAAGTCATATCAAATGTCAAAATATTGTAAAAAAGTTGGAGAAAATATAAAAATATTTCAATAAAAGTCTGACAAATTGGGAAAAAATATTTTAATAAAAGTCGGAGAAAATGTAAAAATAATTGAATCACAGTCAGTCCCAGATCGATATATGTGTTTTTAGCAGAGAAACAATACCACCAAGTGGCTGGCCTAGCATACCTATTAGTACCAAAATGTATATGATTAAAAAAAAATAGCATTTATTATTTAAACAATTAACAGCTTGAATATTATAACGAGGTAAATTTCATTTATTGTTAAATGAATATGTGTGTGCACATCTATTAACACATCTCACTTCACATTTATTTTGTCATTAAATGATTTTAAAATAATAAATAAGTAGCAATTTTCAATTTTATTATTAATAATTATAAAAATATTAGTTTTAATCATTATAACTACTAATTAAAACTGCATGATTTTAACTATTAATTACTTTTTTATTTTAAAATAAGTAGTACAATTTATAGCACAAAAACTATAATTTACATAAATTTTATTTTTCTAAAGAAAATTAACTCAAATTTAATACTAAAGAAACAATGTATTTAAATTCTTCTACAGATTAAATAATAGGTTTTTTTTATTAGTCATTGTATAAAATTTAAAATTTTTTACCAAAATTGTCCATTAACAATTAACCATACAATGATGTACTAAATAGAAAGCTTACATTACAAATATATATAAATATTAATATATAAAAAACTAACCAAAGGAAATACAAAAAAGTCATAAATAATTTTTTAATATCGCCATTTTACTGTGTATTTTTTTTCTTTCTGATGAAAACCAATCCTCTGGTTGAAATATTATATTATTTCTTAGATTTATAGGTCTTTTTTGTTTTATATATATATATATCACATTTGTAGATTTCTACACAAAATGAGTATAAAATAAAATATCTTTATTGTATAATATGTAATTATTATTCTTGAGATTCAGTTTAATTTTTGATTGGCATAAAGATTTATCAACTTGATGAGAATTCAAAGAAGACCAGTTTTTTATAAAGAAATATTTACTTGATAATAAAATGGACTTTTGAAATTAATAATATTTTAATCAAACAATTCTA
The DNA here is from genome assembly GCA_028023455.1 of Epiperipatus broadwayi. NCBI lineage: Eukaryota > Metazoa > Onychophora > Udeonychophora > Euonychophora > Peripatidae > Epiperipatus > Epiperipatus broadwayi. The sequence continues at coordinate 1,093,691 of JAQFVV010012685.1, read as the reverse complement.
ATGGGTTTTATAACTGAAGTGATGATTCACCTAATTATATGTACAAATTGTTAATGACTATTTTAGGTATAAATATATATATAATAAAATAAAACAAAAACAGCTGTTTATTTTAACACTGTAATAAGCTTAAATAATCAATGATTACCACATGTTTGTGCAAAATTACTGCAGATGGTGCTAGAGTAGAGATCTGCTTTTGCTTTGTTATATATTATATGAACTAAAGAATTAAGTGATTTGTTATTGTTATATAAATTTTTTCAGGAGGAAGACAAACATAAAAGAATGATGAGATTAGATTGCTAGTTCTATTTTTGCAATCACAAGCTGTTTTAAGTTTGTACAGTCTGGGAAATTTCACACCTCTATCAATATATATATATAAGATATTAATTAAGATTTTTGCAAATTACTTATAATTTTTTATTTGAAGCCCCCAAACTAATAATTCACATCCAAGTATTAAAGAGAAAATCATACATAAAATTAAATATATATAAGTTGTCATTTTGCATAGGATTTATAGATAACAAAATGTCATTTGATTTCTAAGCATTTTATAAACTTGATAGCAACATAACAAAATCTAGGATATTATTTATTTATTTTTATAAAATATTAAAATTTAAAAGCTGTGATTAAACTGTATGTTGACATTAAAATGAATTGTATTGAAAAGTGATATATAACAGGACAATCCCATTTTTTTCAAAAAATTTTATAGCAGTTTTACATAAAATATTTCATTGATTAAAATGGAAGGCAAAGGAAATAAAAATAAATGGAGATTACTTGTGTTATTTTTTTTTTCAGATAATTGGTTGTTTTAACAGCTTGAGGAAGTCTTACAAAAGCTGTTTGATGATTAACAAGAAAGTAGGAAAATAAATATAAAAAATACTAATGTTCAAAGGTTTTCAAAAAAAGGTGAAAATAGAAATAAAACATAACAGTTTTAATACTTTGGTCAAATTATTTATACAGATGAAAATATAATAGATGAAATTACTCTTGGAATTAGATTTAAATGGAGTTTTTTTTTTTTACAAAAACCATTTTAGTATATTAACTAAATAATCTCACTCCATTTAATAACTGAAACTTTGGTTCATATGATTACAGTTTTATATAAAAATAAATGTTCAAATATATATGACATTTCAAAAAATGACTTTAAGAGATATATAAGAGGATTAAGGTAGAAATAAAAATGAAATACATGGTTAGGTAGTTATTTGGCAAATGAAGTTTCGATCCAGGAACCATTATCTTTTAAAATCATCACTCTACAACTGTTCAAAATCATATAAGTATGCATCAGTGAAATAATTAAGAAGATGAAATATAGTTAGGCTGGAGATGTTGCTAAAATACATGACACTAAATGAGCATATGAAGCTCCAAGATGGATTCCAAGAAATTTTAACAGAATAGAAAAAAGAAATCATTTGAAAGTGATTAATGGATGAGATAATAAAGTTTGTTGTGGTCGTTGATATTGATTGAAAATTATGATAAATAGAACTTTCAATTTTTTTTTTTTCTTGATTAAAGATAGGCAGTATTAAATTGTAATCAGAATATAAATCTGCATCATATCTTAACTTCTTTATTTACACTTCTAAATCTTTATAGAAGAACATAGCAATTTTTTTTTTTTTTCATTAATCTTATTTTATTATGTTAATGTTAAGTCAGACCAAGTATTTATGATCATTTTCTCTTTCATTTTTGAGCCCTTATACTAAAGGAATTCACCTCTCAATATCTTCCTGTTTTGACATTTATGTTGTTATTGTTCATTATATAGATTTTATTTGTTTGGTTGGTGCATAGATTAATATTTAACTTTTAGAATTATAAATTTTATCAGAATATACATTATATTCTTTAATATTATTAAAAATTTATCTTATCATTGATTTGAAGTATGGTTATTTTTAAAGAGTGTTTTTTTTTTTATTGTATCATTTTATTTTTTTTGTTAAGACTTCAAATACTCCAAATATCAATTGGGATCTTTCCACATATTTCTAAGATTCTAAATCATTTAAAGCCAAACAGAAATTTGAAGCCATAACATGAATTATTTATAATATTTTGATCATACTCCTTGAAAGATTAATGGCATTATTTTTTGTGTCTTCTACATTGCATTCTACAGTCTTCTTTTTATATATATATTAGTGAAAATTCTTTTCATTATCAATTTAAAACTTAGTCTATTATGGAAATACTTTACTTAGTTGCAAAAACTTAAATGTTGTTGTATGTGGTAGTATTGATGTTAACATTCTGCTTAAATTGGCAACTTATTGTATGTGAAACTTTAATTAGATTGCAGTACCATGATAACAATATCACTATTAATCTATGACTACTAATGTTTTCTCTGTTTATTCATAATGTCAGATTATTTTTTAATACTTATATTATACAGGAATATTCTTTTCATACAGCAAAGTATTTACATTGATATGTTACAAGTTATAAGCTATAAACAATGGTGTGGCTATCTTGAAGCAAACAAAGGCAGTGCGTATAATAGGATTATCATCGTCAATTTTTTTTTATTTCATCAACACAAAGCATACTGAATATCAATCATAAAAATAAAGAAAAGAGACTATCTTTCAGAAGAAATGTCAATCCAAAGATATTACTTCATCCATCACTGAAGAAATAAGTCAAGAGATTATCAGTGAAAGCTATATTTTAAGATGTCCAAGAATCAGAATCAGACCATAATATTTTGAAGACTACATCACAACTTAAGTTACAACAAACTATTGCTAATGAATTATAGAGCATGAATTTTAAAAAATAGCATTAATAATCATTACAGCAATGAATCATGTGATATCTTTTTTGATGTGATTTATACTTTAAATTTAAATAGAAACAGAAGTTCAGAGTAATTATTATTGTCATAGTAATTATTCCCAATAATTGATAATAATATAATGATCAGATCTACATGATAATCAATCAACTTAACCCTGATTACATTGCGGTAATTAACACCACTTATATGCTTACACTGATAATCTATCCTATGATAAATAAAATATAAAAATCATCCCTAACTGCAGTAAGGAAGTCTATCAGTATAATTAACACACCAAGACTGAATATTTTGTTTAAACTATAGCTGAGTATTTATATTATTAATTTTTGTTTCCAGTTTCACACCAACCATCTTAAACTTATATTTTTGTATATAATAATTTGGCATTTATGATTAATAAAATTGATAACTTTATTTATACCATTATTGCTCTTATATATACTGTGATAAAACTTCATGTGTGCAATCTTGCTCCATGTGTGTTTTATACTGTTTCTAAATAATTTAAAATTAACTGATCTTACTTCCATTTGTCTGACATACTTTTATTTTTTATTATATATTACTGTTTATGATAATATATTTTTATTAAACTTTTTAAGTATATTGTTGTTGTTTTTATACTTTTCATTATAACATTTAGTTCATTTATTTTCAAGGAAACATGATAGAATTTGCTTAAATCAAATTTGCCATGATTATATAACAAAAATAATAAATAGTATTAATTTATTTCATCCAAATATCTGGATAAATATATGTACTGTGATGCTTATTATTATTATTATTTTATATATTTTTTTGCTATTATTACAGTATATATTTTAACATATTTTGTTTTATTATTTTTCAGAGAAACGTTCCTTTAGCATTTGTATCTACCCATCAAAGTTGCTTAGATTACATGTTAATTAATTTTATTCTTTTTTTGAATAACATAAGAGTTCCGCATGTTGCTGCAAGAAGAAATCTAAAAAGTTCATTATATGATTCATTATTAAAAAAACTTGGATGTTTTTTTATCAAAAAAAAATTAGACTTTGAGACTGGAAATAAAGATTATGTTTATAGAGCTGTCTTGCAAACGTATATGGAAGGAATACTTTGTAATCATGAAAATATTGAAATTTTTGTAGAAGAAAAGTCTTCTTATTCTGGTCTTCCAAAAACAAGTCTTTTATCTGCACTCATTGATTCATGTCAAAATGGTGAGTAAGTGCTTTTTAATGATAAGATATTTAATTTTATTTGTAATTTTTTTTATTATATATTTTTTAATAAGCTGCATGTAGAATTTGATTAAACCAAATATCTTTTTTTTACTTCCTTTTGTAATATTTTGACTATAGTCATGATTTCGCTGAGAATGTAAAAACAAAATAATAATTAATAATGTGTTTGCATAAGTAAATTCTTTATGGATAGTTTTTTTTTATTATTATTTCATTAATAACATATAGACTGAGTTCTATTTTTATTTCTAGCAAATTGTTGTTATAACAAATATTTATTTTTTGATTTAATATCTTTGGCATATTTCATCTAACCGACAAGTACCACATCTTTTTAAAATAAGTTAGTTTTTTAGTCTCATTTTAAAAGTAAAGTAAAAAAAAATGTTAAAGTATGTGAAATATTACCCTTTTTTTGTTTTCCAATATGTGCTCCTTTTATATTCTATAGTGTATATCTACTATTCTTAAGTGCTGAAAAATCTGTAATTGTTCAGAATGAAATTAACCTCCAATGATGCACTGCTCTTATAAATCTCCATGCACTCTAAGCTTATGTGAAACTTAAGCTTTTAAAACTCTTATGGTGAGTGCACAGAGATTTGTAATAATTATGAAAGCAGCACGTGATCAGAGGTTAATTTCCTTCTGCATAATTCTATAATATATATACTTTTGTATTTCAGTTTAATAAACTGTTTCAATATTTACACAATCATGCATTCTTTAAACTTTTAGCACAAAATGAACATCATCAGAAAAAAAAAAAATACTGAATATAAATCAAAAATTATATTTACCTCTGCTAACATTTAATGTTAAGCATGTTATATAGAAATTTATAAGTATAAAGGATTACATGTGGCTGCAGGTTGATTATGCATGCTTTGGATAGTAGTTTCATAACTCATTTAATGCCAAAAATTGACTATTACTTCTGAAATGGAATAAGGACAGACTATCATGAGTATGGCAATGGTTCTGCTAATCACTATGTTGTTTATATGCATTATGTTTTATTTTTATTTACTAATCACAAATGCACAAAATAGATCAAAGAATTTATTTTAATTTATTCAAACTTGCTACCAAATGTTTATTTATTTATTTTTGTAGTTATCATTGAAGATATTTATATTGTACCCATATCTATAAGTTATGAGAAGATTGTAGATGGAAGTTGTGATAATAAACACATGGTAAGATATTTTCAATCTTCTATATGAATAAATCAATTTTTGGTTTTATTTTTCACTATATTTTAATGTTTAAATAGTTGTTAATGTAAGAGAGAAATATTAATGTTAAAATACTTTTAAGGGGAAATATACAATTTTGTACTCCTCTGAAGACATTTTAAAAGGCTTCTAATGATATATATAGGAAAGTTTTAATATTTAGTAGTTATTTTGTTTAGTGGTAGTCATGTACTCACTATTTTTAAATTGCATTTTTATTTTAAGCTTTCAAAATTTTAAAAATTTATCTTTCCTATTGCATTGCCAAATCTATATAATATTAATATCAACTACTTTCTTTTTTACTTTTACAATGCTTTTTTACAGCCTAATTTGACAGTTTTGATGCAATCGAAACTGTCATATTAGGTTGTAAAAAAAGCATTGTAAAAGTAATAAAGAAAATAGATGATATTAGTATTATATTTTCAAAATTTTAAGAGATAATATTTAGTAATATTGAAACTAGGAGTGTATAATCTTAAAAAGATTTTTTACCAACAGTTTTTTATAAAGAATATAATGAAAATACTTAATTGTAAATTATTAGAGAAAAAAATATAGTTAGTAATAAATTTGGCTATATTTTTTTCTCTAATAATTTACAATTAAGTATTTTCATTTTTACAAACAAGGAGAAATTAAAACCACATTTGTTAAAGAATATAATGCAATATGGGTGAAATCACAGCCAAGCAAACAATAGTTACAGGAAAATAAAAATACCTGTAATCATTAAAAATTATAGATTAGAACAATTCAATGATTATTCATTGAAAAATGTATAAAATGCAATTTCTATTTTACAGTCCACGTTTATTATTTGGAAAATGCATGTAGGTGTGTGTATGTATAGAATTTTAATTGCAATATTGCTTAATAATAACTTATTTTGAATTTTTCTTATTCTAGATCTTCAACTTTAATTTAAAATTTATATCTGATAAATAGTATTTTATATAGTACCCTTGAAAAGGTACTATTGTGATGATAGCTTCATTAATTAGCTTCTGTAGTTGATAGGTCACTGAAAATGTATTGACTTTTAAATTAATTCTCTGTTTTCCAGGTAAATGTACTTAGTAATAAAAAATATATGATGATGTTGTAATTTTTGAAATGTGGCTAACATTAATATTTAGCTTTTATTATAATTTGAGTGTGAGTGCCAACTCCGTATTCAATATCTGATCTTTAATTAATTTTATTTTCTGCATTAATACATGTGTTATATATTGTTAGAATAATGAGTCTAGAAAGGCTTTGTTGTTTTTTATGAAAAAAGAACTATTTTTGTGTAGAATTAAATTTCATCTTGATGTTTTATTTAGCTACTAGCAGATAAAATCTTTTTATTGTTTGACTTAGACCTTCATTAGTTAATTGTGTGAGGTCCTTGGGCTGGATATATTTATCTTGGAATGAAGAGACAAGATCTGTAGATGATATGCACTGTTAAAAAATATTGACTGAGAGTGAGTTCAATCGATTCATGCTCACAATCTCCAGAGAAATTGATAATTTGGGTAAAATTTTGATTAATGGAACAAGATGCAGTTTATTACCATATTTATCTGTAATATTCATATAATTTCTTATTAATAGTATCAATATTCTCTATTTCATTTATTTTTTTTGCACAAACAAATTACTCAGATATTTATTTATTTCGCTATTCAAAATTTTATATCAATAAACAGCTACAATAATTCAAATAATTTTTACAATTTTTATAAGATTCTAGCAACTACATCACCAGTACAGTCACAATTGAAGTATTTTTTCTTAATCATCTGTTTAATTGGTTAATTAACTCAAGTTTTTATCACTTTTATTCTCAACTTCTGTTATATGGAATTGTGTATAATACATCAGGCATAATCTCACATTGCATATCAAAATATTCAGCACAATCACTTTTTAGTTTGATGAAAAATTCCTTGTTATAGAAAGTATATGTACATGAATTAAACATTCGACTTCTTATGTAATTCTATTTATATTTTTGTGATTAAAATTTTATATAAGTAATTCCATTCTAATATCATTAAAGTATTTTGCCAAGATATTCCTATATAATTCAAAATACAGCAAAACTCTCCGTATAGTAGTGCCATCTTGTGCTAACAAGAGCAATCAATGGATGCTGAGCACTATTGAGTAAATCAATTTATCAACATCTTCATTTAGGCATTAGTGATATACATTGGCTTATCAAAAATAGTATTCCTTCACAATGCATTTGATTCTGCAAAGGCTTTAAAAAATAGACTTATAACAGTATGTTTTTCTGAAAATTCTTTGAATAATTCATTAAATTTTATTGATGATTTATTAATGTAATAAACAGCCTGATATTTAGAATATTACAGATTTGCAGTTTGTAATTTATATTAGTTCAATCAGTAGATGTAGTAGCTTTATCACATGATAATTCAAATTTCAGACAATATTTATTCATTACTAATATTTTGTGCTATTAATTTGGAGTTTTTTTATGTCACAGTTAATCCATCATTACTAATATTACATTTAACATTGAAATAATTAATTTTTGCTTTTTCTGTAGAATTATTTCACTCATCATTTTTAACCATCGATTCATTGCAGAATGAAGATCTCTTCAAGTTCAATCTTCTTTTTCTAATGCAATGCCTTTCATCTCTACATCACTCCAGCAAACTTCCTTATTTCATCTGCCTTTCTTACACAAGGTATTTTTTTAGGTCTTTGATAATCTCTTGGAATCCATCACCTCTTCTAATAGTATGACCATCTCACTTTCATTATATTCTCTTAATTTTTCAATGATATCAGAAATACCTGTTTCTTTTCTCAACTATGTATTAGACTTTTGATCTTATTTTTTGTTATTCCTAAAATATACATCTCTCAATACATCACTGAGTGATCTGAAGTCTCTATATTGCTCTTCTGTTAAGTGCAACTTTTATATTTATAAATAAGAACTGGTAAGACATATACATTAAAAATTTTCGTTTTTATACATACAGATATATATATATTTTTAATACTAAGTTATTTTTAGCAAAAGCACCTGTAATTTATGAGTATCGGTTTTTATTTTCTTCTGAGAAAATCCATTGAATGTTATTTTAGTCTTTTTACCATTTGTCTTTAATCCTACTTTCTTACTTTTATCTGATAACTCTTGCAATATTTCCTAAAGATCTGAGTTTTTATTTGCAAAAATAACATCATCTGCAAAATTTAAATGACTTAAATGATCTTCCCATTTTAATCCACAAAATACTTCTTGTAAAATTGCTGTAAAAAGTTATTGATATATGGAATCACCCTTGCATATACTTTTTTCTATGTTAATCTTCTTAGAATTAGTTTGCATTTTGATAAATATTCTTTAGAATATGACAATATCCTAGGATTATAGTTTGATGTTTCACAGTGCCTTTTTATAATCTACAAATCCAAACATAATGGTAACTCATATTTATGGGTAATTTTGATAACTTTTTCTCAGTACTTGGATGTGATCTATTGTGCTAAAACCACTTTTACTTTCAGCTTGTTCCTTTAGTTAGTTGGAATACAAAGTTCATTGTAATTGAGTTGTAATTATCACGATAAAAATTTTGTATAGAATTGATAGGTCTGTAATTTCTAATATCTTCTTTATCATCTTTTTTAAGCTTCGATATTACTATTATATATTTTCAGTCATCTGATACATCTTTATCATTTTGACATTAGGTATATAGCTGCATCAACAATTTTTCTATTTCTTCACTTGCTTCTTTTGAAATATCAGTAATAATTTTATCATTTACTGGAGCTTTTCCCTTTTCTATAAATTTAAAGCATATTCTCACTTCATTTAAAATACTTGGCAATTCAAAAGATATAGTAATTGTAAGAGATATTTTGTTTTCTGATTATATATTATTATGTAATTCTTTATAGAATTCTTCACACATTTCATGGTCATTCCTCTTTTTAGTAAGTGCTCTACATTTTATTATTATTGCTGAAATAAATTTTCTTCCAATACCAAGGTTGCTTTATACTTTTGAGCCTTATTCTCTTCCTTAGCTTTTTTTGCCAATTCACAGTCATATTTTTTATATCATTATTAATTCTTTTTCTTTCTATTTTACAAAACTTTAGATTTTTCAGTTTTTTTTAATAGATCATTTTTAAAAGTTTTTATGATTTTCCTTTTCTTTATGCAACATCTTGTCTCAATAAAAAATTTATTATTGCTGCTTTTTTGTACTATATATTTTTATTGTAGTTCTCAGTATATCTTCTCCTTGATTTCAATCAAATTTTAACCATCTTCAAAGGCTGTTAGTGTTTGGAAATTATTTGTGTTTTAATTTAAATTCATTGGATTATTTTTGAAGGTTAGTAATATTAACTGCTAATATTGTCATTCTTAATAGTTATCATCTCTAGCTTTGCATTAATACATATCATACATTTCATTAATCAATAATCACTTCCTGTGTTTAATCTATTAAAAACATTATTATGTTGAAACACATATTTGCTTTTAATCATAATATAATTCCAATTCTTCTTTTATATCTTCATTTGAAAGCTTCCAAGTCTACTTTTGTTTAGCTTTTTCTCAGAAAATTCATAATGTATGAGTTTTTTTTTTTTTATTGTTAAGTCCACAAGTCTGTGTTCCCTCATTTCTATCACTATAAGGAAATTTATCCACAAGCCCTTCATCTTTCAATTATTTATCAATTTTAGCATTAAAGATTCCCGTGGGGATGTTGTTTGGTCTGATCAAACGTATTTTGTACATCCATATAGAAATCCTCTATTTCTTCATAACAATGAGAACTTGTTGAGACATAAACTTGAATTGTCTGCATTTGGCATCTTCCATTAATTTGTACTATGTCTTGCTCATTAATCCCCAGAGTAAGAATAACAATTTAGTATGAAATCTAACTTTTTGAGGACATAAAGAACATAGCAACTCAGATTTTAGTTTTTATACAATTTAATATACACAAAGTATAATATATATAGTTACATGAATATTCTAATTTAATATAACCTGACCATAGCTAATTAGGAATAAGTTCTTTCACTAATTAAGTCTATTCACTAATAATAATAATATACTAAAGGCTGGTTTTTCCTGCTGCTTCACTCTTGTGTCACAGTTGCCTTGAGACCAGAAGAGCACATGGTTCTTTTTCCCCTGGTTTTTATACTTTCAGTTCTTTTGTTTTTTGGAGTAATTAAGCTCATTGTAGAAAATCTGGGTGGTGGGTATATTATCAGTTTAATCTTGCCTCTGCTTCCTTCTGCTAATAATTACTGTTAAACAATATGTTTTAATTAAATATTTTATATTACAGCAATTCAGTTATCCTTACTCTGGCTATTTATTATTTATTTACTTCCTCTGTGTGTAAATTAATCTCATAACTTATTTTATTAAAATACATATATATTTCAATTTGAGTGATTAATCTTGCTTCTTTGCCTGTATACTATCAATGTCCATAATGTTATTCCTTCATTTTTTTATTTATAATGAATCCCACTCTATTTATTATCTTAGTTGTTTGTTTTTTTTATTCCTTTTGTTTTACAAAAGAGTAGCTTAAATTTTTTTTTCTATTCTCCATTTATAAGAATAAATATTTTTTATAAGGCTTGCACCAAAAATTATCATAATTAAATTATTATGTGTATATATGAATCTATATAAACACAAATGTGTGAATGCATTTTATGATATATATTCATTAGCGAAACATGAGTACAAATATACACTCGTATTTGCAATCAATTTTGAATGGCTATACTCCATCTGCTACCATTGGTGAGGTATAGTTCCTAGTTCTAAGATGAATTGTGGAAGTGTATGTGCTCTTATAGATTTCTCTACCACTTCCAGCTGTATCTTAACAACCTGCCTTGTGAGTAGATACGGTGACACTTCCGGCTGTACTATGACAGCTTGCCTCAAGTTGGCGTTTGGTTCTAGCTGCTACAGTCCTGAATGTGGACTTGCCTCGCTGCATTAACCATTACCTTTGATAGCTATTGTCTGGAGAACATATATACTGATGTTCAGGTTTAACAGTAGTCCTCAGGAGAAATATATGGTTTTCAGCTTCAACAATAGTTCAGCTATGTGACCATTGTTGGAGAAAATGAGGATTCTCTCTTTCAGCTTTGTGATGGTAGTTCTCTTACCTTATTTTCGAAAAGCCTGGCTATTTATTGCCAGATCCCCTACCTTGATGGAAACATTTAGATTCAGTAAGCATCATTGCCTATTGCCAGTTCTAGTCATTGCTATGTGTTATCTCTTTATATATGCATTGGTTAGCAGCAATGAATGCTCAATCCAATCTAGATAAGAAGGAATCTGGACTAGTCCATTATTTGAAGGCAAGGTGAGATATGACATTCCCTCCCCCTGGCTATAATTAGCTCTGGAGAATATAGTCATGCAAGTGCCATGGTGGGTGTTTTCTTTGCTTTGTAATTTTTTCTGGCTTGATGATCTTCTCGGCAGGTAGAGTGTTGTCATCTGTAGATTTTGGAGCAGTAGGTTCATCACAGGTGACTGATGACTCATCACTATATGATTCACACACTGGTTGATGATGCATGACTGCTGGCTTATCACTTTTTGACATATGATAAGGCTTTGCTGGTGGCTGGTCTTGGAACTGTAAGTTTGTTACAGCTGGCTGATTATGTGTAATTTAATCTAAGTTGTTTTCTGTTATGATGATATTATCCATCAGCAGTTTTAATCATCACTGTTTGTGATCTTTTAACTTTGATCATGACTGCTGAAACCCATTTGGTGGTTCCCTTAAACCTGCAATATAGGACGAGAATGACTATCTGCTTTTTTTGTCCAAAATTATTATTTTTTGCATTATTTTAGGGTTCAAATCCGGATTAATTACTTCTGGGCAGACCCTATTTGAATTTATTGTTATGAGCTGGTTTACTTTAGTCACTGTAAAACCTAAGGGAGTGAACCAGTCATGTCCTAATAAATTGCTCTGCTTACCAGATGATACAACAAGAGGCAGATGTCTAATTTTATGACATTGTAATCTTCACTCTTGCCTGACCTAAGAGTACTGCTAGATTGCCTTGGTAATCACTAATTGTTTTGCTGCTAGGATGCAGCTGATATTTATTATTATTATTATTATTAATGATAGCCCATGTCTTTTTTGACACAATGGACACTGCAGACCCGGTATTCAGTTCCATTGTTACAGGCATATCATTAATGAATATTTTGTGTTTAAAACAGAATCAATGCCTCTCACATTATTTATACAGTCATTTTGTTCTTAAGACTTTAAATTATCTTTTTTGTTTTTGGAATGGTCTCATCCATTCTGTCTTCAGTTACTTGTCGTTTTCTTTTAAAACAAACTGCTTTTATGTGATCAACACCCTTGCAATATGTACACACAGTATACCATGTAGACATTCAGCATATGCGTGTATCGGTTGTTCATATCTATAACAAAGCTTTTCACTCATTCATTTATATAAGCAGTGACTTTTAATGTCAGCTTGGTGCTTGACTGACCCAGTTTTCTGCTCCTTGCATTTAATATAGTAATCCATTTTTATGGATTTGCTTGACTAGCTATTGATTCAGCAAGAGTTGCTTCAGACAAAATGGAATCATTGTTATGTCAGGATCAGGGGCTAAGGCTATCTGCAGCTTCATTAAAGAAGTCATTGAAATTACATTTAAAACTAGTTTTTTATAATTAATAGAAGTCTTTTAAATTGTATTTTAAAGTTAATTTTTTTAGAGTTAATAGCACAGAAAGATTAAAATAGTATTTCTGCATTACCATTAGGGGTTTTGGAGTGAAAAAGTTAATTAGTAGAGACAATGCCTTGTCAAAATCAAGGTTATCTGAAAGCAAAAGAGTTGCTTGGGCTTTAAGGACCTCAAAAGTATGATGTCCCATAAACATAACATGGGCTTTTTGACTTGATTAACCTGTAAATAAAAGACTACTCGATCTTTATAGCTTGGCCAAGTTTCCAGGTAGGCCGGATTGAATTCTTCTATTGAACTAATTTTAGCCATTTGTATTTTTTTCCTCTTTAGGTCACATGAGAAAAATTTTTTATATTTAAACCAGCAAGCATCACATGATCACATCTCCAATACTAGAACATAATTGTTTATAAACAAAGCAAAGACACCAAAATGTATGTGTGCTGATCTGAGTTCAGACCCATATGACTATATAAGCTATTGCGCTTAGATTGAAAATATTTTTTGTGTTTTCAATTTCATGCTCATAGTTTTGTAGTTAAGTAGAGATAAAAGGTGGTTGCTAGAGGGTTGCATTAGATCCTAAGATCTAGATGCAGTGCTCTCAGATCCAAAGCTCCTCACTGACGAAGGCCACAAGCCAGAAACTAGTCTGGGGATATTGGATGAGTAGGCATTAGATAGGGATTTTATGCACAAGCCTTCTGGCATCCATTGATTACTCAATTTAGGACAGGTGGTACTACTATATGGAGTTTTGCTTTGCTTTGTTTTTTTTATATTTATTTAATAAGAGTAACCACTGTTGTTTGAGTTTAAAATTTTTTTTATCGATATGCAAATAATGTTTGCAGTCAATTTTTTTTTTTTTTGATAGATCACAAAATCTAACAACACGCAAGGGCAAGATTTTGTCATTTTAAACTTTTTTTCAGCTGTGGGGAAAAAGTTTTTATTTTGTCAATTGTACCAATTATTATATTTATTTATATGCAAATCTATATAAACCCAAATGTGTGTAAATATGTTTTATAATATATATTTATTAGTGAAACATCAATACAAATATACGTTCATATTTACAATCTATTTTAGATGGCTATAGTCCAGCTGTTACCATTTGTGAGGTATAATTATTAGTTTTTAAGATGAATTGTGGAAGAAAGGAGTGTATGTGCTCTTATAAATTTCCTTACCACTTCCAACTGTATCTTGGCGGCATACCTTGTGAATAGGTTTGGTGACACTTTCGTTGTACTATGATAGCTTGCCTCATGTTGGTGTTTGGTCCCAGCAGTTTCCAGTCCTGATCATGGACTTGCCTCACCGCATTAACTGTTAGCTTTGATAGCTATTGGCAGGAGAACATATATACTACTGTTAGGTTTAACAGTAGTTCTCTGTGAGCATGTGTATGGCTATTCAGCTATGTGATTCTTGTTGGAGAGAATGAGGACGTGTCTTTCAGCATTGTGACAGTAGTTCTCTGACCTTAGCTTCAAAAAGACTATTTATTGCCAGATCTCCTACCTTGATGAAAACATTTGGATTCAGTGAGCATTATTGTCTATTGGACAGTTCTAGTCATTAGCTATTTGTTATCTCTTAATATTCGCATTGGTTAGCATCAATGAATGCTTAATCCGATCTAGATAAGAAGTAATCTGAACTAGTCTATTACTTGATGGCAAGATAAGATATGACATAAATAAAAAAAATTTGTAGAAAAACTTTTTTGATAAAATCTCAAGTTCATTAAGCACTAAGAATCGAGAAAATTATTTATTTTTTATTTATTTATATATGTACAATAAAATACCTGAATAGAATTAAATTTTAAATTATTTATTTAAAATGTGTTTATGATTTTATTTTGTTTTTTTTTTTAAAAAAAAAAAAAAAGAAAGGGTGATAGGAACAATTTTAAAAAAATGTTTAAATTTATCCAATTTGATGCAACTATATTACCCATAATAAACAGTGGAGCCATGAACTGTGCTACATCTATCTATATGACTTTAATTATATGCTAGTCAATGAAAAATGGAAACAAGAAAAAAAATGTTAAAATGTTAAAATTTTATGATATTCATCAAGTATCGTATATTAATAAAATTTCTTCAGTTTATATTAAAAGTACATATATTTTATTCTTAATTATCTTTTCTGAATTTGATGTGCAGTATTTTGCATAATATAATATTTTTTAAAAATAATGTGGAAAGTTTTTCAGAATTTTAGAACATATTTATAAGCTATTCCTGAATTAAAAATATAATGTTTGATAAAGAGACTAGTTTATTATGTTTCTGTAAGAGAAAAAAAGTTATTGGAAAAAAAAAAAGAATTTGCTTAGAGCATATTTAATAGAGAGAAAGTCAGACATTACACTACATTAAAAATAATATTTTAGGAGTTAGGGTTTTTTTCTTATTCTTATTGCATACATTTGTATGAGTGGACATATACTCAGTAAAATAAAATAAATATTACCTCAATTTATTATTAATAACTATTATTATTTCATTTACACTATAATCTTAATTTATATGCATACTATACATATAAAAAAGTGTCAGTTTTATACATACATGCATGTTAAAAAGTACTGTATACTTGCAATCCATTAAACAATATATATTCTATTTTAATTAATATTTATCACCAAAATGGGCCATTATATGCTATATACATTTGAACGTGAGGAAAACTTATAACAAAATAGCACAATTTACATGCCACTGTATACACTAATAGCAATAGTCTATCCTACTCTGGAGCCATCTGTTATACATTTATCACAAATTATTTCAACATTATTATTGTTATTTTATTTATTTTTAGGATCAAGGCAAAATAAAAGAAACATTTTGGAAGTCTTTAATAAATATATGGAAAATTCTTAATTCTAATTATGGATTTGTTCAAGTTAACTTTGGCCAACCATTTTTATTAAAGGTAATTTTAACAATATTAATAAAAAGCATTTAACATTTTCATTTAAAATTTTTAATTTATTTGACTCCTTTAAATTTAATAATGATGAAATTAACTTTTTTTTTTTAAAGGAAATATTACAATCAGTTCAAGTTCATACCAATACTTTTAAAAATCAAGAAATTAGTTGCCAGTCTACAAATATTTTTGCTGACAATACACAGTTAGCAGAATTATTAACTGATCATGTAATTTGTGGTAATTTGAATGTCAAAAGTGATATGTAGTGCATTGTCTTTAAATTTATCATATCATTTTCTAGTTTTGTTTTGTTTTGTTTTTTCCTATTATTTTTTCTTACATTATGGCTTTTTTTTTTTCCAGATTCAATTCATATGACTACTATGATGAGCACAAATCTTTTAGCCTTTTTATTACTCAATAAATTTCGAAATGTAAGTTTATATTTTAAAAAACCCTGTTTTCTCCATTGCTTTTGATTGCAAAAATATAGTCTGTTGGATACACATCTTTTATTCAACCAACTTAAAAAGTGTGTTTCAGAGTGCAAGATTACTGATTGGTTTAATTAGTAATGTTTTTTTTGTTTTTTTATGATCAGAGCATTTCTTATGATACAAAATGATGACTTGACAATAAAAAAGCTCTACAGTTAGTCGAGACAAACTTTTATGATAAAGATTGTATAATAAGAACTTCATTAGATAGTTTCAAATTGATAACACGCTAATCCCAACATTTTCTGATTCTATAATAAATAATTTAAATATGATTATTGCATTAGGAAAAAAATAGTTTTTTATTGTTTTCTTCTATTGTAAGAAAATATAGATTTAATTCAACAAGTCTACAGAAATCAGTGTACAAAATTATTCCAGACTTAATATATTAATAATCATCTTGAGAAGTGTTAGGCAATTGGAAATATACATTATAAGTGATTTCAATTTTTAACTAATTAATTTCTCAACATTTAGTCTGTCGATTGTTTGTTGTATTTCAATTGATTGAAGAGCCTCTTCAAATGTTTTTTTACAAGAAACTATGAATCAAATTGTGTTTTTTTTTTTAACAACAAATAAAAAATAGAATGATTTATTTACTTTCTGGGCATTTTTTCAGAAATAAATGAATTTAGCAGTTCAATATAAATATATTATAATTGTCGCAATAAGTATATTTCATTTATTTTACATTTTCTCTATTCATTTATTTACATAAATTACACAGGTGCCACCTTGCTTTAAACATCAGGAAATAAACTAACTCATGGGTATTTAAAACAATATTTTACTCAATGTAATAAAGTAACCATTACACAGCCAAATTTGTAATGCTGTGCTAAATCACTGAGAGCACAAGTTACTTCTGAAAAATGATAATAAACCATGCAATCTTACATAAACAAAGTAACAAATCATATCATAATAATTATTTACAATTGTACTTATTAATTGATGTACAATTTATTTCTTTAATAAAATTAACAAATCATATAACAGTAATTTATTTACAAAGTATAATCATTAATTGATATATAATTTATTTCTTTAACAAAGCTTTTCAATCATTATATGTCATAGTATTAATCTATAATATACATTTTCCATATTTAGAATTGTCTTCAGTAAGCTTATATATTCTATTCATGTATGAATTCATAAATATAAATATTTGACTCATATGTCTGCTAGTACTTAGACATACATATGTTCTATATGGGGTAGATATCAATGCTATCGTCTATCTCAATAATCATAAGAAATGGTTTTTTTTAGATCCTATTCCTAAACATAACTAGATATATAATATTAATAACTCTAAAGGGATGGTCTTTTGGTTCTAACTCTAACTGAATAAACCTTCATACAATAATTATAAGGAGTGGCCTTTGGACTTAAACCTAATTTAATACAACTACAATTTATACGGAAATGACTCATTCTGAGATCAATCCCTAGCTCATTAAACTGATAGGAATGTATTTTCCCATATGGATACGAACATATGTAAACTATTAAACATTGAACAAACAATTGCATATATAAAAATCCATTTAAATAAAATCCACTTTTCAGTAATCAATTATAAGTTTAACTACAAACGAATGAGTCTAGTAGAAATAATTCAATCATTGACTACAATTATTTGAGACTTAGGCAATTTAGATGCATGCATTGCATTTACATGATAATCATTATTTCTTTATTTTTTTCTCTTATTAATAACTTACATAAAATTAATAAGTTTAGCATATACATGTAATATATAATAATTTTTTTAAAATAATAATAATAATTTTAACAAGTAAAGAGAAGTTATTATAAATTCTTTTTTTTTTTTTTTTTTTTAAAAAACTGACAGTTTCTTTCAAAATAATATCCAGATATCAAACATTATTTACAAATTCAGATTAGTTGAAGTACAAATCAGACTTTAAATATAAGATTCATCAAAACAAAATAATTGTCATTTACTTTCTATTTTATCAAATATTAAAAGTTCATTTATGGTGATAATACAGTCTTGTATATTTTAGTTGTCTTTTAAATAAGCCTATTTCTTTATTTTAGCTGGAGTTTTTCAAAGTGTCCTTTCTTTTTATTCACAAAGCATAGTGAAAGTCCTGGAATTTGAAGTAATATTCCAATCTGATCAAGAGAAAAGAAAACTGATTTTACAAGAAAAAAAAGTTACTTTTCCTTTTGCACACTCATTTCAGTTCTCCCTTTTTTTAAAAAACAAAAACAAATTTGCATATCATTTTGGTGAGAAGAAAAAAATTTTTTTTAAATTGAAATGAATAATGGATTGTTCATTTCAATATATATATATATGTATACAGTAATGGTAACATGATCTTATACAGTAATGGTAACATGATCTTATTCATAGGAGTGACACCTCTACCAACAATACTTAAATCTGTATTATATAACTGTCATATTTTTTATTGTTGCATTAATGCATTGTCATTCATTTGATCAAACCAGTTAAGTTGGAGACATTTATTCTTTAACAGAATGGCTAGATATTTGTTACTTAACACTGTTATGTGTTATCTACCTGAAACAAAATTTCTAAGCTTGATTGCGACCTAAAAAAATTTTCAAGATTTAATTAATTCAGGCTAAAATGGGAAGTTATGGACATGATTAGGCAATTCCACTAACCCTTATACCATAAAATCTTAGTTTAGATATATTAATGTTTTAAAGTATTTTTTTCAATGATTAGCAATTAAATTCTATTTTATGAAGATCATTTTCTCACATGGTAGAAAAATTAAAAATTTTAATTGGAAAATTATGTAATTTTTTAGAATATGATTGAAATCTTTTCAAACATTTAAAGCTTCAAATAAATGGTAGAAATATAAAATTTTTAACATTTTAGAGCAAGATCTATCTTTTGCTACAAATGATTGTAGTATAGTAGACAATAGTATGTATCTAAGTTAAAAAAAAAACAAGAATTTTATAAAATACAGCCTATAGGTATATAGAAATAATATAGCCCAAGATGTCCTTTATTAATCTTAAGTTCTGTCTTGATATTTTCAGTAGCAATAGGTTACTGGTTTATGGGTACATCTGGTTCTTATTTCCAATGGTAATTTTTTAATGGCTTTTTAATATGGATTCTTTCATTTGTTTTCTTATACTCCTGCTGCCATACATTCTCAAGATTCTGCAAATTACTTGATTACATTTCTCATCAATATATCTGGTGTTGGATTTTATTATTATTACAGTCACAATTTTCTCTTAACTAATATATATATAATCTGTTTTTGCAACCTACTTATCTTATAATCTCATAAATTGCATTTTGGATTTAATTGTTTTTCTTAATTGAATACTTGATTTACATATATAATTCAACTTTCATATTTTGTATACGTGAACATATATTAAGGATGTTCAATTACGGTTTATTTAATACATTTAGTTTATTAATATATATATTAAAGAAGTGTATTTAATTTGTTTGCACTATTATATTTAGTTTATTAATAAATATATTCTTGTAGGTAATTAACATTTTTGTACATGTCAAAATAGTATATTCCTTGCCTCACACCCACATTTGTACTTCAGAGAAGTTCTTTTTTGTCTTTTGTTTGACCTTCATTCTATAATACAAATTGTCTAAGCTTGAGTAATCAAATGCTACCAAATGGTATAGTATTTTAAAACCTCCAGACTGATCAGTTTCTGGCTTTTCTAAACTGAAATTAATGATCTTATGCATCTACCAACTACTTCTTACATCTTTATTTAAGTTAATAAATTGAAATTTAAAGAAACTGATGTTTTAAACTCAGAATCAGTTTATATATTTTTGAGATCTCATTTCTGTAATAACCATATATCCTTTCTATTGTTTTGCTAGGAAAATTAACAATATTGCATTATCTCTTCATATTTTTTCTTACATGTTTCTAATATCAGTTGTCTTTGTATTTTAGAGTTTCCAGGGACTATGCTCAGTCTACGATTAGCTCCACCATATGTTGGATAATGGAATGACCTTCAGATACAAAAGTTATCTATCAATAATAAATAAACAGTGCCTGACCAAGAGTATCTGCTAAGTTTGTAGGATAGAATGTTGGTTCATCAAAGGCTAAGGACTATTTGTGATACAAACAGTCCTTTCTATGTTTTTTCTTTAGTCATTTAAGATGATGTAGAGCCAATTGTTATGGGGGTCTCACATCTCCAATCATCTCTCTATACTAAGTATGACAATAACATAGTGTGTTTCTGCAGGCATATTTCTTTCTTTAATATGTGCTCAACATTTCTGACTCCAATTCTTTTTTCATATCTGTTTTTCAGCTCAACCCCTCAAGAATAAAAAAAACAATTATGGGAATAGGCTGGCAGTTCTTAGTTGTGATGTTTACTTGAGGAAACAATGAGTTGGTTTACAACTGGATTTGAAACAAGAACTTTTAGCTGACATAAATTGTATATTTAGGCAATTCTATTTAAAATCTTGCTTCCTACCATAGAAATAGAAGAAGCTTTAAAAATGTTATTTGACTAGATTTTCATACCTTTGATTTTACTCAGTAATGCAATAGAAATAATAATAATATCAGTAATACTAATAAACAAAAAGAAGTGAAAGTATTAATGATAAGATTTGATTACAGTCCAAAATGGAGTACAACACTAGTGGCTAAGGAATTATCAAAATTTAAGA
This sequence comes from Epiperipatus broadwayi, assembly GCA_028023455.1. Lineage (NCBI taxonomy): Eukaryota > Metazoa > Onychophora > Udeonychophora > Euonychophora > Peripatidae > Epiperipatus > Epiperipatus broadwayi. The sequence goes on along the minus strand of JAQFVV010012685.1, from coordinate 1,072,409 downwards.
TTGACATTGCTGCTCTTATTGAAACTTGTCTTCCAGTGGAAGGAAGTTTAATAGAACAGAATGGATAGTTACAAGTTTTTTTGGAAGGCAGATTAGTCGGTGAAAGGAGAATGCATATGTTGAATTAAAGTCTTAATTTAGTATTTTCTATTCTTTCAAATCTTTGTATTAATGAAAGGGTAGTAGTATTAAAATCTGCCTTGGCACTGCTGTTTTAACATTTATTCAGAGAATTAAAGCTTTTATTTTTTGATGGATAACATTATTACAGCAATACCATTAAAAGTTTGAATTTTTCTTCTTGAGGATTAATGCAAATGTTGGTGCAAATAGTAGATTTTGTTCAAAAGTTTTTAGAAATAATTGCATTAACACTGTCAATTTCAAATAATCTTTTGTTATTAAATTTTTGTACGTCACATGGATGGATCATCAGAAACACTTTGTTTGGGCAAAATAATTACCATAAAAGAACATAGATGCATCCATGCTCAAAACAATGACATTTAATCGATTACATTATAGTTAATAGTCAGATAACAAGAAGAGTTCACATTAAATGAGCACTTACATGTGTACATTGTTAGATAAATTATCGATTAATATTCTCTAAAATTAAAATAGTAGTTGCATTAAAACTAGATTTTATTCCAATCATATTCACAACAAATTCATATTCCTTCTTCAGAAGTAACTACTGCACATATTAAATTTCAATAGTTATTAGAACATTAAAATTGCTAATTTGGATCTTTGGGATTGCCATATTATAGAGGTATGAAATTCTCTTAAGGAATGTATTGTAGGTTCACTAAAAATAAACATCATGACTGATAGGAATTCTAACAATGATTCTTGGCAGAATAATAAATTAAATGTGGAATTTGGATAATAAATATAGAAATTTGAAAGCATAAGTTCTGTTACTGACAAAATATTTAGCGGATTAAGTACAAAAAAGATATTGAAATTTACTAATCATAATCATTTATAGTTCTTTGTTTGATACTCTGTAAATAATATATGAACTTGAAAAATGGCATCACAGTCCTATTAAATCCAACAATGGCACTTATATGATGATGGTAATATTTTGTACAGATGGAAGAAGTATTTTGATCGTCTTTTAAATAATGATACTAGAATTGAGATAACAACTCTTAATGATATATCCAATTTATTTAGAGTTGGAGAAAGGTATCCAGCTTAGTGAGCTCAAAACAGATCTTTATAATCTTAAAAATAGAAAGATTGTAGATCCTGATGAAATCTCTTGGGAAGTTTTAAAATACAATGTTGATATGTTAGTTTCAAGTATGTTGAAATTTTTTAAGATTATATGAACTCATGAAAATCTTAAGAATACTTTTATTACTCTAATATTTAAAAATGAGAATAAACAAAATTGCAATAATTATTATTATTTTATAATTTGATGCAATGATGTTTTACATATTTTATATGACTTATTGCATAATAAATATTTTTTTTATTAGTTATTAAACTGTTCTTCTGTTTCTGTTCTGATAAGTCATCATCATCATTATCAACCATTATCAATCCACTGCAGGATGAAGGTCTCTCCAAGTTTAATCCATCTTCTCCGATCTTTAGCTTCTCTTCTCCACATCACCCCTGCACACTTTCTTATTTCATCCATCCATCTCACATGTGGTCTCTTTCTGGGTCTTTTACAATCTCTTGGAATCCAGTTTAAAATTTCAATTGTCCATCTATTATCATCTCTTCTAACAATATGACCAGCCCAACTCCACTTCAATCTTTTAATTTTTTCAATGAGGTCAGTAACACCTGTTTGTTCTCTTACCCATACATTGTGTTTACGATCTCTTCTTGTTACTCCCAACATACATCTCTCCATACTTCTTTGAGTGGTCTGAAGTCTCTGAATTGCTCTTCTATTAAGTGTCCAAGTCTCAGATCCATAAATAAAACACATTTGTTAAAAACCTTCCTTTTCAAACACATAGGCATATTTCCTTTTAGTATCAAGTTATTTCTACCAAAAGCACCCCAACCAAGTTTAATTCTATGATTAATTTCCTCCATTATGTTTCCATCTGTATTAATAATCTGACCAAGGTATTTGTAACTGTTAACTTCTTCTAATTCATCATAATCAATCTTTATTTTCATATTTTGAGCAAATCGATTAAACATTACTTTAGTCTTTTTAACATTTATCTTTAGTCCTACTTTTCTACTTTCATCTGCTAACTCCTGCAACATTTTCTGCAGCTCTGAAGCATTATTTGCAAAAACAACTACATCATCTGCGAAATCTAAATGACTTAAATAATCACCATTTACTTTCACTCCTTTAGTTTCCCATTTTAATCCACAAAATACTTCATGCAGCACTTTTGTAAAAAGTTTTGGAGATATGGAGTCACCTTGTCTTACATCTTTCTCAATGTTGACTTTCCTAGTGTCATTATGTAATCTAATTGTTGCTGTTGCATTTTTATAAATATTCTTTAAAATATGACAATATCCTGGATCTATACCTTGATGATCTAATGCTTTAATCACTGAAGAAATGTTTATAGAATCAAATGCCTTTTCATAATCTACAAATCCTAAGCATAATGGCAACTCATATTCATTTGTCCTTTCTATAACTTCTCTCAATACCTGGATATGATCTACTGTACTAAAACCACTTTTAAATCCAGCTTGTTCTCTTGGTTGGTGGAAATCCAATGTTCTCTGTAGACGAGTAGTAATTATCTTGGTAAAAATTTTATATAAAACTGATAAAAGGCTGATAGGTCTGTAATTTCTAATGTCTTCTTTATCACCTTTTTTAAATATTAATATTATTACTGCATTCTTCCAATCATCCGGTACATCTTTATCATTTAGACATTTGGTATATAACTTTGCTAAAAAAATTTCTATTTCTTCACCTGTTTCTTTTAATATATCAATTATAATTCCATCATTACCTGGAGCCTTTCCTTTCTTCATACATTTAATTGCATGTCTCACTTCTTCATTTAAAATTCTGGGCAATTTGGAAGATGTAATAGATATAGGAGGTACTTGTTCTTTATTACTATATAATTCTTGATAAAAATCTTCTACCAATTTCATGATGTCATCTCTCCTTTTAGTAATAATTCCATCTTTTTTTCTTATTGCAGATATAAATTTCTGATAAGTTCTACCACTTAAATTATAATTTAAATTTATCATAGCTAGAGAGATAAGAATTCATATTCTATTGAATTAGTCATGATAATGTTTTTAATAAGACTGATGGTGTGGTATATTCATCTATGGATTTCCTAGTTTGGGTTGGTGCTCTGGTTTTTAACCTAATTTTATAATCCATAGAGGATCTAATTTCCCTTGTCATTTAGGAGTGATTAATGATCTGGAAATATGACATAGTTGTAATATTTTTATTATAGCTATGTCTGGTTATTAGTATGATGTATGATTGATATAAATTATATTTTACTCCTATCTTGTTTCATTTCTGTTCTTTGGATTTGAGTGTTAAATTTCAAACATTATTTTAATTATTAAACACTAACTTTTCATATCTATATGATTATTATAATTTGTGCTAAATTAACTTTGATCATTTCTTTTACCAAATGGCAGGATCTTTATAATATATATATCATCATCATTTTCATCAACTATCGATTCACTGCAGGATGAAAGTCTCTCCAAGTTCAATCCATCTTTTCCACTCTCACTTCAATACACATTCTTATTTCATCCATCCATTTCACATATAGTTTCTTTCTAGGACTTTTACAATCTCTTGGAATACAGTTTAAGATTTCAACTGTCCGTCTATTATCATCTCTTCCAGCAATATGTCTAGCCCATCTCCACTTCAGTCTCTTATATATATATCTCAAAATAGTACATTATTTGTCACACACTAGCAATCATTTTTATTTTGAAAATGTAACACTTTAGTTTAGAGAAAAACATCAATGATTATATGCTAAATAAATGTCCAGTCTTGCATATACTGATTGAATTGAAGAATTTAATAAGTCCATAAGGGAATTTATTCCTGATTCAAATCTTTAGACTTTATTTTTTGTAATGATTGTGAATAGCTAGCCGCATTTATATAAAATCAAAAATCTACACTCCAAATAAATACATTACTACTATACTGGCTTAAGAATGATTATTTTAAAATATTTAACCAGAGTGATGAATTTATAATTAAAGCATTTTTTGTTTTTCTAATTGGATATTTAGGATATTTTTATTTTATTTTACGTAATTTCAAAAACGTTTTGATGTAATAAATTTCATCAAGCTATAAAATACATGATTCACTTCTTGACTAATTCGGTGAACATATTCAAAATGAATTTCACACTTTGAGCAAATCTGTAAATGGTCCTATCCAAATTTGACATATCCACAGCATCAGAGGTTATCACAATGCTGAGAAAAATCAGCTCTCAACAAAGCTAATTGTTTCCCTCCTTAATGCTTCACAACTGTATAAAAACAAGTTTATTATGACTAAAATTAAGCTCTTTGATTATTCTTGAGAGACCTAATATCCATTTTATATGTTACATGTCTTTCTCACTAACATAGATCAGTCAGTATAGTTATCTTATTTACTTTTTCCTCTGAGTTTAAGACCCAAAAAAACCATAGGTTTCCTTCTCAGATGTGCAAATGCTAATTCTTTTTGTATTTATAATCATAGCAGACAAAATTAAGTTGTGGCCCTCATATCTTGAAGACATCATTTAAGCAATAATATGTGATTGAAGGCAGAGGATGGAAAGAATTGTTTAGGTTATGAACTTAAGCTATTATTTGTTTTTTGTTTTTATTTAGTTGCCTACTACTGAAGATCATTACTTTCAAATGAAGGAAGATTACACGAATTGGAAGAATTGTATAACATCAAATGCCACATTATCAGATGTTGTGAAATTAGATGATAAGGTAAAGGAACAGTATATTTGAAGGTAGCCATATTCTTTAATACAAAAGCATAAATATTGAAATCACAAGTCAAGTGGAGTTCATTATAAATAAAATGTGGGAAAACAGCATTATGGAAATAAATTATTAAACTTAATAAAAGATACCTGATGCAGATAAGGTGAATTTATGCCCCAATATGTTTTGTTATGATGATAAAGTAGTTTATTTTTATATAGATACTTAAAATGCTTTTAATCAGATCCAATAACACTTTAAAATTGTTATGGGATGAAAGATGAAAATGCCATAACTAAATATGGATTTGAAAGAGGACATAGACTTGAGGAATTTGTGAAAAACGAAATGTTTATTATGAAAAATTCATAATGGAAATTAAGATTGAAGCATTCAAATGAAGTTATAGCCAATTATATATTGGTTTATATTTTGATAAATAGATTCAATAAAGGAAGTAATCATCAATTAATCAAATGTAAGATGTGTTAATGCTAAGCTATAGAGACAAAAATTATTAAGAAAGATAGTATTAACAGTTGATAGATCTAACCTTTAAATAAAACTTCCAAATCATTTTAATATATTAATAGACTTCAATGGTGGCACAGATTTGAATGAATTCAATAAGAATATAACTGATACTCCTATGCTGAAATACCCCAGACTGGTTTTTAGCTTTCACCTTTTTTGGTGATCACTAAGATTCAAAGCAGGGATTAATGTATTAGGCTAAAAGCTTGAAATATATTTGTTTTATTAGATCTGATACCAGTTCAATTTAGCCAATTATAGATTGTTTTTTATCCTTTGGTTAGGAAAGTTAATACCAACAACTATAACACTGAATTCTTCATTTGCTTTCTCACAATTTTTCAAGAGCAGTTCTGTTCACTCTAGAGCTATCTACTATAAGCTTGAGTAATCATTTGATACTATATCATTGAACTCAAGATAATAGAACTCTTGATGATGATCAAGTCATTAGAAATTGCAATCTTGTTTTATAGGGCAATTATTTACAGCATCTTATATTTAGTATACAATATGTTTAATAAAATATTGAGACTTTTGTTCAGTTTTAATAATAATTCTTTATATTACTGTTCCTGTATTAATAGTTGTAGTTTTTTTTTAAGTTTGTATTACTTATATAAATAATATATTATAGTTTGTTTGATTTATTAGGGAGCATCTTTGGAAATAATTGTATCAAATTTTAAGCAATTGGAAGAGGAGATTATTTTTTCCAAACGAAATATGGGCTTCTCAGGTGATACTCATGCAGTAGTTAATCATGCATGCCAGTTACTAGATGATTTGATTATTAAAGAATGGAAAAGTGGAGATTTTCAATCTGAAAACAATGAGAACTCTGTGATTTTGAAACCAAAGCTTATTCCACCTTTCATATTTAAACTTCAATATTATTCAAATATTGTTTTATCTTCTTTTTTACCAGAAAGCATTCTAGGTATAGATATATTCTTTTATTAATTATATTAAGCTTATTTTTGCAAAAATTATGCAATTTTATGATAGTGTTACTTTAAAAATTACTGATATGTGTGTGTGTAGAAGTGTTAGCTACTACATCCTTAGTTCAGTGCAATTATGCTTGAACTTTTCTGCACAGCTAAATATTCACTTCAAATTTATAATAATTAGATTAATTCAGCTATTATTTCATTATCTATTCCCAACTATTCATTCATATATATGTAAATTAATTAACAGAAATACTTTTAAGTCAGTATGTCATGCATAAAAATTTTAAATATTAATGTCAATAAAAATCTAACAAGAAAATTGTGAAATAAAATGTAATAATGAAAATTAAATAATAATTTGCAAAAAATTATAAATTGCCCAAATCTTTTTATCATGTTATGCTGTTATGCCATAGTCAAAAAATTTAATATTTTTTAACTATTAATTACGACAAAAGAAAAATAACTAATTCTGATATTATATAAGTATACTTGAAAATAATTTTTTTATACCTAGATGGGACATTAGTAAACAATTTATCTAAAAAGTAGTTGTTAAATGATTTCTTTTTATGGTATGAGAAGATCCTATTTATTATTTTTCCTAAAGAATATTACATGTACATATATCTATTGTGATTTTAAGTATGTCACTTTATTAAGAGAGAGCATGCTGTTGCATTAGTAAATATTTATTCAAAATATGATGTTTATTTATCTGAAAATTTAGATTTATTTTATAGTCATAATTAAAACAGGCAAAACTCTCCATACAGTATTGCCACTCAATGCAAGCCAACGTAATCAATAGATGTCAGAAGGCTTGTGCATAAAATCCCCATCTAGTGCCTACTCATCCAATATCTCCAGACTAGTTTCTGGCTTGTGGCTTTCATCAATGAGGAGCCTGGGCTCTGAGAGCACTGCATCTAGATCTTAGGATCTAATGCAACCCTCCAGCAGCCACCTTTTATCTACTTAACTACAAAACTATGAGTCTTAAATTGAAAACACAATAATATTTTCAATCCAAGCTCATTAACTTATATAGTCATATAGATCTGAATTCAGTTCAGTGCCTATACATTTTGGTGTCTATGGTTCTTTAATAACCATAGCCACCACTATCCTACTAGACACCAAAATGTATAGATACTGAACTGAGTTCAGACCTATATGACTATATAAGCTAATGAGCTTGGATTGAAAATATTGTGTTTTCAATTTAAGACTCATAGTTTTGTAGTTAAGTAGAGATAAAAGGTGGCTGTTGGAGGGTTGCATTAGTTCTTAAAAATCTAGGTGCAGTGCTCTCAGATCCAAGGCTCCTCAGCCACAAACCAGAAACTAGTCTGGAAATATTGGATGAGTAGGCACTAGATGGGGAATTTTATGCATAAGCCTTCTGGCATCCATTGATTACTCTGGCTTGCACTGAGTGGCAATACTATAGGGAGAGTTTTGCCTGTTTTAATAACAGTTATAATCAAGCATAAGAAATAGTGATCATGTGATGTTTATAGTCATAATTAACTATCTTATTCAATTGAACTATGATTAAATGATAATTAAAAGTTTTAAAACCATTTATGCTTTCATTAAATTTTTTATTTATATTTTTTCACAGTGCTAAATAGTAATAATTTAAATTATCTGGTCTGAATTTAATTTTTGCAAAAGTCCTTTCACCCAGTGCCTAATAACTGTCAAGATTTTTTTTTATTTAACAAATAATTCATTAAAGAAAAGCCTCTATTATGTACTTCAAATAAATGAAAAGATCTATATTCTTTGCTTTTTATTAAATTATCTGAAGAAGACTGTTAGACAGTCAAAACTATCAGATATTCTAATTTAAAGTGAGTGGTTTATCCTCATGCTTTCATTCCCAGTACTTAAGATTTGCCCATATATACGCATTTGGGTTGGAAAGAATAAGTGGATTCATTTTATTCTTTCATAAACACTATATCTCGTGTTGGGAATGAAAGTATTCATTTATTATTAACACTTGTAAAAAGCGCATGCACAATAGCTTGAAAGGCTGATCTTTAAATGTATTACATTTATAAACATAGCGCTATATAAAGTAAATGCGTATTTACAAGTATTATGAAAAGTACAAAGAAATTAATTTTTTAGATATTAATTAAAAAGGAAAACATTTACTTAAAAAACAGTTCTGTCTCCATTAATCTTAAATTGATATTGATTACATGACTGTTTTGTAAAGAAAAAATGGTAAACAATTTTCATTTTCTTTAATTTATGGTTTATTTAAATTATGCATTACACACAACTTTTTTTTTAATGTAGACATTTATTACTTGGATATTTTGTTCAGACATATAACACAAATAGTCCTTTACTACTAACAGACAAGTATTTCTTTACATATACTAAATTTAATGAATAGTGAAATCTTAAAAAAGAACTTTAATTTTTTATTTATTGATTTATATGTATATAATAATAGAAAATTTTCATGGACTTTATAGATATAAATATTGAAAGTTTAATAAGATCTTTTGCTTATTTTTTTGATTTTAATTATAGTTCACAATACAATCTAATTAAAAACTGGAAAAAAAATTGAAATCACATCATCCAGCAACAGAATCCAGTTTTGAATTGGTCGGTTGATTAATTGCATTATAGTAAAATTCTAATTATTTAAAAAAATACCCAGAAAATCTCATTAAACTTTCAATACTTATATATAATTATTATTTTTTAGTAATAATAAATCTCCAAAACAGAAGTGATTTCTCCAATTTTATTAATTTATTTTATTCAACCTACTTTTCAATTTTTTAAAGTAACATCTACATTTATTCCATGAATATGATACTTTAACATATTGAAAATCAACTTGGATAAAATAAATGGATTAAATTGGAAAAGTGATAAAGATTAATATTTAAAAGAAATAGCTAAAGTAAAGACAAAAATGAAGTATGCTTAATAAGAAGTTAATTGAGAAAGTGAATAATGCAGAAAGGAAAAGTTGTAAAGGTTTGAGGGTAGGGAGAATTAAAAAAACAAATTCAGTGAGTTTGTAATGGGTGATTTATTAGAGATTCCAATTTATGAAAAAGCAGATATAGTGAAGAATTTAGTATTAAATAGAGAAATACGTTTTTAAAAAAAAATCAAGACACTAAATGATATGCAAATGAAATGTTAATAGATATGGGAAATATTCTTGCTGTAACTTCCATGGATTATAAAATAATGGTCAGGTTAGAACTTAATGAAAAAGTGAAAATTGTTGGAGTTTCTGAATGGATTTTAAGTAAAGAGATAAATAGAGCATAATTTATTCCATTACTCAGTTACTTGAAATGTCTGATAAGAAAAGCAAATCATTATTTATTGCAATTTTTTAATATAAAAAAGGCTTATGCAGTTGGTAAGAATAGATTATGATGAAAATGGAGTAAGGATTTAAACTTAAATGTAGATTGTGTAGGATGAGAGGAAGAATACTAGACATTTTTTTATCTATAGTGGAAAAAATGTAGATCAATAATCATAATAAAAAATATAAAGATATTAGTATTAATGAAACATCTTTTATTAAAATAAGATAGAAGAAAAACAAATGGATCAGTCTGAAAAATAATTTTATAATAGAAATAAAAAATTGGTGAGTTTATTGTGCTATGTAATGATTTCAATTGGAATAAATAACTTGGAATTTAAAATATCTACAGTTTTCTTTTAAAATATAAATCAATACACCAACTTTTTTTTAAATCTTGTTTTTATATGACTATTATAAAATAATAAATTTGTTAATTAAATATTTTTAGGGTATTTTTTAGATGAAGTATATAAATATAAAAAATATGATAAAGTTTTGAGTTTGTTGTAATAGAAAGGATTTGAGGTAAAGTGCATTTTTTTTTTTGGAATTGTTTGGAATATTTGCTATTATGTATTTGTATTTTTTACTTTTCAGTTTCCTTGATAAAGATTATACTATAGTCGAAATGTTGGTGTATATTTATATTCTTTATAATAATCATATAAAAAGAAGTTGGTGGATTGATTTATATATATTGAAATAACTTGGCTAATAGAGTATTTGAGTATATAGCTTATGTACAGAAACTTTTAGATTCATTTAAGATGAAGCCATTTTACATCCTATCATATAAATCATTATAATGTCCTCACATGGAGTTATGAGGTCTTGATGAGTTTCTACAGTTACAGTAGAAAAAATGAATGAAAAAAAGAAAATGATAAAATCTTAATTATTATTATTATTATTTTGCTTGCTTAGTATAAAACTTGGTTATCTTAGTGTTCTCATTTTTCTTTGGAATAAGTCCATAAAGTAGATATTGTTCTGAATCTATGCTTAATTTATTTTAAGAGGTATATAATTTTACATTATTCATGAGGACTATATGAAGATAATATGATGAAAAGTAAAGATTTAAAAACGCTATTACAAAAAATTAGGGTGCTCTATTGCAGATGTTATTTTAAGGACACTGAAATAAAGCATTATTATTCTTCATTACAATACCCATAATTTGTTAAATTGAACTGACAAATATGTGTGAAGTGAATTTTTTTCTTGGGATGGTAATATATGAGTTTTTCTTTGACTTTCATGTCATAGCAGAATATTACAGAAGACATTTTATCTGCTTATTTTTTGTACTACCACTAAGTGTTAACTAGTCATTGTCAGTCTCTGTTCATTAGCAGTATTTCTTCTGCAACCATAGAGAATTTTCAGATGGTTACTGGAAGCTCTATTTAGAGTATGAGTCTTTAGTAACAAGAGTGCAGTTGATGTAATCATCATAGCATTCATTTTTTATCTATTACTATAAAAACTTTCATTATAATTTAAGTTACTCTACCATTATATATTGTCGTTGCCAAAACATTTCCTATTCTAATCATTCATACATTAACATGAGTATATTATATCTATATAAAAACTTGAAATAATCACATTCACTTATAAAGAGGCCCACCTACCTGTGATTTGCTATTTATCCAGCTATAGGCTTATTGCTGAAGTTGAAGTATTTTTTACTTTTCAAATTCATTCTGAAATCTAAGAATTATTAGTTTATGTTAAGTAACTGAAGATATGGCTATTACAAGTCAGGCAAAAAAAGAGCAATTGTCCAAATTAAAGAACTTAAATAATTTTCAATGATATCAATCACATATGACAAAAGCTTTTGAGTATATATAATTACAAAGATTTTATTCACTGATTTTAAATTAACATCAAGATTATAAATATATTAAAAGTAGTAATTCACTCTATTCCAGAATCATCTATTGTAAGTTTAAGTACTCAACGGACATGCAGATGATAGCATATGTTATGCCTTGTTTGATATATGGAAATGATAAATCATATCATGTTTTGTTTAATATGATTATATCCTCTTCCATTTTTATTAACTAAATGTATATTATGCCATATATTCATTTTCTGTATAATAATTTTAATTTAATACACATATGTATTTTACAGTTTAATATTTTAAAAGGAAATTATAAATTTTTTTAATAATTACCCTTCCTTATCCTTCTTCTTTATCATTATTATATTTACTTACTCTCTTCCATTTACATTTCTTGTAGATATATTTTACTCGCAATAATGTCTCTTACTGTTAACAAATATAACCTTTCTTCTACAAAAGTTGTTCATCAATTATTTTCATTTATTCATTAAGATAAGTATTATATAATAGCCAACTTTTGAATTGTACATTCTGCAATACGAGTATGCAATCTAAATTTCAATAATCATTACAATATTTTAGATTTCTAAAATTGTGTTATATAGTATCTTTTCTAGAAAATGTTTTTATACTATAACTGATTGTATTCCTGAAGCTTTGTGATGATAGTATTTTAGTTGTATTATATATTGGACTATTTCGATCATCTAATATTAAGTATTGACTGTCCTTAGAAAAATTTAACTTTATTTAAATATTCCAATTACATTTAAATGTTAATAATAGTGCACAGATTAGTATATGCACGACATTTCAAGAAGTATTACTCTTCTCTCTTCTTCAGGTGTTATTGGTCTGACCAGTGGCAGAGCTAGCATGGGAATTGACCTTGGACCACCCTTAGATTCTTGAATATTGAATTTTAAGGTAATGTTCTAATCAACAGCCATTCTGTTAAAGGATAAGTTGGTTAGAGTGTTACCTTAAAATTCAATATACTAGAATCTAAAGTTCAGGTTCAATTCCCATGCTAGTAATGTCATTGGTCAGGCCAGCAGTACTTGAAGAAGAGAGGAGAATAATACTACTCAAAACATTGTGCATATACTAATCTGTGTGCTATTATTAATAGTTGAATGTAATTGGAATATTTAAATAAAATAAAAATTTTCTAAAGACATTCAATATTTAATATTAGATGGTGAAATAGTCCAATATAACTGATTGTGTAATTAAAGTAAAACATTTATGTAAAAATCCTTAAGTCATAAAAGTGATATTTAATGCTTTGTTTATTTGTATTATAAATGGTATATGTCTTACTGAATAAAAATATTATTAAATTTACAAAAATGTTTTTTTTCTTTTTTTTTATAGCTTGTTGTATACTCACTCTAAGCAGATTACAATTCAATGGCACAAGCAAGCTTTCCAAAATAACTGTACTTAAAGATGCTTTATTTACCAAAGCAGAGCAGCTGTGCAATATTCTCCAATATGAATTTGTATTTACTTCCGTATGTTTTTTTTTTTCTATTTGTCATCAGTACTAAGCTAATTCTGTTTGTTCTTAGTAATTTAAATAAGGTTTATAAGATGTAAACTGTACTTTATCATCATTAACTTATTTTTTTCTTAACTATTCAAAATTATTGCGAGCATTCTTGTCAAGTTAAATAATAAAGACTAATCTGCTAAACAGCACATATATATATATAATCAGCTTAAAATTTAAGAGAGAAAGAATTTTAAAAGTTTTTTTTAATTGTTACTATTTTTAGTGCTAAGAAGTCTCCTATGACATTTGCTATAAATGTATTCATGAAACAAACAAGTCTGAATACGTATTCGACTTGTTTGTTCATAATTTTATATTTCTTAGTGTTTGATAAGCTGTGAAATTATTTATGCACTCATTAAAACCAATAGACATTTGCTATTTATTCAATGCAATAAATATAAGAAATTAAAGTTGGAAATAAGTTTACACTAATTATTTTTATCTGTAAATGTAATTATTAATTCTGTTGAAAAATTAACTTTATTTACTTTCAATAAAGAAAAAAAATAATTAAATGGTTTTATTGATCAGGAATTTGTAAGAAGTCCAATTACTGGAAGTGCCAAAACTGGAACCATGATCTATCTATCTTGATCTCCAGAGTCTCTATCACTGCAGTAAACTATGAAGGGCATTTACTTTCCATTGTAGGAATATAAAAATCCTACTTCAGAGAAAGTGTCACATTTTTTTTGCTACTGTTTTTTTTATTATAATAGGACAAACTTTTTATCTCTCATTACTTCCCAATTATTTTTTTCCCCCAGAGAATATTTTTGATTGTTTGGTATCACTTTGTGCTCAGTTTTAATGAATAAAATTCATTAATAATATTATAAAAACAGTAATGACAGTTGAACTTTAATTCATTCTAACTTTTCTATCCTTCTTTGTTTTCTCTGCATATTTCATTTCAGACTCTGTAGTTCATAATCTTAAATTTAATCAAGATACATAAATTAAAGGCATTTTGTATTTTTTTAATTTTTTTTTTTAAATATAATTCTAAGATGTCAAAAGTACTCTTAGCCATTTTTCTCTTTTTATTTATTTTTTATTCCATAACGTAATTAATTTCAATAATCATGCTTATCTGTTTATTCTTTTATGAATTACAATGCCCAGTTAAACATTGCTTTAGTTTTAAACTGTTAGATTATTAATTCATGTTGTAGATATGAGAAAATTAGTTTTTTTTTTTTTCTTGGTAATAATAAAGAATGCTATACTAAGTATGAAATAGCATTTCTTATTAAAAATGCTTATTAACCCGGGTGGCAAAATAGAAGAGGATAATAGTGATATATCTTAACATGCATTTGTAACACACGTATACAAAATGTATACATACTATCTATACGTATTGTAAAATATATACAATGACATCAATGTCTCTTACATGGAGAAAATTACAATAACATTAAATATAACTTTAATGCATTATCAGTGCCAAGCATTATTTCCTCTTTTATTTTGAGTATAATGTTGTTTTTGAAAAGGATGTTCAGCACTAAAAATGTATTAAGATTATACTTAATGTTCTCTTTTTTTTTCTGTGTAAGAGGTGTTGATATAACTAGAAATAATTTATTACATTACAATTATGGAGTTGTCATGATTTATATCTAAATGTTTAAAATAGGTCTAATTAAATTTTTTTTATTAATTTTTAACTTTTTTATTCTTTTATTTTTTTGATTTGTAGATAACTGAAACTATAGATATAGAGATTGTGATTGGATTGTTTAATTATAAACTTGTTGTTTGCTTTTGTTTTTTTTTTGTTTTTTGGAATGCTAGAGAAATTAATGAGATGACTAACTTCCCTTTGTAATAAAAATAGAATAAATATTACTGTTAATGACAGAGTGGCCTTTACTTTTTTAAATATAAAAGTCAGGAGTGATCATGAATATATATATGTAAAAAAAAAAAAAGTTAGCTATATTTCTTTGTGCTAATAATGGGTCAATTAGAAGAATAGCAGTCCATATTTCGTTTTCTATCCCTGTCTATGTTATTGCCCTGTCTATATGATCGCTGCATTGTATCCTGTTAGATATCACATTAACTGGTAAATCTATTTTTATTTTGAGATAATATTTCTATTAAGATTGTTCTTATTTAACCAATGTCCTAAGCTGTTATAAAATTAAATGCCTATATTCTACACATTTGAGTATCAAAAGTTACAAGATGAGCTCAATTTAGGAAGCTTTAGTTCTTGAATCTATCACTATTACTGCATTAAACTGCAATTAGCAATCTTACATATTTTTTTGCCAAAGCCAGTATTCTTTTTTACTTCCTTCAATATTTTTATTTTTTTTTGTAATTACAGTTAATTTATCTTTTAATGAATATCATATACACTATAGTACCTAAGCAATTGATTCAGATAAATTGCTGTTATTTGTATTTTAGGCCATTAAATTTCAAAATCAAACTGGAGTACATATTTAATAAAATGTAGATTTTTTTCAAAGTTTTAATCTTTTTTTTTTCATCACTTGTTTGAATTAAAATTAATAAATAACATTCCTATTTCATTTGCATTTTAATCCAGAATGCAAAAGAGATTTTTCAAATTTCATAAATTGAATGCTGTAATTTGGGTGATTTAGATTCATCTCCAAATCTGTTGCATCAGATTTTAATTATGTGATATCAATTTATCACATAAATATTTGCACATTCATAATTGTTTTTAAACATTTTTAATTTGCTTTATGATAAGTGTAATGCTTGTTTATATTGTGCCCTTTTCTATAGGTCAATGATGGTTATAAATGGTCAATTACTAAAAAATTTTAAAATTAATATTATATAGTATTTAAAATTATAGACTATATTAAGCAATAAAAGATTAATATGATATATTTAATAATAAGTATTGTGATGGTGAGAATTGTATCTAATTTTATATTTTTCTAAATTGTTTTTCAAAATTTTATATAATTATTTTATATAATATAAGTAGCAAATTTATTAAGACAGATAAAATTAGACTAAACACCGGAAATGACTACGTGACTGTCTGAAATATTCTATGTATAAGCACCGGTTTAAATTAATACTAATAATTAAAATATTTAAATAGTATATTATAGAAGTGGATGGAATTGTCACACATCATAATAAAAATAAGTAGTATACACCTTTATTAATTATTGTTTCAAAATTGTTTTAAAAAAGGTAGTTAAATTGTAATAGATAATAATTGATTTAAAAATAATAATGAGTTAACATTTAAGTCTATTACGTCATGATTTTAAAACTTTAGAAATTGTTTATAAATCCAAGTAGGGATTGACCAATAAAAAATAGATCTTGGCAGACAACCAAAATCGCGCCAACTAATTGTATAAACGGGGGAGAACAAAAATGTTTTGACTCCAGAGCAGAGGTAAAATTTTAAGCTCTCTAAAAATTTTTTTTTCTTCTTCAATTTATTAGTCAATTTTATTATAATTTTAATAATATCTTTGAAAGAAACCAACTGACAATTTAAAAATCATCCGAAGAGAATCTTAGAATAATATGTTTTAAAAAAAAGTTTTTCATAGTAATGTTTCACTAACTTTACAGTAACCTGCCAGTGGATTCTATCGAAATATAATCGGAGTTTTCAATAGAAAATGGATAGATTCTTAAAACCAAGTTGTAAATTTTATAATGTTCCAAATATGTTAATATTATTCGTTGATATAGTTTATATAGCGTATCACTATGAAAGCTGCTTTCGTGCGTATAAAATCAATGAAAGGACATTGTGCGCAGAGTTAAGGAAGATAATGGAAAATAAAAATAAGTATTATTCGTATAAGAATAAATGGACAAAAGGAATTTTAATATTGAAATAGTTTGAATTGCTTTCTTTAAGATGACTTGAGAAAATACTCTAGAAAAATAGTTAAAGATCGGAAGTAGTGTATATAAAATAATAATGAATGAAAGTGAAGTTTACCAAGGAAAACACTTGCCTAAAGAAAAAAAAATTTTACAGAAGAGAAATATAAAATATTGGATCCATGGAAAACACAATTGGTACCGTAATTATTAAATAATTGTAGTTTAACTAGAAATAAAGATGCATCAACGCGCCGAGGTAATATTCGCCAGAACATTAAAAAGCTTCGTGGGATAACTCAATAAAATGTTTTCTAATAATTTTGGATTAAACACTAAAACTAAAGATCGTCTAAACAGTTTATTAAATGAACTAATTTATTTAAAACTTTAATAAGCATAAAGGAGAACATTCGGACAAAAGAAGAAATAATAAATATTATGGGACTAACCAAGATTTACCGTCAGAAAAATATGTGATTATGGTTTGAATTATTTTCTTTACTAATCTAAGTTAAACATTAAGTTTTAGGTAGCGATAGGGAAAACAAAATACATTGATTCGTAATATAACATTATATGAAATAATGTGTTTTGATTTTGAATTTTAAAATAAAATTGTATGTATGTGGAAATTTGTATATTTGCGATGCTCGAAGAGAAAGAAGCCTACTACGAACTCTGATAGGAAGATAAAGATTGTTTTTGGTAACATTTATAATTATTAATGATATATAATGTATGTTTTATTTATTTAGATCAGCTGGGAATCAAATGAATGTAGCGCAAAAGTTTTATTGTTATTATTGTTGTAAAACGCATTTTTGAAAACAACACTCTAAAACACTTTTGAGATGTGATTAGATTTTAAAAATATGCATACGATAATCATTTTATGTGTTATTAATATAGTTCAATATAACCGATGGTTATGTGATATTTTCTGTTAATTTTCCGATTGGGATTTAAATGTTATTTTAACAAAACGTAGATGTTGAACCTACAGTGTAATAAAGCAAGACAAATTGTTCTTATGGAATAGGGAAATGTTTTTATATTAGCGAATTTTGTTTATTGTTTTTAAAAAAAGTAGTTAGTATTTTATCGATGTTGGATACAGTAAAAATCTCGAAAGATAGTTGGGTAGTGACTTGGTAGTACGTGGTGATTCGGAAACCAAGAGGATGTATTAAAAACTAGGATGCTACAGGGAATGAAATAATAAGTAGTTTTAGATGTTAATCAGCATAGTTAACAAAGCCCTACGACTGGTACACATGTTGTCTTGGACAGTGGTATTTTATATTTTTCTTGTGAGTCGTACTAGATGTTTGGTAAAGCTGAGTAAATAGCTGCCACATCATGCTTATCGCCAAGGTTATTAGACAATGAATGTCGGACCTATTCACACTGTTCCATACATTTTGAAGTATATTGTGTATAAGTTATCTATCTATCTTCCCGATATCCTATACATCTTTCGCTATCTTTATCTGTATTTCTTGCAACTACATCGTTATATGATAAGTCTATGAAAAGGGAAACAATAGATATTTTAGAATGTTTGTCATGCTATTATTTGGAATAAGAATAGTTAAGTATTAACGAAGAGTAGATTATGATTATTGAAAGAAAGATGCAGATATCCTAAGAAGGGAAGGAGTTAGAGAATTATTTTAATTCTTTTTTAAGAAATGAACTATAATTTTATAAAAGTATATCCAAATAGAAATATACAAAAATATTAAATATAATTTCACGTTTTCTTATTGTTAATTATATTCTAAAAAATATAAGTATTGCATATTTAAAAAATACAATAACATTCGATAATTATAGTATATGTGAAACTGTAACAGGTGATAATTAAACCCGTGTTATAGTATTATACATGAGTATGGCTTATGGAATAAACGTATTATAGTTTACAAGCATTGGAGAACAAACGTTAAAAGTAATAATAATATTTGAATAATATGCGGAGTGACTTATATAAAGTTACAAGAAAATGTAATTTTCTTTTAAAAACCATATTGATTGTAAAATTATGATGTTGTAAATGATGTTTATCCACATAGATAATTTATAATATAGTAACTTTAATATTAAAAGGTAAAGAATGGTGTTACCCATAAATTAGTTAAAATAAGTGATATGATAAACCTAATGAGAAATAAATAAATAACTTTTAAAAGGCATAATAAGTTTAATTAACGATAAAAGAAATATAAATGTGTATAATTCAACTATTGTAGTGTAAAGAAAAATGAGGATATCCCTTGTAAATAGATGTAGATGGATTTGTTTGTTTTATTTATTTTTATTGATGTTAATAAAATTTTAAAATTGGTTTATTAAAACTTGTGTCTGAGTTTTGTTTTCTCTACATCATTGCTTGAATTCACAGGGTATGTTCACAACCATTAAACTAAGTATATGATTGTTTGCACAAGATAAATAGAGAAGTATGTTTAATCTTAAATATTTATTGATGTTCTTGTAATTAAATAATTATAAAATTGCATTGCGTTACTGGTCATCAATCCATTATCATAATATTTTGCTAAATTATATGCTATTAGTTGCCACTTGCTTTATTTATCAGATTATCTAAACACTGCCACTTATTAATTTATTTAATTACTTAAAGATAAAAAAGGGGATATTAGATTATTAACTAATTTATTACGGTTATAAATTTGCGATGAAAGAAAAGCTGTACTAGTTGGATTAAGCAATGAAGATTGTGATTATTATTGTTTTATTATTAATCTAATTTCAGAGTAGTAGATTATGACATAAAATCCCTTATCATATTTTGCTACCATATGTTATTAACATACGAATAAATTTAAGAACCTGAGATTATTTCATTTGAGCTAGATGATTACTATTATTATTATTAGAGATAAAAGATTAATACTTTAATTGTTAAATGAGTCTTAGTGATTAGAAGTTGCGGAAGTCATAAGAATACTATGTAGTTATTATGTGTAATAGTAGTATAAGGGGGGGATAGTGTTCTTATGCCATTGAGGTGGTATCCTGTGGGATATTGTCTCAATGTAATCTACCTTGTCACCCGTATTTCCACTTCTAGTCTCATGAATTCCTTAATATTTATTTGAGTTAGTTTAAAACAGAACCTAAGTTAATTTTAAGAAACTTGAGCTAGTAAAGCATTTAATTGAATATTTCATTAATTATTAGAGCTAGAACCCGGTTAGGTGATTTTCACTATATTATATTTATTTTGGGGGAAGTGGAGATGCGGGAACGGGGCGGTTAGATTATGGCCCTCAACGTGATTGGCCTGATGTGTAGTGGAGCTACACACGATGACAAGGTTAGAATATATATATATTTTATGTATATTGAATGATAACTCATTATTTAATAAACTTGAGTCAGAATTTAGTAAAAAAATAATCATATGTAGATGGTTGAGATATCATGAGATCCTCAAGCATTGGCCAAATTGAGATTTTTTTTTTCACTTTACTCATTTGAGAATCTTGTTAACTTAGTGATTATTGAAAATTAAAATAGTTTAAATATCAGATTAAATAATAAAACTACAAATTAATTTAAATTCATATCCATAAAAATTTATTTGTATGCGGGGAAAAGGTTAAGGTAAATCAGTAAATAATTAGTCTTTCCAAAATTTATAGAGCAATGATATAAGTAATTAGAAGACAATTAATATATTTACAACATATATAGCCCCACTTTTATAGGTCATGTTTAGAGAAATCAAATTCAGAATATTTAATATTTTAGATAACCAATTTTGATAACTTATTTTTCAGATATTTTATGCTTATTATTCAAAAGAGAGTAATATTTGAGATCTGTGTATAGCCTTATAAGATTATTATGATAAAATTTTTCTAGCTATGCATAGATTTCAAATATTACTCCATTGTAGTGTAGTATTGAGTGTGAGATACCTGAAAAGTGAAGTTAAGATTGGTTAACTAAAATGCTCTTAAATAATTTGAATTTGATTTCTTTGATCAAATCTTAGTATTTCACAAAATGTATTTAAGAAAAAAAAAAATACTGTTTTTTTTCTTTATTTTTTTTACACTTTATAGAATATTAATTATGCATGGACGACTTATATTACAATATATGAGATTTTAGTTAATTTTTTCTATATTTTAGAATATTTAACTTTTAAATTAAATCTATTAAATATACCATTAAAAGAATATCCTGATTTTATATAAAGCAATAGCAATAGACCAGTAAATCTCACTATAAAAGTGATGCTTTTAAACAGGTAAATGGTAGCACTAATCAGAATAGATAATCAAGAAAAATCTCACAGCTTGAACATCACATAACCCTGCAAGCAATTTTTTTTCCTGCTGATTGAAATTAAAGCAGTTATTCAATTATCACAATTTTTAAACAATTTAAAAAGAGCTTCTATAAATTACTCAATCCACAGAGATAGCATCAAAATTCAACTGTCATTGCTAATATTTCAAATGGATTGAGTTTTCTCCTATCTTTATAGTAATTATTACTGACATCAAATTATAAATAAAATGTCATTTTAAATTTTCAAATATTTTTTAATTTTATTATTTATTTTTTTTGTTGTTATTAAATAGATATTTTTTTTATTGTATACTTCTGTCTTCTAGCTTTCTTAATGTACTGGATTTTTGCGTACTATCATTTTTTTCAAACATTTCATAATCTTATATATGTTTGACTATGTTGACTAGATTTTGTATTATTTGATTGCCAAATAAATTGAAAGGATCAAATCTTTAATCACCTGGTAATATTTATTAGTATGCCATACATAGATATTTAGTGCTACATATATATTTAGAATGTAAAGAGATAATGTAATTACAAATAAAATTATTATACTGTGCTTCCAATGCACACCAGTGAAGTAAATAATTTTTTACAAATAAAATGTGTGCTAAAATTAAAAGAAATAAAGTATTATGAAGTTATGAAAGTTAAAGATAAAATATTGATAAGCATTTCCGGATTAGAAAAATGATTAGTTAAAAAGATAAGGAACAATAATAATTAATTATGTTCTAGATCATTCCACTATCATTGAGAAAGATATAAAATCTCATAGATAAGGAAAATCATCATCTATTTTATACACTCGCATTCTGGGAGTTGGTCATGTTTACATGAAGTTACTAAATGATCAAGTGTAAGGAGGACTGCAGAAAACCCAGGGAACTGCATCACTGAATGTGCAAAAGTGGGCCTAGGGACTATACAGGTCACAGCTGCTTTATTATGTTTGTAATTTACACCTTTATGATGTGCATTCGTAAATAGTAATTTTAATAATGAACTGTAATGATATAAATTATAATGCATATTAAGCTTTGTTAATTTAATTTTTACTCTTGTTAACTTGTGGCAATAAAGTTCAATTTTACTTATAAAAACTGTTGTCAAATTAATTTTGTTTCTTTGTCTGACCACCTTTACCATGATAGCAGCATTCGTGGTGGCTGTACATAACAGAAAATTAGTGAATTGAACTTGTAATTTTGCATTGTAGAAGAATTGTGTAACATAATATGGAAATATTGAGAAGTAAGTCAGTAATCATGTAAGATAGGGAAAAAATAATTATTTTTTTTACTTACTAGTTATTTTTAAGATGATGGCTGTGCTGCAAGTGACAATAAATGAGTTTAATGTTAATATTCCTGTTATTTGGCCAATTTATCTCGAGAGAATCGAAACTTTTTTATTAATGGGACTGTCAGTGCCGGAGTGGTTTTAAGTCATATAGTAGCTGAGGGTGAGCAACAAACAGCCTTCGTTTCTAGATCACTAACCAAAGCTGAGCAAAACTGCAGTCAATTAGATAAAGAGACGTTGAATGTTATATTTGCAGTGAAGAAATTTTACCAATAATATACGGTTGACTATTCAAGATCTTTACTGATCATAAGCCGTTGTTAGAAATATTGATTAAAAATAAAACCACATCAGATCATTTGAGCCCTAAAATGTTATGTTGATTAAAATTATTAGCAGATTATGATTTTGAGCTAAATTTTAAAAAAGGAAATATCATTAAACATGTAGATGCATTGTAGAGAATTCCAATTAAATCAACGCCACAGGAACTTGATACAACCATCAACTACATAGACAACTGGGATAATGTAGTAATAGACAGTAAAAAGGTAGTAGGTTGGTCAAAAGCTGAAAATAGTTACAAACTGCTAATGATCAGCAAATGCTGGCCCAGAAATTGGCTCATAATACTTCATAGTTATATAGGAGTAAGAGGAAAACTGTCTATAAATAAGAGATACATGTTAATGGACGATAGAATATTAATATCTAGTAGTGGTTGTTGTCAGATTCTTCATCTTATTCATCAAGGTCATCCTGGTATTGTACAGGCTAAAACACTTGCTCGAAGTTATGTATGGTGGCCTGGAATTCTGAGATAGAATAATTCTTGAAAACTTACGAATGTTGGCAAGTGAACACAAATGTTACCAATAAAAATTATATTATCTGGCCTGCAAAAGCTTGGAATTGTATTCACTTTGATCATGCCAGACCTTTCCGTGGCTACATTTTTTTAGTAGTGATCGACTCATAAAGTGGATGAGTATAAAATTGTAAAAAATATGAGCACCAAAGAAACAATCTGAAAATTTAAGGAAATTTTTGCTTTTCATGTTTTTCTCAAAACAGTAGTATCCGACAGTGGAACCAATTTTACAACCACTAAATTTGAGGATTTTCTTAAGGAATGGGGAATTAGACATGTAGCCATGCCTCAATCGTATTTCAAAAAAGGCAGTACAAATTCTGCGAAAGGAAGGTATTGCAAATATACAAAAAACATCATATTCTGTTTTATTGTACTGGCATAGTACACTGACAAGTAGTACAGGTAAATCTCCAACTGAGATAATATTCAAACAGAAAATCACCCTGATCAAAAATTTTTTGAGTAAAAAAAACAACAGCATAGAATTGCAGTATGCAGAGGGAGAAAAAGTCTGGTTGACATGTTCTCGGAAAATATTGGGTGTGAGACATAATTAAAAAACATCTGTCAAAACAAATTGTAGTCATTGAGACAGAAACAGCAAAAATCATGTGAAAACATAAATCATGTGAGATGTTAGCGATTCGGAAATAATGTAGTGCCAGACATTCCAAATTATCTAGAGGAATTGAACTTGCTGGAAGTAAACAAAGGGCACAAAGTAGACAAGGACATTATTGTGGAAAAGAAAACAATCCCACGTAGATCTCAAAAAACCAGGAAGGAACCGATCTGAAAGAATATGAAATTGTAATTTCTGAATTGGAAGAGGTGCTATATATAGATATTTAGTGCTACATATATATTTAGAAAGGAAAGAATTATATAATGGAATTAGAAATAAAATATTGCTAAAGTTAAAAGAAATAAAGTATTACAAAGTTATGAATATTAAAGATAAAATGTTGATAAGTGTTTCCGGATTAGAAAATGATTAGTTAAAAAGACGAGGAACAATAATTAATTATGTTCTAGAACAATATCACCAAGAAATATATAAAAGCTTACAAATAAGGGGGATCAGCATCTATTTTACACATTCACATCGTGGATCTGGTTGTGTTTACACGAAGATACTAAATGACCGAGTGTAAGTAGGACTGCAGAAAATCCAGTGAGCACCACTAAAGGTGCAAAAGTGGACCTAGGGACTATATAGGTCACACTGGTTTTATTATATTTTAATTTATGGCTTGCATTTGTAAGTAATAATTTTAATACTGAACTGTAACAATATAAATTGTAATGCATATTAAGTGTTGTTGCTTTAATTTTTACTATTGTTAACTTGTAGCAATAAAGTCCAATTTTAGTTATAAAAACTGTTGTCGAATTGTTTCTGCTTGTCTGGCCACCTTTACCATGACTAGCATTCATGGTGGATGTACATAGCACAGCATCTATGAGATATTCATTCATGTTTATTTGTTTTATAATCTTAAAATAAAATTACTATATAAGATGCAATTAGCTCAAAATAATTTTAAGACTAAAAGTTCTGTTTTGAACTAGATCTGTATGTCTTTTTGGATTAGTTTTTTTGACTTCTGCATTTTTCAAAATATTTATTCATTTTATTTTTAAAAGAAGTGTATTTTCAGATAAAATTTATAATACTTATGTGCATCTACAGAGATTAATAAAGTGACTAAAAGAGATAATAAAGATATAAACATGGAAAAATGTTGAAGATTATACATTCTGGTAAAAAGTATGCAAAATTATATACAATATAGACCATATGATACAATAATAATGATTTTAACTTATAAGCATAGACAGATTCCAAATGCAATTCAAAATAGTATACAATATAATTTAAATACTTAGAATTAAAATAATTTGTGGCTAACAATTGATAATAGATAAGGTACTGAAAGTTCATTTATTAGATAGTAGCAATAACAGTTTTCATTATTGTTAAAAGTAGAACTCTGGTGCAATATAGAATAATAATAATGATAATTTTGTAACCATAAAATAAGTTGATTTTTAAATGCAGTCTGAAGAGATGTACAAAAACTTCCCAACATAAATCTCTTAAATTCAAAGGCCATATGTCACAATATTGTTTTTGTTTTTCTCATTGTAGGCATAAAGGCTGATGAACAGCAAAAGAACATCAAGGGTTATTTAATAAATTTAAATATTTAGAATTAGTGTAAATGCAAATAAATTTGTTTATTATAATTTATTTTATTTGTTATTTACATAAGTATTTTGATTATGGTCCATAATTGAAGAATTTATTTTACTTTGAAAATTAGTAGGAATATAATTTGTTTATTATAAATGTTTTTGGTATATAAAATATTATTTTACCAATAAATTATTTGTTACAAAATGTACCTGACTTATATTCTCACTAATCAGATTATAATTTTTAAGCATAACTGAGATTTATTAATAATTTTATTGAATATTCATTACTGCTTTTTTTTTTAGAGAACCATAAACAATATTAGAAACATTATCATTTTAGAAACACAAATATTTTAATTTTTAGATTTGTCTTTAACAGAATTAAGTTGAGAAGTCTTACATTGAGTATGATCATCTAAAACAAAATATTTAATGTTTATCATTTAGAGAAACATATTTTGGGGAGAAAAAAAAATATATTTATTGTCAATATGAAGAATGACATTTTAAGGATAGATTAATTTTTTCAATTTATTAAGCTTGACAAAAGAAATATGTTGTATAGTTCATGTAGTTTTAATATACTAGCAAGTTCTTTTTCTTTCTTGACATTTTTATCACCTAGCATAAGCTTTAAAAATCAATAGATGTCAAATGATAATTCTTATTAAATCTTATCCATTGTTGTATCCAATATTCCCTGACTAGTTTCTAACTTTTGGCTTTCATCAATGTGACACAGTACATCTGGATTTTTCAGATCTAATGCATTTTTCTTCTAGCGACCATCTTTTAATTCTATGTTCTAGTATCAAGTTACTAGCTCAAATTGAAAAAACATTTTAATCTAAATCATTGTGCTTGTATAATTATATATTTCTGGAACTAATTCAGTATCAATATATTATGATGATCTTAGTTGTAATAACTGTAGTCATCTTTACTCCTTGGCTGTAAAGATGATTATAGTTATTTAAAAACTACAAACCACCATAACATATAAATACTGAACTGCTTTCAGATCTTTATAGCTATCCAAATAAATTGCTTTGGATTGAAAACGATGTTTTTTAATTTGGACTAGTAGCTTTATAGTAAAACAAAGAAATAAAAGGTGGCTTTGATCCAAAAGATTAAAGTGTATGCTCAAATCAAAAGCTTCTCACTGATGAAAGCTTTTGGATAAGACATTGTATAGAGATTTAATAAATGCTGTCATCTGACATTTATTCATTACTAAAGTTTCACTAGGTAGCAAAAATGTGATGAGAGATAAACAGCAGAGATCATGTGTTTTAATGCAATTAATATATAAAGTTTGTAATTTATTTTTGGAACTTTATGTATGTCAAATAAGAAGAAGAAAACTACACTTTGTGAACATAAATGGCCTCATGATTAAAAAAATTTTTGTGTTGAAACCTTTGGTCTCAAGACATAAGTGCTGAAGCTAATTTTTGCTCCTTTATCTTTAAATTATTATAAATAACATTTTAAATGTACTATTATTTGTAATGTATATATAAACTAATATTTTTGATCATTAAAATGTAATTAATAAATTAATAATGTTATTTTGAATTATCTCATGCCATAATGGTTAATGCATTTGTCTTTCTTGTCTTTGACATAGAGTTTGAACCTAGGCTGAATGAATCTAGAAAATGTTTGCTGATTTGAAATAAATTAGAATGTTTATTTTGTATCTGACAGATAAATTGTTATTCTTCTTGCAATTTTAACCAAAGCAGATATCCTTCCATTATTGATTTATAAATAGATATGTAGTTATTATTACTTAAAAGGTAAAAATTAAGTTAATCTGAGTTGGTCAGATGAATGTCATCATGCTGATTAAGAAATATAATTATAATATAATGTAGCTTTTACCATTGGTGATAGGAAGTGCCATCCTTCTGTGGGTGTTGAGATCACACTTTATATAAAAATAACATTATGAAATTAGGGAAGGATAATCTGAAAGAAAGTATAAATCATTTAATTAATGGATTATCTTTAATCACAATATTTTATAATAGTATTATTAACTCGTGATTTATTATATATGTGTATAATATTTCTAAAGTAATAATTTTCATATATCCATACTGCATACTATAAGAATCCTTCAGAAGTCAGATTTTCTAGAAATCATTTTAATAAACTTCCAAATAGTACTCTCTTGTATTAATCTCCTAAGCAAATAAAAATTTAATCCATTTTTATCTTTTATTCAAAATCTTATATAGATAGCCAATTAATCATTATTTTCAGAATTAATAAAATATATATGTGAATGTGTTTTCCTAAAGGTTTGTGATTATGGCATTTTAGTTGTATTTATATGTTGGCTACTTCCATCATCTAATATTGAATGTCTTTAGATAAAAATTGAACTTTATTTAAATTTACCAATTACATTGACCTGTTAGTAGTCATAGCCCAAAGGTTAGTATATACACAATGTTTCAAGTGGTATTATTCTATCTTCTTCAGGTGTTGCTGGCCTGACCAGTGATATTACTAGCATGGGAATCGAATCTGGAACTTTAAATTATTAGATATGGGAATTTTAAGATAACATTGTAATCAATTGAGCCTTTAGCAGAATTGCTCAGTTGGTTAAAGCATTATCTTAAAATTCAATATCCAAGAATCTAAGGTCCAGGTTTGATTCCTATATTAGTGCTGTCATTGATCAGGCCAAATACCTGTAGAAGAAAAGAGAATAATATCACTTGAAACGTGTATATACTAAGCTAAGTACTGTTATTAATAGTTGAATGTATTTGGAAAGTTTAAATAAAGTTTAAAAATTTTTTAAAGACATTCAATATTTTATATTAGATGTTGGAAATAGTCCAACATATATAAATGTTGTTTTTTTTTTTTAATTAAATAATTATATGTATATCTTACTTATTTTTATTTAATGCTCATTTTGAATTTTCAGCCTTGTAAAACTTTAGATTCTATGTTGGAAGAAGCGGTTGATAAACTACTTGCTAAAGAAGTTATTTTCAGGGTAAATATAATTTATTGTAATTGAAGTGTTCATATTTTTTGTTTGATTCATTGTAGTATGGACAAATTATTTGTAAAATTTGTCTTGGAATTTTAAAAGTGTAAACATTAACTATGCCGTTTAAATCGTAAATAAATTTTTATAATGTTATAATATTACATTTTATATCAAGAGACAAAACTACATTAATAAGGTACTGCTTCCAAACAATAATAGTTTGATTATAATTAATGGTAGTATGTTATCATCTTAAAATAAAATATTTTAATATTAATACATTTACAATCAATTATTTTTGTAATATATTTAATACCTGATTTGTAATGGAAAACTTCTAAAATTATTTATTTTCATCAGTTTGCCCCTTTTTACACTGACATATCTAGAAATTAATTCTGACTAGAATAAATGCAGTTCATTAAGTATTAGCATAATTTAATTTGTACATATTGATGAATAGTTTGTTTAGTTAATGGAAGACTTATTTAGTAGAAAAATTTCTGTTTAATTATAGTCAAGGAAATAAGTAAAACTTAGCTTGGCATCTAAGATGGAATTACTGTGCTGTCACAACTAAGGAAAATATATTCGCATTTGTGTAAGTACTCTTAAGATCACATTAGCCATAATTATCTTCATTAAATCATAATGGTGAACTACAACTCCATTGTTAATGAACTGAGGATATCAGCAAATGGTTATCATGATTGTAATACTCCATATGGTGACAGATTGAAGTTAAAAATTCTTATATTGATTTTCAGTAAATAAATATATATAAATTATAATAATTAATAACATATATGTAATAACTATATAAATCAATAACTATCTCTTTTTCTGCATTATCATAATATTATTTAAATGTTATGTACATTTCAACAGAAAGAGTAGACTTACTTAACTTAGATTTTGTTTTTATTCATGCTGCTTTCAACATAGATATATCAAAAACATGCTTAGCATGAATAAAATTAAAGTTTAAATTATATAAAAGTCTATCTTTTCTGTTGAAATGTACATAACATTTAAATAATAGTTATATATATAAAATTATATATAAAAAGCCTTTTTCAGCACATAATTTTGTGCCCTTCTCAAATGTTAAGCATCTATTTTAACATTAATCAATTACTGCAGATAGAACGTTATCTAAGTGTTCTATAATGGAAGTAAAATCACAACAATAACAAAATAAAACTGTGATACAGAGATTCAATAAAAAATAAAAGAATTGACTATATAACATAACAATATACAGAATAAATAAAAATATATTCTATGCAACTTTCTATATAATGCCTTACTATATAATTTCCATTCATTTTTAATTGATCAGTTATTAAATAAATTTATTGAAGTATTATAAATAGTCATACAATTATTTAAATTATGTTTTTGATAATATATTTCATATATTTGCCTTTTTGGGATCTTTAATTTAATTTAAAGGTTTAATATTTTTTGTAACATTTGTTTATGCCCAAATGTTAAGTATGGAAATGTATAAAGCAGATTTATCATTCCATTTATTAACTGCAGTTATGTTCTTTGAAGTACATTCTCTGTACGACAATAGTAAATCATATTGTAATGATTACAATTAATTTTATATACCATTCCTCTGTTGTATTTTATATCATCTCATTTTATAATTGCCTATAAATTTTTTTAGATATTTATTGACTCTTTAATATTTATTATGTTTATCAATATAATTTTTGTTTTTATTAATGTACTATAAATTTTGAAATAATATTTAAGTTTGATCCATTTTTTTACTGTCATTATTATAATCATAAATTTGTATTATCAAAATTATATAAATAGAGAAGAATGTGAAATAAATAAAGAACATAATAAATTATTAAAAAATGCTACTATTACAATAAAAACCAAATATATAAAATTGCTTAATAAAATGAAAAATTATAAATATAAATCAGTATAAATTATTATATTCATTTTATGAAAATCCATATCTTTTTACAAAAGTTAAAATTTATACAGAAATTTTGTAAATATTTAAATAAATGGATAACAACCATTTTAGGATATGAAGAATTTTCTATAAAAAATACAGATAGTATTATAAACAAATCAAACCATATAAAATTGACTTGGAGCTAAAACATTTTTGCAAATATTAATAAATAATTATAGAAGAAAGATTAATATTAATACATAATTTACATTTTAAATATAATAATGAATTTTGGATGTAAATAAGGGATAGGTGGTTATGCAATTAGTGGTTTAATGTCAGCAATATTTATAAATGAATTAGAATGTATTATGATTAAAAAAAGAATAAGTAATCAAGAAAAAATATATTCTACATATGTTGATATTTTAGTTATTGGTAATAAAAGAGCTATGAATGATATTTATAATGATTTTAATAATATATAAAATATTAAATTTACAAAAATAGAGTTTGAAAATAAAATTATGTATTCAGTTATAGAAATTCACATAACTAATAATAATAGAATTATATTCAAACATTTTATTAAAAAAGATAAATTATTCCTATAAATTCACAACAAGCATAGATACAAATGATGGCAGTCATTAAAAATTTTAAATATAGAAATGATGAATGAGCCCATTATTAAATTTTTCAAAAATTTGTGAGACCAGTATTAAAAATTTACTTATGCTATACTTTTGGATTAGAAGATCTGCTGTGATGTAATTGTCCAGCGATAATTATTCTAGTTTTGTGAATATATTTTCATTGATTGGGAAGTATCACTTTAGGTTTGCTATTTTTAAAGATTAGTAAACTTTATATTTAAAAAATGAGTTTTTGAATTCAAGTTAATTAAAAAAATTATGAATAAGATATAAATAAACAATTTGAATTAAATAAACTGAATATCGAAAATTGCTTTGGTTTACTAATTTTTTTTATCCAGAAAATCTTTTATTTATGCCTTATTCATAATAATTTTTTTAAATTAACTTGAATTTAAAAACTCATTTTTTAAATAAAAAGTTTGATAATCTTTAAAAAAATAATAACCCTAAAGTGTTAGAATAATTATCGCCAGATGATTTCATCACAGCATCTCTAATTCCAAAGAACCCAATTTGATATGTAAAATCATTTTTAAAAAATCATTGCTCAGTTTTGAAATCAGTAACTAGAAAACAAGATAAAAAGAAAATTAAAGAAAATAATGCTGTATGGCAGTTGCTATCATAATTTTGTTTTATTGCATAGTGTATCAAATATTTATATATATTATTTATATTTTCATTTTTCTATTTTGTCCAAAAATATTTTATATATCAATGTTATTAATTATTATTATAAAATTAAAGATTTTTCAGTATTAAATTTTTTTATTAATTGTTCAAGATTATAATAAATGTTGCAACATTTAAATAAAAGTACATAGTGTAATGTTGTTTTTTAAAAATACAATACCCTTTTAAAAAAAAAAATGAACAAGCTCATTGATAAAATTTTTCTACTTCACCACTAAATGTAACCCTAAAAATATTAAAGACATACTTTTTAATAGTAAAAAATTCTAATTAATTCTATGCAAAATTTATTTATATACCAATTTAAAAAAACACAATAATATAAAAAATTAATATACAATTATATAAAATTCATATAAAATAATAAAATTAACAATTAAGACAAAAAAGGAATAACAATTGAAATATAAACAGTTATCATCTAATATTATATATATATAATATTTGAAATGCCCCATAACTATATTATTCCAGCCATACTCTTCCTTTAAATAAAGAAAGCTTGAATTTTAACACTACATTAAAAAATTCAAGTTTTCTTTATTTAAAGGTGTAACGGTCAGAAAACGTGTGACTCGTAAACATAGTGCAGAATTCGACCACCATACAGAACAGCAGCACCATCGAGTAGCAAAGCCACCCGTGGTACTGAGTTCGAACATAGTTTATCAGTTCCACACTACAATCCACGAAACAACGCATCTGATGCGACATTAGTAAATATTTCCTTAGGCACGGTGGTCAGGGATATGCAAGAGACTCATGATTTTCTCGAGTTAGCCAATCACCAAACTAATATTAATTAAAACATTCATAATTACATAATCGAGGAAATATTATATAGAATGGGTATCGAATAAATGAAACGTAACTGCAGACGTATAGTTTAAAATTATTTATTAATACATTTTAATAAAATCATTTACTAATAAGATTTTAGGGATTCAAAGCTTCAGTAGCGGAATTTGCGACCTGATTATATTTTACAGAATACATTTATTTATTTAGACATTATTTTATATTGAGGATTCCAGTAGCGGTATTTCCGATACTGAAATGTTTACAAAAGGAATTCACTTATTTGTTTGCATAATCTAGCTACCTAAAATTTTCTAGTAAGTATTTCTAATGCATGCCTTGGGGAATTTATACCTTTGCAATGCAAGAGTCTAAAGTAAGATTTAAGAGTGGCGGCGGACATATATTTATTTAATTAAAATATTTATTTATAACTAAGGGCAAACATTTATTTGAGAGTGAATTATGAAGATAATGCAGAGGCGGAGTGATATATAGAATAATAAAACGAAGTAAAGGAACACGTGGTACGCTTTAGAACGGCGATATGGAATGGCAGTATATGGAAACTGCAATGCTGTGAATGAGTTTATAAGGATGTCGGGCTGGTCTCTGCCATCGGCCTGACGAAGTAAGGTGTCACATAAGCATAACCAGGGACAAGCGGTCCGTGTCGCAGTTTTGCCGGCTGGCTGCATGACATTGTCAAGTCCTACGGGAGCACCCATTATGCCCGCTTGTGTAGGACGACTGGGGTTAATTTCAACCCTGAAGAATCCGGAAATTTCACGGCGGAATAGATCATCGCATCTCTAAAACGTAACACATGTATACTGATAATTGATTATGATGAGATTTAAATAGATTTCTAATTCGGCTCTACATTATCAACATTTACTAAAGAACGTTGGTGACTCTCAAAGAAATGTAATTTTCTGGAATTATTCACTGATTATTTAATAAATACAAAACATATATAACTTGGGAATTATTATAACTAATACGTCAGCCATTTGCGAAGTAGTAGACCCCTGCATTACAATAAATGAAGCATTGAATGCGTGTCGATTTATATGAAAGTTAAGTTATTAAAGAAAGTAAATATTAATGAAAATTTGACACGCATTCATTGTTTTAAGCGATCATAGATTTAAACTTTGAAAATTGAAATAATTATGAGCATGCAATAATTAAATAATAACTATAGATAGAAATGTAGATTATAGAAATATGCACCCAAGAAAGACAGAGTGAGGTAAGCTAGATTATTAGAGAAATTAACATATTAAATTAATTATTCAGTTTTAGTTATACATATGGTAGTTTTACATTTTATAATTTAGATAAGTAGTATGAAGAAGAGCTATAGCATATTATTAGAGTACTCTAGAGTTTGAACACAGACAGGTACCTGTTTTATAAGAAGTTTTCTGATTCCATTAATTTAGCAGCAAAAAGTTCACGAGTGGCAAGTCTTTCTTGTATTTAGATATTCATTTAATTTCATGGCAGCAGCAGCTTTCTCATTCATTTCAGGCAGCAGATCTTCATGGTGAATTTATGACGGGCAATGAAAGTTCAGCATCCGATAGGCCATCTACCAATGGAGAATAATCTAGGTGCTTTACTCGGTCATACCTTGGCAGGAACAAATTATTTTTATTATTTTGGAGACTCTCAGTGATCGAGAGCAAAACTAAAGTTTAAGTGAAATGTCCCCAGCAAGTCTAAGACGGCCTCTCTTTTTTATCTTGATCTTTCACATTTTTGTTAAGATATTTTTAGGTTCTATTTAATCTGCCCTGAGGATAATCAATGCATTTTGTTGGTTTTTAATTAAAGAAAGCTGCCGTTCTATTGTTTACATTTTACGTTTACTAATTACATTTTGGGGAATTTTTCTTTAATTAATCTATTATCTATCACCGACCGATGCTTTTAAATTTCAAAAACAAAAAGGGAACATAAGATTATTTTAACTTTTAATTAAATATTACATCAGATATTTTTAGAATTATTATTAAATGAAATTTAAACAAAGCAATAAATACGAACTTTATAATCCAAAATAAATGATTAAAATTATACAAAATTATATAACTAAAAGAAATCTAAATTATATTATTTTATCCCCATTTATTGCCTTTAATTTGAGATCGAAATGTGTGCATGTTTATGCTGAATTCTACATATATTTATACATTTTTAATATTAGAGTGCTTTTGGTAGAAATAACTTGATATTAAAAGGAAATATGCCTATGTGTTTGAAAAGAAAGGTTTTTAACAAATGTGTTTTACCAGTTCTTACTTATGGATCTGAGACTTGGACACTTAATAGAAGATCAATACAGAGACTTCAGACCACTCAAAGAAGTATGGAGAGATGTATGTTGGGAGTAACAAGAAGAGATCGAAAACGCAATGTATGGGTAAGAAAACAAACAGGTGTTACTGACCTCATTGAAAAAATTAAAAGATTGAAGTGGAGTTGGGCTGAACATATTGCTAGAAGAGATGATAATAGATGGACAATTGAAATTTTAAACTGGATTCCAAGAGATTGTAAAAGACCCAGAAGGAGACCACATGTAAGATGGATGGATGAAATAAGAAAATTTGTAGGGGTGATGTGGAGAAGAGAAGCTAAAGATCGGAGAAGATGGATTAAACTTGGAGAGACCTTCATCCTGCAGTGGATTGATAATGGTTGATAATGATGATGATGATGATGATGAATATTGTTACACACACAATTCGATATCAAAAAGTTTAAATTTGGGCGGGATAGACCGGTCAGTGAGAGACGACAGAAAAAGGTGAAACTTAAGATTCGAATACGAATCTTACTGTTTCAAAGGAGGACCGTGGCTGGAATAATATAGCTATGGGACATTTCAAATATATATGATTTCAGCTAGCAGTATGCATTGTTTCTAATAAATATATGTATAAAACAAAATATTAAGATTAACAATTATAAGTATAAAAAAACTTAATGTACAATCTTATCATTCATTATAAACATAATGTTCTAGCATTCAACAATTCATTTCTACCTTATTAATCATTTGATTTAAAGTGAAAGTTAAACTAAAACTAACATTATAATTTTGCACACTTTTTACAATAGAAACAAAACAAAAAATTACAATTGAAACATAGACAGTTACAATCAAATATTAAATGTTTCCTAATTATTATTTGAAGTTAACCATAAAAAAAAATTTTAATCTGTTTAATGAAATATTGTATATATTTTCAGGATAATATATTAAAATATTGAAATACATTGGACTAATATAACATATTTGATAACTGCAGTGGCTTTTGTTATAATCATGATAGTAACAATAGTTCAAAAAAAAAAAAAAAAAACTTTAATGTTATCCTAAAATTTATAATACATTAATTGAAGTCTAGAAAAAATAGATAACTGTAAAATAAGAGAACAAAGTAAAATACAAAAAATAAATTATATATAAAATTAATTAAGATCATTATAATATCATTTACCATGGTTATTCATAAAACAGATATAAAAGCCAAAAATATTAAATCTTTAAAGGATATTAAAGAAGGGGGGGAAAAAAGACAAATATATGAAACATTATATTAAGCATAACTTAAATAAATGTATGAATATTTATAAAACTTCAATAAATTTATTTAATAACTGGTCAATTAAAAATGAATGGAAAAATATATAATAAGGTAGTATATAGAATGTTTTTATTTATTCTGTATATTATCTTATAAAGTCAATTCTTTCAACTTTTATTGAATCTCTGTATCATAATTTTAATCTGCTTTTTATCGTGTTTTGACATTTTTTCTGCAATAATTGATTAAGATTAAAATAGATAACTAACATATGAGAAGGCCACAAAACCATGCGCTGAAAAGGGTTTTTTGTATATAATTTTTAATATATATATTTATATAACTGTTATATGAAGTTTATGTTATTTATTATAATTTATGTAAAAAATACAGCAAAATGGACTTGATTGATTTTCATTTTTGATGATATATATATATATTTAAATAAATGACAGGATATATAAAAAAGCTTCTTTTTGGCAAATATTTTTTTGCTCTTACAAATGTTATGGAAACTATTTTAAAACTTTAATTTACATTGCATACATAGTGATATCTATCTTTTTTATTTATAAAATTAACTAGAAGTAATTATAACAATAACACTATACATACAGAGAAAAATACATAATTTTCCATTCATTTTTAACTAGGCAATTATTATTTAAATTAATTGACGTTTTATATTTATTTATATAATTATGTTTATTATAATATAATTTGTTTTATATATGTTCCTTGTATTAGATTTTTTAATATAGTTTAAAGATTTTATATTTTTACACAATTTATTTTATATCTATATTTTAAATAATATATAATGCAGATTTATCCATCTTACTTTGAAAACTTCTTAGCAAAAAAAATTATTGTATATATGTACACACAATCTTATGTTTCGACTGTCCTTCAATCTTCTTCAAATTATGACATAATGATAAATAAAATAAAATGAATATCTATATAAATAGTACCATAAAAAATGTGAACAATAAAATTAACAAAAAAATAAAGTAAAACAACAAAAAATAAAATATAACAAAACAAAATAAAACTGAAATAAATTAAATATAATCAAATAAAATAAAATAATCCATACAATATAAAATAAAATATACAATATAAAATAAATATAAATTATATATATGTATTCCTTACTATATATATATTTATGAACAACTATTAATTTAATTTTTTGGTTGTCATCTGATCCTTCGTGTCAGTCGCTAGAGGCGCAATTTCTAATCAAAAACACATTAATATAATGTTTCCGGGCCAGCGATTCTCTATTAATATTGATTTTTTTTTTGTTTGTTTGTTTGTTTGTTTACAAAGTTTTTAGTTTCTTTCGTTTCTGAATTATTTTTCCCAAATAATATTTTTGACGATGGTATAATAATAGTTTTTTTTGGATTGCCGAAATTTAAGAGAGAACTGGTCTTTTTTGGTGTGTGTTCAAATAGTAATTTGTGTTGTTTTTTTTTAAATAGTATTCTTGTTTTTGTAAAATTGGATTGCCGAAATTTAAGAGAGAATGGGTCTTTTTTGGTGTGTGTTCAAATAGTAATTTGTGTGGGGTTTTTTTAAATAGTATTATTGTTTTTGTAAAATTGGATTGCCGAAATTTAAGAGAGAACGGGTCTTTTTTGGTGTGTGTTCAAATAGTAATTTGTGTTTTGTTTTTTTTAAAATAGTATTACTGTTTTTGTAAAATTGGATTGCCGAAATTTAAAAGAGAACGGGTTTTTTTTGGATGGATCTTTAAATAATAATTGACGTTACTTTGATAGGTTTCCATTTGATTTCCGAGAACAATTAGTGGGAGGGGTGTTTTTGTGTATGATTAAATAATAATTTACGTTACTTTGATAGGTTTACATTTGATTGCCAACAACAATTATCGGGAGAACTGGGTTTTTTTTTTTTCGCGTGTGTGTGTGTATGTTTAAATAAAAATTAAAACCGTTACTTTTATCGGTTTACATTTGATTAACGACCGATATGACTTCCTTTCGTTTATAAATTATGATTTTTGTTTCTACGAATAAATATTTTTGACAATGGGACAATAATAGTTGTTGTTTGTTTAATTTTTATTGACAAAAGGTTGTTTTTCGGTGTAGTTTCAAATAGTAATTTGGGTTACGTTTAAATAATAAGTTACCATCTTACTTTGATTGGTTTACATTTGTTTGACACTAATTATTGGGAGGGGTGTTTTTTTGTGTGTACGGTTGTAGACAACAATTATTGGGTGAAGGGGTGGGTTAACCATTTAAACAATAGTAGTTTTAAGTTGTGGTCTTACTTTGATTGGTTTACATTTGATTGCCGATACTAATTATTGGGAGGGGTGTTTTTTTGTATGTACGATTGTAGACAACAATTATTGGGGAAATGGGTGTAACCGTTTAAAGAATAGTAGTTTACGTTACTTTTAGTGGTGGTGTACATTTGATTGCTGACAATAATTAGTGAGAGGGGTGGGTGTTTTTGGATGATGATTAAATACTAATTTACCTTTTTATTTTACATTTGATTGCCGACAGCAATTATTTGGAGAAAGGGTTTTTTTTGTGTGTGTGTATGTTTAAATCAAAATTGAAGTTACTTTTATTTATTACATTTGATTGACAACCAATTGACTTTTTTTTTCGTTTATAAATTATTGTTTTGGTTTCCAAAAACCTAATATTTTTGACAATGGGACAATAATAGTTCTTAATTTGATTATTATTGACAAGAAAGGATCTTTTTTGGTGTACGTTTAAATAGTAATTTGGGTTGTGTTTAAATAGTAATACTGTTTTTAAAAATTTAAGTGACAAAATTAAAGAAACAATGGGGGGGGGGGTATGGATCTTTAAATAATAATTTTCGTTACTTTAATTTGTTTACATTTGATTGACAATTAGTGGGAGGGGTGTTTTTGTGTATTTTTAAATAATAATTTACATTTTTTGGTTAACAACAATTATTGTGTGTGTATGTTATGTTACTTTATTTATCAATTTGGTTAATAATATTTACTGGTAGACATTTTAATATCATTAATGGCATGCTGTACGGTCAACTTGTCACGGCTCCGGTAATGCAGCAAACGTAAAGACTTGATGAACGGCATTTGAAATCCCTCAAACCAGCTGCCTTTTCGAAGAGCACATTTCTTTCGGCAAGAACGAGACTTACAAATGAAAGTCCAAAGATCTTTATGGACCTCAAGTCTCATACATTCGCCGCACAACCATCTTTTTTCTTTCAGCAGGATGTTTTTCTGCTGTAGAAATGTTATAGCACTGACGGCTTCCGTGTCTGGCAATTCCCATCTTTTCATATTTTCTGTTTTCGAATTTGCCATACTTTTTGTCTCAGAAAATTTCTCGCTGAAACGTGACTCAAAGCGTGATCTTTAAAATATTACCCTAACCCACCATAATCGAAAATTTAGGAGGAATACAAATTTATGAGGAACAATCACGATGCTGTTAAAATTGTTAAAATGTAACAGTACATCAATTTGTCTTAAAAAAAAAAAAGGTACCAATGAAAATTTAAATAATTTTGACACGATCAAATTAATACACCCTCGTACGATATTGTTACATCAAATACATAACACAGCATTATGATATAGTGTGTGACACAAACAACTATGGTATTTTCCTCTGCTTTTAGCATCGGAAAAAGCCACACCGTTAGCCGCTAAGCCGAGTTAACATTCTTTCTAGATTTTATCGTAGAAAGAAGACTTAACTCCGAGTTAACAGTCTACCTTTTAGCATAGAAAGAAGACTTAACTCCGAGTTAACAATCTTTCTAGGATTTATTTTAGAAAAAATGCATAAAGGCTTGGGTGCGGCCAGGAAACGGCATATTTCTAGAAATTTAGTTAGAAATCCTGCCTCTAGCAGCTGACACGAAGGATCAGATGACAACCACTTTTTTCCCCCATTATTTTTAATAATCCCCTAATTATTTCTATTTTTTATAAACTTAAACTTTAATTTTATTATCCCCACATTAATGAAATACTTATTATTTTATTTTTATATAATTCTCAGTTTAATCTTAATTCATTTGCTAAGAATATTCATTGTAATTTTTAAATCATAATATCTATTATTTTCTTATTCATTTTTCTGTTATTAATAATATTTTATATTTATCTCTTTTTTTATATCTAAAAACCATAAATATTATTATCCCTTTACTTACTCACTCCTATATGAATTTCTTAAAACTTTAAATAATAGAGAGAGAGAAAAAAAATTTATAAAATGCTTTTATTGACTGTGCACTAAAAAGAAATAAAATAATTGTTTCTTCAACCACAATTGGAGATTTTAGATTTAACTTGAAATAAAAGGGGTTGACTTAATTAATTTTTGTATTCTCCGTGTTTTTATTTCAAGTTAAATCTAAAAACTAATTGTGGTTGAAAAAACAATTATTTTATTTCTTTTTAATGCACAATCAACAAAAGCATTTAATGTAAAAAAAAAATTATCTCTATTATTTTTAAGTTTTTAGTAGTGGCACAGTAAATGCAAATGTAAAACTATACCATATTTTAAATTGAGGGGACACTTATTGATTTTAAAATTGAATATGCACTTTTCTATAAAGAAAGAAATTTTGGAAATACAAATGGATAATTATAAATAGCAATATGGAGACTGAAGTTATAATGAACAGAGAATGTAAATCATTCAACTTTATTACTGAACAATTTGTTGTTCT
This sequence comes from Epiperipatus broadwayi, assembly GCA_028023455.1. Taxonomy (NCBI): domain Eukaryota; kingdom Metazoa; phylum Onychophora; class Udeonychophora; order Euonychophora; family Peripatidae; genus Epiperipatus; species Epiperipatus broadwayi. The sequence goes on along the minus strand of JAQFVV010012685.1, from coordinate 1,031,159 downwards.
GAGTAAGCAGTTGACAATTTTTATAAAAATGTAAAAAATGTCTTGGAATATAGCAATTCCATTCTTTTTTATTTCATATAAATAAAGATACAATAAACGACAAATAACTTCCAAGATGCATTTCATGCTAAACCACCACTCATCAGTTGAGCCAGGTCATCATCTCTCACATATATCTTTATTACAGTAAATACTGATAAAACTATGTTGTGAGATTGTAGTGCTATAACTGGAAAATGAAAGGGATAGGTTTAGATATGGAGGTCAAAATGAGAGAATTTAGTGAATATATTGTAATGATATACATATGCTGTTACATTATTTTAAAATTAATACTTAAAGAGAAAAAAGATCGCAAATAAAAAGTGTTTTATTAAAAACTAAAAGAAAATTAAAAAAGTTGTGTTTAACATATATAGATTGTACAGATGAAAAACTTTTAAACTATTTTAAGAAAAAAAAAGTATTTAAAAGTACTTTTTTATAAATAAAAGTAAAGATCTAAAGATAAAAATTAGTATTTTTGAAAATAGTAATAAATGTTAATTTCTATCATGTTTAATCTTAGTAAATGGAAATGATTGTTTAAAGTAAACTAGTCCTTGGGGCACTTAAATAATTAAAAGGCCAGATAGGAGATATAGATAAAAATTAAAGATTGTTTCCTGCTCTGAAGCAACAACAAGCGCCCGGACCAAAATGGAAAAACATCCGGACATTAGGATCAATGAAATTATGTTAGGTCGAACCATTGGATTTTTGATAAGAGGCTGTAAAAAGTATAAAAGGCAAAATAATAGCAGTTGTTAAAAAAAAATCTGACTATTAATCTACATATGAACTGTAGCTGTATTGCAGACTCCATGATGTAGGAGTCTGCAATAGATTTAATTTCCTGTAATATATCAGCTGAGGCAGCCTCCAAACTAATTAGTACTGAATGGCAGCAAATAACAGACCCGTCTTCCCCCGAAATATTAAATAGACTTCGGTAGGATGAGTGTGATGCATCATGGACAAGACGGACCTTAGACCTCTCATGGAAAGTGTAGTGTTTTGTAAAATGGCAGACATGTTTGTGCACTCCAGAAAAAACTAGAATTTATTCGTAAGGCTGTTTTTAGATCGCGCTCTGATAGCTGAGGAATTTAATTAGTGCATTGGCGTAATGGCGATCGACAAGTCCTAGAAATATTTGCTAATTACAAATGTTTCTAGATAAAAGACGTTACCTTATTGGTCAGTGCATTGATTGATCGTTGCAGTTGTCAGAGAGCGATAAGAAGACTGGGTAACATCGAGCAATGTAACATCTAGCAAAGAGCAGTCAAGCAGTACTGAGTAAGCAGTATTTAAGTAGAGATATCTCGCGTCAGTGCTGGCGGTTAATGATCAGCGCCCAGTGGAAATGTAGTTCACGGGTGTAGCTGAAGGAGACCACAGCGGAGATATTGAGAGCATTCATTGGAGAGCTTCGTTGCAGACCAATTCGTTGGAGAGCTTCGTTGCAGACCAATTCGTTTGGAGAGCTTCATGGCAGACCAATTCATTGGAGAGCATTCATTACAGACCAATTTGTTGGAGAGACCATTCGTTGGAGCTTCATGGCAGACCAATTCATTGGAGAGCATTCATTACAGACCAATTTGTTGGAGAGCATTCGTTGGAAAAGAACAGCATGGGAATTGTATAACGTTATTGGCTGACCGCACAGTATGACTTGCAGATATAACATTGGCACAGTTGTAAGTGCGGATATAACAGAAAGTATGAATTCTTTTATCTAATAGGAACTTATACAAACTTGCAATTAGTTAAACCTCATTAATAAGTATGAACTCTTATCTGACTTAAAGATTTCTAAATCAATTATATTTGCTAATTATTTCCATTTTTTCTTTTTATTTATTTTTATCTATTAACTAAATTATTAAAATGTATTAAATTTTAAGTTGGTGTAGATAGCTGCATGGATTCATTATGTTAGTTATTTCTTAAGATTTTCATATGTAAATATATATGCCTGTACGTACACAGCCACTTGATATATATTGGTAAATATGATACCTTATGCTGAGTGTCTAAACATATTTACCCGTATAGCTTATAAGTTATTGTTGTCAATACGGCAATTTATTATGAGTCTCAATAGGTTTATTTTATTGTAAATTTCTTCTAAGTAATTTTCAATTAATAACTTTATATTTAAAATCATTTATGTTTATTTTAAAGGGGTTTAATTTCAGGCTATCTGTTTCGTAGTTGGATCGATGCTGGTGGAGGGATATATGTGTGTTTATATCAATGTAATGTGAAGCGTGTTAGCATACAGGGCAAAGCCAACTGAATACATGACCCAAAAGTGTAGTCATCACATTGAAATGGATGTGGACGTATTTTCCCATACCATTGATTTCCTTTTTCGCTCTGGGTGTTAATAGTAAGATGGCCAAGTCTGCAATTTACTATTGCAGAGCATCTTTAATATATATAAATTTCCAAATGATTTCCTTCACCAGACAGGCGCACATTTTTGTCAGTGTGGTTTTATGCTAGCATCTTCATATTGCATTGGTTGCATCTGTATATTGGGAAGCAAGCGTTGGTTTGGCTGTGAACCTTTGGCCTGAGGTTGAACGATTGTTTTTGAAAAGTTTTTAACTGAGTAATCTATGTAGCCTATCTATACTCAACATTATAAAATAAACTTGTATAAACTGTCCATCTGTGCAGGTTTTTAACTAAAGTATAAAATAATTTAAATTTAAAATCTAAGCAAGATCAATTTATTCCTCAATTTTAAATATACATATATGTGTGTCAAATGTTATATATAGAGCTCGCAAAACAAGCTCTTAACAAGCTTTGAGAATATCCTCAACCCCAGACTGGTTTCTGCATCTAGCGTTAGCAGTGAGGTGTCAGGATATTCATTAGATTAAAAATACTAGGACAAGCCCAGCACTTTATCTAATGTATAACTATTGAGAAGAAAATCTGAAATTTTCAGATATCCATATGTTTAAAAATCCAGCTATCTAACTCAGATAGCCATATGGGACTGAACTAAGTTTAGATACACTATATATTAATAGCTTTAGCGATATAAAATCGCCAAAGCCTTAATAGCAAAAAATAAAATGATAAAAAAATCAAGTCAGATGTCACATGACCTAATTTTAATAAAACTCGTATTTACAAATGTTATATATAGAGTTTGCAAAACAAGTTTTGAGAATTTTTTCAACCCCAGACTGGTTTCTGCATCTAGCATCGGCAGTGAGGTGTCAGGATATTCATTAGATTAAAAATACTAGGACAAGCCCAGCACTTTATCTAATGTATAACTATTGAGAAGAAAATCTGAAATTTTCAGGCATCCATATGTCTAAAAATCCAGCTATCTAACTCAAATAGCCATATGGGACTGAACTAAGTTCAGGTACACCATGTATTAATAACTTTAGCAATATAAAATTTCCAAAACCTTAATAGCAAAAAATAAAATGATAAAAAATCAAGTCAGATGTTACATATAACATTTGTAAATACGAGCTTTATTAAAATTAGGTCATGTGACATCTGACTTGATTTTTTATCATTTTATTTTTTGCTATTAAGGCTTTGGCGATTTTATATTGCTAAAGTTATTAAAATATGGTGTATCTGAACTTAGTTCAGTCCCATATGACTATTTGAGTTAGATAGCTGGATTTTTAGACATATGGATGTCTGAAAATTTCATATTTTTTTCTCAATAGTTATACATTAGATAAAATGCCGGGCTTGTCCTAGTATTTTTGATCTAATGAATATCTTGGCACTTCACTGATGATGCTAGATGCAGAAACCAGTCTGGGATTGAGGATATTCTCAAAGCTTGTTAAGAGCTTGTTTTGCGAGGTCTATATATAACATTTGTAAATACAAGCTTTATTAAAATTAGGTCATGTGAGATCTGACTTGGTTTTTTATCATTTTATGTGTTTCAATAAATGTTTTTTGCGTGTTATTACTGGCAGTAGCTTATTTTATTTATTTATTTATTTTAAATATGAAAAATGTTTAAGAAGTTATGTATTATAAATCTCAACTACTCCTTGAGCTAGTGGCATGGGCTAACAGTCAATAATAAAATAAGTTGGATCTTCCACAATGCATATCTTCCTACTATATAAATTTTCCAGGTTCAAATGGACTGGTCGCGCCCTGTATGGCAGATATGGTAAGAGTCTAAATCTTCCCCGACTATTATAATTGGCTTCCCAATGTGGCATGTTGCATTATAACCACAAGTACCTTCAAAGTTATGCCAGTAACATTTTTTAAAATGAAATTTTTTTTTTATCTATATTATATAAAATTATAAACTTGAATTTTGTGTAAAAAGCACTGCCAGTAAGAAAAATTGTGCATGTGTAAAAATAAATGCAAGGAATAAAATGCAATAATAAATATAAATATTTATTTTTAAAAAACTAAAAAGTTTAAAATTAAGTTAAGTAACTTGTTTGACTTGCCTAAGTAATAATGAAACGTAGGAAAAAGAGAGGAGGTGTAATCTCAGCTGGGGTAGAAGGGAAATAATAGTCAATATTTTTTTATGTTTGTAATTACTAACCAAAGAAGTCATTTAAATTTTCTTTATATAATCAATCTGTGTATCGTAATTACTAACACTAAGTAAATTCTTTTTTTTTTTTATTATTGTTTTTGTTTTTAAGGAAGTTCACTAATATGTAACGGTATACATATGCCATTACATTATTATTGGGGGAAATTATTTCCACAATAAGAATAAATGATATACACAGTTATCAAAAATAGAATAATTTAAAGCATGTGGAAGAATTTTTTTTTTAAATATTCTAAATAACCTGGTAAGGCAAAAGCTTTTTCAGCATCTTTCCAAAGAAAAACAACATATCAAGTTACTCAGCACCTGAGATTTAATATGTTTTTTTTTACTTTATTTTATTTAATTGTTCAATCCTCCACCTAAGAATGTAATCACTCATTTACCAACTAATAATTGTAGGAGTGACTTGGGTCGTTGCTGTTAATTACTTGAAATAATCTTTCTGGTGCTTAGAAATTCTCAGCTATCTGATAAATTTTATAAAATTCCACAAATTAAAACTATGAAACAATTCTCCAAAAAAATTTATAAACATATGAAAACAACATAACCTATATAATAACAACAATAATTAAGACATATTTAAATGAAGACCGATATATGCAGATAAATGTATGAAAATCTGAAAAAATTAGGATAAGATAAAATCATTGTATATATTTTAAAGACACTATAAAGAAAATAGAAAAATTGATGGCAGTATTAAAAACAAAAATGTCTAAAAACTAAGAATATATCAAATGATTAAAAGTCTCAATAATGATATTTTGAAAAAGATGAAAAGTAAAATATTACCGATTCTACATAAGATTTGTATTAATATAACTTTTCTACATTAGTATAAATATAAATTATCTGCAGAGAATTTGGAACTAGAGCTATCCGAAGACAAAGAAGAGTTAAAATATTTATAGCACAGTAGACCACATTTTAAGTATTAAGAAAAATTATAGAAATGCCAATGATTAAGAGAAATTACAAAAAGGTCCAATGAGTGTGGGTTATCATTTTGATTAAATTACTAAATTGCAAAACAAGTTTTATAGTCTATGCATTGATCTTTACATCTGTGAGTTCACAGGCATCATATGAAGTTTGTATTATTTTTTAATTATTATATATTCCCTCTATTGGTAAAATATGCTTGATTATTGTGAAATTTTAAAGCGCATTGAGTATAGGCTAAAGCTTGTGTAAACTATTTATATATGCTCTCTGTGCACTCAATAAATTAATTACTACTCTTCAAAATAGTATTTAATGAGTTTTCTGATTCCGTTTACTTTCATCTACTTTTAATAATTGAAATTAAACAAAACATTTTTCAAATTTGAATCACTCAGACATTCCCACATTTTGTTTTTATGAATAATTTTTGTAGAGAACACTCATTTTTGACAAATCCTTGAAGTTATACAAGTGTGAAAATTTTCTACTTACAAAATGAACACAGTATTTTATTTTATTTTCCAGTTTAACTCTGAATTTGAATTTTTGTAAATTTTTTTTTTTTTCTGAATATTAATAAAAATTGTTTTCTTGATTACAGTATTACTTTACAAGATCTAAACTTTTTATTTTTATAAGCAGGATTTACTGCACCAAGGTTAGTGCATGCATTATAGACTAGCCATTCCTGTTATAAATATTTCAGCTCTGATCAAAACTGTAGAACATCATGACATAAACTATATTATCAAATTCACAGAAATGTTTATTGCATGATAATTATTAGGAATAAAGTGCACAGTGTAATTTAAGAAAAATTAGTCTTGGTAAAGATGTATCATAAGTTAATCTCATTTCTCCAATTTTTTTTAAAAACTTTTAGAATTACTTTGTGAATTAAACTGAGAAGCAAAGATAATAGAAATTACTTAAGCCATTTGGATTTTGTTGATGTAAATACTTACAAAACTATAGAATGTTTTGCAGAAGCTATCAGATGAAAGAAAAAAATAATATCCATTGAGTTTCAAAAAGCAAAAAATAGTAAAGATTATTAATAATGATTAAGAAGTTAACGGTTATAATATTTCACTCTACTTAGTAAATGTTAATAAAAACATAATAAATGAAAATGATCATAGAATTAAATTTGGGTCAAGATTTTTTTTTTGTTTGTTAATGAAAGTATATCTTTTTGAAAACACTGGTACATAGACCTACATCATTCCAGTATTTATTTTTAAATACAGATTGAACTTTCATTTGGCTTGAATACAAAAATTTCTCTAAATAGCTTGTAATGAAGTGAGATATGCATGCTTTTAAAAGAAGAATACAGAAACTATAGCTCTCAAAAACACCAACTATGAAAATAAGTATTTTAAGACTAATAACGAAGAATCATAAATGAAGTAAATGCATGAGAGAATAAGGAAACATCATAGGCATTTATTGAAAAAAGCTGACATTAGATAGTCACTTTAAATTTTAAACTGGATTCCAACAGATTTTGCAAAAAATTTCTGAAGTAATATTGGGAAAACAAATTATTAGAATAAACTCCAAGAGAATTTCATCCTACAGTAGATTGAAAATAATGATAATGATGAATACATAATCTCAAACTTTAAGTACATAATAGATAAGTAAGAACTCTTTGAAGGAATAGGTCATTTATTATTATTTTTATTATAGGGGAATTATATGCATGCTGAAATATATTTAACAAAACATTATTTATTTTTTTTTGCATTTTTATAGTATATTAATTTAAGTACTTTCTTTTTTAAGTGTGACAAGTATAAAGAATCTAGCTGGGCAAATCGATTGGCAAATAATTTGTCATTTGATAGGAATCCAACAGATATTACATTTCAGGTACTTTTTTTTTTTTTACTTTTTTTTAAAAAAAAAAAAACTTTCTTTTTTTTTTTTGGTATATTTTTATAATGAAAGTAAAAATTACTTTAAAAAAGCTAATTTTTTTTAAAAAAAACTGATCTTGTTTTATATTTTAGCAGTTAAACAATCTTTTTGCATTTTTTTTTTTAATCATTATTAATATAATTTAGTTTAATGTGAATCAAACTGTCTCATATTCCAAAAAAGCTAGTTAAAACTTTTGTTCAGAGAACTAGTTTTATTCATTCATCTTTATTAAGTTGTATGATGGTATCTGATGAATTGGATCCAGATAATAAAGAACATAATCAATCATTATTAATATATTCAACAGGATAAAATTCATTATGGAAAGATTATGCCTCTATTAGGCAATGATTATGTACTAGGTAACTAACTGCTACACCAATAAAAAATCGAACTTTAAAATGCTCACATCCAAAATTTCATTCATCCAACATAATATTGTTTTTTTACTAGATTATTGAAAGAACCAATCATCATTATTAATATACATTCTGTGACTTCTCACAATATGACTTACATTTCTGTGGTAATAATCACACTTACTCATTCTTGTGAACTGACAATTAAGGAAATATTGGCTAATGCAAGTCAACTTTTTTTCTTTTTTTTTTGAAGATCTATCATCTGGCACCACTACCTTCTGGATTCAAAGAATTGATTTATCTATCCCTATGACACGCCTTAAACAATTGTTTTATCCTAATTAGTTATCCACAATCCAGACTCTTTTCTATGCATTAGTTCACCCACAATTACATATGTAAAGCACTGTAGACTGTGCAGTTGATCTGAGAATTAAATAAAGAATGGATACAACTACTATAATTTAATTTAAAATAATTTAATGAATTAACAAATTATGATGAACACAAAGAAGTTTGAAGTATATATAAATCATATTTCATAACATTCCATATAGATTCAGTTTATAGTGGTACTATCTACATATATCTTTGAGTGGATGTAATACCTTATTTACCCACCCATCCCTCTTTTCTTAACTTCATTATAAATATACATACACACTACATGACATCATTTATTAAATATAAACATATTTTATGAAATAAAAATTTATATTGTTAAATATAAAACAGGCAAAACTCACTATATATATATTGCCACACACAGCAAGCTAGAGTAATCATTGGATGCCAGAAAGCTTGTGCATAAAATCCCTAGCTAGTGCCTACTCATCCAATATCCCCAGACTAGTTTCTGGCTTATGGCCTTCATCAGTGAGAAGCCTTGGATCTGAGAGCACTGCATTTAGATCTTAGGATCTAATGCAACCCTCCAGCAACCACCTTTTATCTCCATTTAACTACAAAACTATGAGTCTTAAACTGACGAAGGTCATAAGCCAGAAACTAGTCTGGGGATATGGATGAGTAGGCACTAGATGGGGATTTTATGCACAAGCTTCCTGGCATCCATTGATTACTCTAGCTTGCTATGTGTGGCAATATATATAGTGAGTTTTGCCTGTTTTAACAACAGTTATGCACAAGCATAAGAGGAGATAGTCATGTGATGTTTATTGTTTAATATGATATTAAAAAACATTATTTTATATATAGAGTAAGTTAAAAACAAACTCTTATGAAGCTTCAAAAATACCCTCAACCTCAGACCGCGGTTTCTGCCTCTAGCGTCATCAGTGAGGTGCTAGGGAATAAAAATACTAGAACTAGTCCAGCATTTTATCAATGCCTAACTATTGAGAAGAAAATCTGAAACTTTCAGACATTTAAATGTCCAAAAATCCAGCTATCTAACTCAAATAGCCATATGGGACTGAACTAAGTTCAGATACACCGTATATTAATAGCTCTAGCAATATAAAATCGCCAAAGCATTAATAGCAAGAAACTAAAATTAAATTGATAAAAAATCAAGTCATATGACCTAATTTTAATAAAGCTCCTATTTACAAATGTTATATATAGAGTAAGTTAAAAACAAACTCTTATGAAGCTTCAAAAATACCCTCAACCTCAGACCGCGGTTTCTGCCTCTAGCGTCATCAGTGAGGTGCTAGGGAATAAAAATACTAGAACTAGTCCAGCATTTTATCAATGCCTAACTATTGAGAAGAAAATCTGAAACTTTCAGACATTTAAATGTCCAAAAATCCAGCTATCTAACTCAAATAGCCGTATGGGACTGAACTAAGTTCAGATACACCATATATTAATAGCTCTAGCAATATAAAATCGCCAAAGCATTAATAGCAAAAAACTAAAATTAAATTGATAAAAAATCAAGTCATATGACCTAATTTTAATAAAGCTCCTATTTACAAATGTTATGACGCTAGAGGCAGAAACCGCGGTCTGAGGTTGAGGGTATTTTTGAAGCTTCATAAGAGTTTGTTTTTAACTTACTCTATATATAACATTTGTAAATAGGAGCTTTATTAAAATTAGGTCATATGACTTGATTTTTTATCAATTTAATTTTAGTTTTTTGCTATTAATGCTTTGGCGATTTTATATTGCTAGAGCTATTAATATATGGTGTATCTGAACTTAGTTCAGTCCCATACGGCTATTTGAGTTAGATAGCTGGATTTTTGGACATTTAAATGTCTGAAAGTTTCAGATTTTCTTCTCAATAGTTAGGCATTGATAAAATGCTGGACTAGTTCTAGTATTTTTATTCCCTAGCACCTCACTGATGATGCTAGAGGCAGAAACCGCAGTCTGAGGTTGAGGGTATTTTTGAAGCTTCATAAGAGTTTGTTTTTAACTTACTCTATATATAACATTTGTAAATAGGAGCTTTATTAAAATTAGATCATATGACTTGATTTTTTATCAATTTAAAAAACATTATATATAAAAATATGCTGTGCAAATAAAAAAAAATGCAAAATTTATAAAATCTTGAAAAGAGAGAATACTAATAATTATGTAAATGCATCTCGAAATATTTTATTTAACTGGGATGCAATGAAAATTAAGGTTTTAACAATTTTCAGTAGAATGATTCTGTAATTGTCTCTTATATTTTCACCTTTGTCTAGTTTTATTTTACCATTCTTTTACTTTTGTTTAGTTGTGCTTTACCATGCACGGTTTAATTTTAATAAAGCATGCATTTGACATTGTTTAAATTACCTATATTTTTCTGATTAGAAAGACTTTCAAATCTTTGGTTTTTCACAACTACCTTTCATATTAGTAACTTTGCTGAATTTTATTTCTTTGAAGCTTTCATATAAGACATTTTCATAATTTACATCCTTTTTCTTCAGAAACTACATTTTTTAAAGCAGTGACAACTTAAATAAAATAACCAAAAATTCAAACCAATGATCAATAATTTTTCCAGGGCTGTAATTGAAATGTGATAATGATAATTTACAGTTTCTAAGTGCTAATTTACTTATTTTTTCATAAATTGTAAGTTAGCTTCTTCTTTTTTTAAGAACTTCTAGTTTTGGGGAAAGGTTTATTTCTGAAGTCTTTAAACACTGGATGCTAATGACTAATTTTATTTTCAGCTGCTTTACTCCTGATTGCAACTAGAAAGAAATTAAAGAAGAATCAGTTACTAAAGAACAACTCATTGGTTTTATCTCATATATTTTTTTTGTCCTACCTATAATTTCTGTTCCTGAATGAAAAATAAGTTACCAAATGTTATGATGTAATTGTATTTGATCAGACTCTGATTAATGGCTCATTTAATTAATAAATTGGTTATTAAAAAAATAACTTAATTGAAATTATATATTATTTTTTTATCTTTGAACAATATTTTTAGATTTATAAAAACTGAAGTTTAAAACCTTAAAATGTAAAATTATCTTTACATAATTATTAAAATAAATATTCTTTGCAGACAAAATTATATTTTTTAATGCCCAATTTTGAATTTGTAGATTAATTTCAATAGTATCAATTGTATATAGCAATATCTAAAATAATTATGAGTTTAATAAATGATAAAGTTTGACTTTGTGGCTGACAATTTTAGCTCACCACAAAAAATACAACTGTTTTTTTTTTTTAGTAACAAAATAAATATTAATTCTAATAAATATTGCTTTACAGAATTTAAATTGCTTTTATTTAATTTTATCTATAAAAGAAAATTGGGGTTAAATCCTGAAAACTGTTCAAATAATTCAAAATTTTGGGGAAAAAACTCGAGCATAAATGCTTTTTTTTTTTAAATACATACACCCATTTTCTAAATAACCATAGTTCATGTCTTGCTTTATTATATAAAATTAACAGTAATTTCTGATATACTCATACTTTTTTGCGATTTTCTTATGAATAAATTTGTTTAACTTTATTATTTTAATTTTTTTAAATAGCCTACTGTAGAATAAACAAACCATGATGGAGAAGGGATTATTCATCAGGTTTGCCAATTATTGAGTGATGAAAATTCAAATCAGTTTTATTATCCATGTAAATAACTAGAGAAATAAGTTTAACATTGATTTATAGTTTAGAGATATCAATTTAAGTTAGTAGTTATCTAGCAAGGTCAATAATGAATGTATTTTTTTAATTATTTGTGTGGAAAATTTCCTACATTCATTTGTTTATATCTTAATTAAGTCATTAAAATATATAATTTATTTAGCTCAATGTGGGTAGATGGTTTATTATTATCAGTAATTCAAAGATCTAATTTTTCAAAGTTTTCATACTTATAAAAGCATCTATGAGTTTATGTCATATATAAGATATTAGGCACTGAAATAAAAAAGATATTTTATCTGTAAGCAAACTCTAACAAAAAGCTATTCATATTAGCCACTATAGCAAGGCCAATATGGGGGTGCCAATTTCTAATTGATTGGTTATCTAGAAAGATTAATGATAAACATTTTTCTTTTGTTATTTACATAGAAAGTTCCTGCATTCATTTATTTACATCTTAATTAATCCATAAAAATATTTAATGTAACAGTTTATATATTGAAATAATAATATATTTTATATAACATTAATGTAAATATTTGTATATATGTATACATTATGTTTATATTCTATTTTTAAAACAGGCAAAACTCTCCATACAGTAGGCCACTCATTGCAAGCCATAATAATCAATGGGTGCCAGAAGGCTTGTGCATAAAATCCCTATCTAGTGCCTACAATATCTCCAGACTAATTTCTTGTTTGTGGTCTTTGTCAGTGAGGAGCCTTGGATCTGAGAGCACTGCACCTAGATCTTAGGATCTAATGTAACCCTCCAGCAGCCATCTTTTATCTCTACTTAACTACAAAACTAAGAGAATAAAATTAAAAACACTAATATTTTCAATCTAAGCCCATTAGCCTGTATAGTCATATAAGTTTGAACTCAGTTCAGCACCCATACATTTTGGTGTCTTTGGGTTCTTTAATAATCATAGCCATCACTATTCTATTAGGCAGGATTTGTATTAAACCACCAAACACCCTAATAGGTAGTGGTGGCTATGATTATTAAAGAACCAAAGATACCAAAATGTATGGGTACTGAACTGAGTTCGGACCTATATGACTATATAGGCTAATGGGCTTAGATTGAAAATATTATTGTGTTTTTAATTTTATTCTCATAGTTTTGTAGTTAAATAGAGATAAAAGGTGGCTTTTGGAGGGTTGCATTAGATCCTAAGACCTAGGTGCAGTGCTCTCAGATCCAAGGCTCCTCACTAACGAAGACCACAAGCCAGAAACTAGTCTGGGATATTGGATGAGTAGGCACTAGATAGGTATTTTATGCACAAGCCTTCTGGCATCCATTGATTACTCTGGCTTGCACTGATTGGCACTACTGTATCGAGAGTTTTGCCTGTTTTAATAACAGTTACAAGCAAGCATAAGAAATTTGATCATGTGATATTCTGTTTTATTGATCATAAAAATCACTTTTTTTTAATAAAATTATTTATATATTTGTTTTTTAAATCTTTTTAGATAAACATGAATAAGGAAAGTCTAACAAGATTACAATTTTTTTACCAGTTAGTGGCTCCTTTCATTGAAAGTTATTGGTTTGTTGCTTCTCAATTACATAAACTTTTTCATACCAGCATTGAAGGCAAGATTGCATATTATTTATCTTGATTTAATTGCACTATAAATTTAATAACAGATAGCATAGTGGTGCTATTAAAGATAGTAATAACATTTATGACATTGTTATAATGTCATTGGTTATTAACGAAATATCTATTTCTAATTTTTCATTTAACTTAACAGTGATAAGTTCATCCCTGGGTTTAATGTAAAATATTAATTATATTTAGAGTTTTCTTTCATTTGCCTCTCCTTTCCCTTATATCACTGCCATTTGTTTCCAAGCTTTGGCACAGTTATTGAAATTCTTGAATGTTAGTTTGTAGTATGTTTTTAACATATATCTAACATTTTATATACAATAGATACATGCCTATGATATGATTTTATTAAAAATTCATATTTTATTCATTAATAGCAATAGTTTATATAAAAAAAGAAAAAAATAGATAAACTGTAATTAGCACAAAAAAATTTTAAAAATAAAATTGTTTTTTTATCTTTTTTAAAAATATATCCTGATCTTTTTTGTAGAAAATTGATACATACAGTAAGTAGTTAAAGACTACTTAAGATTATCCCTTTTTTTTTTTTTAATTTAAAATAAACAAGTATTCAACATGTAATTATAGTGTTTGACTATTTTTATTATCTAGTTTATTCATTCTACAAAGTGACTTTTGCATTATTCTCCCTGGTGATGCTTTTTGTAATTATTCATCATTTGATTGTAGCATTAAATTGTTATTCTATATTAGAATTCAATAAATTGTATTTGATTTGTTAAAAGTATAAGTTTACAAAGGAAAACATTCTAAAAAATCATATTTGAACTTTGCAAATATTGAAAAAATACTAATAAGCAGAGTATGTAATGAGAGCAAAGGACTTTCCATCATTCGTGCACCCAAGCTAATTGCTTCAGAAAATCAATGAAATCTTCATTGAGTGAAATTTATTTTAAAGTGGGGATGAATAAATCTGAAGCCCTGATAAATTTATAAAATTATATTTTAAAATTTCAAGTTGAATTTAGAATTTTTAGAATATCTCAAAAGATCCTACCACAGTTTTGATAAAAGCATTAGAGATCAATTTTATACACTAGAATTTGTTTTTTTTTTTTGTTTTTAAAATAAAAGTGTAATCAAATACACTTTTGTTTTTTAATAATTATTATACAATTATTGTATAAAAATAATCATGAATCTTTAATAAGCTAAGCAAAAAATCATTTTTTTTTTTTTTTTGCTATGCCAAAAATCTTATTGAATTAATCTTGTAACTGATTTTGAAATCTGAGAACAATAAACTGGAGCCATCAAGCATGGGGAGACTTTCATTGTTGATTGGTAAATATTGACCTCTTTAGGTTTTTTTTGAATTAATGAGTCAGTAATGTTAATTCACAGTTTGCTGTTGTTGTTTTTTTAAATGTAGCAAATTATTATTACAGATAATCACAGGAGAACAAAGGAAAAAAAAATATCAAATAACTCCTTTCTCCAAGCAAAAATCTTTATTTGAAATAATGAATTAAATATTTTGAGAAAAATTCAAATTTTAAACTTTTCACATGCCAATGACCTTTAGATTTGTGAATACTGAATTCTTAAGGTGATGTTCTAATCAATTAGGTCATTCGATTCTCATTCTAGTATTGATATTGTTCAGACTAGCACAATCTGAAGAAAATAGAGTATCACTTGAAATCTTGTGTTATATATATACTAACATGTCTGTTATTATTAACAAATAAATGTATTTGAAAAGTTTTAATAGTATTTGAATTTTTTTAAAAGCATTTAACTGTTAAATTAGATGATGGTAATAATACTACATATAATTACAAATAGAATGATATCGTCATAAATTTTCAAACATTAAAATATTCAATATATTTCAATAACCCACAAACATTCATTTAAAACAGGCAACACTCACTATACGTATTGCCACACACAGCAAGCTAGAGTAATCAATGGATGTCAGAAGGCTTGTGCATAAAATCTCCATCTAGTACCTACTCATCCAATATCCCCAGACTAGTTTCTGGCTTGTGGCCTTCATCACTGAGGAGCCTTGGATCTGAGAGCACTGCAGCTAGATCTTAGGATCTAATGCAACCCTCCAGCACCCACCTTCTCTCTCCATTTAACTACAAAACTATGAGTTTAAACTGAAAACACCTTAATGTTTTCAATCCAAGCCCATCAGCTTATATAGTCATATGGATCTGAACCCAGTTCAGTACCCATACATTTTGGTGTCTTTGGTTCTTTAATAACCATAGCCACCACTATCCTATTAGGCAGGATTGGTTTTAAGCCAATAAACATCACATGACCACCACCTCTTATGCTTGTGTATAACTGTTGTTAAACAGGCAAAACTCACTATATGTATTGCCACATACAGCAAGCTAGAGTAATCAATGGATGCCAGAAGGCTTGTGCATAAAATCCCCATCTAGTACCTGATGAAGGCCACGAGCCAGAAACTAGTCTGGGGATATTGGATGAGTAGGACTAGATGGGGATTTTATGCACAAGCCTTCTGGCATCCATTGATTACTCTAGTTTGCTGTGTGTGGCAATATGTATAGTGAGTTTTTGCCTGTTTTAACAACAGTTATACACAAGCATAAGAGATGGTTGTCATGTGCTGTTTATTGGCTTAAAACATTCATTTACTTTTTTTTTTTAGAAATTCAAAAATTATTATAACAATCTCTTGTCTAAAATTTCAGCCATGGAGATGGCCATTGTCAAGACTTTTAACTAAAAAGATAATAAAAAACATATACAAATTGTAATGATTTTTGATTCAAGTAAAATAAATTTTTAAAAGAAGAAATTGGTGATTGTTTGAGAAATTATTGGAAAATATACATATTGAGTATATTGTGATCAAATTTTGGAAAGGAAAAAAAGAATACTAATATATATGATGGAAATGTTTTCATACAATTATTCTTCTTGTGTTGAAAAGTTAAGTGGTATTAAATTGATAAATTCAAGCTACCTACTTTTTTGAAAAAGATGATATCCGCTATTTGTTTGAGTCATTTTGCAATCACGGTAATATTCAGCAATTGCACTCTGAACTAAAAAATTAAACTTTAGAAAATGTTTTATGTAAATAGTAAACTACATATACTGAAATTGTGAATATAAAGGGACAAGTCATCAAGTGAAATTTACTAAATCTTCTTGAGATAAAAATTATTGATAAGTTGGGGAATTTTATATTAAATTAGTACATTTGAGCTACTTGTTAGAAAAAGTTTACAAAAACTATTTGCTTGAATCATTATGCAATAGTAGTGTCCCATCCTTCCAGTGTTTTAGACTTATCAGTAACTATCACCTGATTATCTAATATTTAATTAATTAGATATGTCTTCAAACCCAGAATTGTTTTTCTGATTGCCTTATCCATTATGTAAGCAGGGAGACATCAAGCAAGCAAGACACTTTGTCAAAAGCCTCTTCACAGTTCTCACATTAAACATAGGTATCTCTAGTCGATTCTCCATTCCTAAAACCAAATTAGGTCCTAGGGAAATGGAAGTGTGTGGAAATGGAGGAATATTAGTTGAAGAGCTTAGAAATTATGACAACAATGATTTTGGGAACTAGATTACTGATAACTTCTTTTTCCAAGCACATAAATCTTAGAGGCAGTATAAAAAGAAAATTCTAAACTTGAATAGTGTAAGTGCTAATTCTACCAGTAATCAGCATTCGCAAGGACTAAAGATATGATATTTCAAACCAGTAATTTTATTGTAATATAGAAAAAATACCATCGCTACATTCATTTCACCAAGTATTGTTTTTTAGTAGTTGTGGATTGAATAATCTCATATTAAACTAGACATATCAGTAAAACATACACAAAATAAAGTTCATTGAGATTTTTTAATATGCAACCATCTTTGAAGAGTTAAATATAATTAATTAGATCTGCTATTGTCAACACATATATAAGTCTAATAATATATTATACAAATCTCCCTAAGCTCAAAAACTTACTAAATTATTAAGATTGAGTGATTCTGTTTAAAACCTAGTCTGAATTTAATAGTTTCAGTCTTCAGAATTTAATAGTTTCAGTCTTCAGAATAACCAGATGGCATGGAGAGCTTCAAGGTAGCAATTTCTTTAGAAGCCATTTAATGTTTAATTATTAGCTCTCCTGGTCTTTTCTCTCTCAATTCTACCTTACATATGCACTTGAGATCCCAATTACATCAATTAGATATTATTTTTGGTTTTTTGGGACAATTTTCTTTATTATATTTGATCTAACTGTGTTTTTCATATTCCTTAACAAGATTTAATCTCAACATTTTGTAAATTGTTTTTTAATTAATTGATTAATTGAAGAATTTTATATATTTTGATCAAATCCTAATTGATTTTTAATTTCCTGTCTACATTTCTACAATATTATAGAAATTAATATACATATTTTTAAATATAAACAACTATTTCTACACAATTTATAATTAATTATTTTGTTTCTATGGTAGAATTTCTGTTGTGCTAAATACTTATGCACACACACACTATTGCTATATTATTACATAGCATATCTTTCTGTATTCCAGAAGCTTAGAGATTCTCTCTTATCACTTCATTTGTAATGATATATCTTTTATTATTTCTTTATGATATCAGAGAAATATTACTTGAGTTTTTTCTGAGTTTTTCAGTTTTCATGATTTTATTTTGTTTTCAGGCATTTTTTAGCTGGCTGACATCTTCAGTTTTTATTGGTTCTTTATTTTCTGTTGCTAATTCTTCGATAATATATCTGTTGTCTGATTTTTAATTTTTTTCATGTCTTCAATTTTTTCTAGTTTCTCTTTTTCTCCTTTGACTTCTATCAATATGTCAACTTTCTGTTTTCTATCTGCTAATATTGTGTAATTTTCATAAATTGTTTTTGCAATGATTTAAAATGTTTTTTATGCATGAAAGTATCTAGGTGTAGCCGTCTTTTGTTTTAACTGCAAATTTTTGGTTTGACAAACTTGCTGTAACTTAATGTTTAAATACATTTTTTTTTTTTTTTAATATTCCATTTTTTTGTTTTCAAATTATATTTTGTTTAGCTTTAGTACAGATAGATATATTTTCAAACATATGCCTAAGAATAATTCCACTAATGATTTTCCAGTTGCAATTGATGTTATACATTGTGAAAAGTAAATAATGTAAAATATGAAAAGTAGCATTTAAATCTGAAAGAAGAAAAAGTGTCAGAAATAAAGAATGTAAGAATTTTAAGTAAACGGTGATAATAACTATAATGGCATGTACAAGTAAAAACTTTGTGAAATGCTATATTTAAAATGATGGACTAATTAAATGATAAGAAAAAAAAGGATTATAGATAAACATTGACATCTGATCAAAGAAATAAATATGGAAATGATAATAGAATATTCGGCAAGTGCACTAAGCAATTCAGTAAGTTGGAATTAAATTACCAAGTGTAGCCGAAGAGAAAACAATGGCAGGGGACTATATAAACTGCATTTTTGAAGAGCATTGGATCTTTTGTTGCTGCTGCTGTGTGTGTCACCAATAGAATGGGTTCGTAATGTTCAGCATTTTTGGACTTCAGCAGTTTGTAAATCAGATCAACGAGGGAGGAGAACCCAGAGACTGATCTGAAGGTATTTAAAGGCAACTAAGGTTCTCCCGACCATCCCAATCATTTTATTTTATGTAAGCCTCAAGGGCTACTGAGAGTACATATGGTTTAGGGAATAGAGTGGTTAAGAGTAGTAAATTTTATAGAATCTACTGAAAGACTGTAATTTGCGGGAACTCGAGAGAATTGAGAAATTTAGAAGTGGCAGTAAATGCCAAAATCATTTTTAGCTAGTTATGTAGATAACAAATTTATTGTGGATCGGCATTTATCTTTCTATATCATTATTGTAAATAAATCTTGTTTCTCTAAGTATTATTATTATATGTTTTTGATAGTATTTTGATGTTTTTCTTGCCTTGTTGTTGTAGGGAGGGAAATACGCTACAGTGCATATAGTTTCATTTATTTTTTTTACGAATTACATATAATAATAAGTTTTACAGATATACTAGTCTTTAGCATGAGAGGTTTATTTTCATTTTGATCTATAGATGGCTTTTATTATGTCTTTTCTAGAATATTCTTTAATCATTTTCGTTAATTGCTCCAATATTTTTCATTGTATCAATTTTACTTCTATACTTTTGTCTTAATTCTATTTCAAGAATTATATATATATCAAATAAAAATATCCATTATAGATTAATTATTGTAATAATAATAAAACAATTATGACATTAATAATGACAATAAATATTACTAATAATCATTATAGTGTCTCTTGGTGTATTAATTAAAAATTTTGTATTTCTATTTATTATGGTTTCTTTCCACATAAAGAATTCTAATGTTTTTCAAATCAAAATCATGATCAAAGAAAACAGGTGCTGTTATTAAATCATTATTACTCTTTATTTATTTATTTATATGATACATAAAAGTTTGTGTTCTTTTAACTGTTTTTCAATACTATACCTCTTTGCAATTACTTGCAATTTGATACCCAATATTACTTTTTTGTTTCATAAGTATATAAACATAAAAAATAAAAGTAATAAGGAGATAATAGCAGCATTTCTTTTCTTTGATCATGAAAAAAACATAATTTACTTTCAATTTTAATTTGGAAAACATTACAATTTTTCATGTGGAAAAAAACTATAATAAAAGAAAAGTCAAAAAAGCAATTTTTAATAAACAGAAATTAGAAACTATTTAATTAATAGACAAAGTGTGAATATTAAAATTAATGAATCTTGGGATATCACATGATGATTTCTCTCAAATTTAAAAGATTTTCAGTTTAAAATATTTATGCAGATAACTGAAAGCCCTTTTATTAGCAATATTTATTATCATTGTTAATATTTTATTGTTTTTTATTATTTATATATGCAGTATTATGCCAGCCACTATTTTATTTGATTTATAGTTTTTATATCCTTTGTAGTACTTATAGCTTTGTTACTCAATATCACATCAGGCAAAGAATTTAACATATATATATATAATGCATATCCTGATGTGAAGTATATAAATATATAGAGAGATCAAAGTATAAAAATGAAATATATATATATGTACAGAATTATACATATTTGTCTATTTTCTGTCACCATAATTTAACTTAGCCATTCATATTACCTAGGTGTTGCAAGTGAGATCAGCCAAAACACTGCTAAAATAATAACAAACTACTATATATAGATGAAGCTGAAAATTGTATTCATATCTTTTATTCATGAAAATTATTTTAACACTTGTATATATATATATAATTTCTAAATTTAATATTTTTAATGATTAATGTAGATGTAAATTAATTAGTGAATGGGATCTCCATTATATAAATGAAGTTAAATCTACAGTCAATGTGTATTGATGTGCAGCAACCAATAAGACTGGTTCTGCAAGCTGAGTGAAAACAATAGCAAATCTGTTCAAAATCCCATTTACTAATTAGTAAATATATAATTTCTGTATACAGTATATAAAAAGTGAAAGTAAAACAGCCTTTCCTAATCTAATTGCCACATAGTAATGGTTTTAGCTTCTACTCTTTTGATAAGAATAACTAATTATTTAATTATTAGCCATTATTGGATAGTATCTGATTAGTTACTGTCTAATTATATGAAATAAAAATCAAATCCTATATGAAATCTGAAAAAATATCTAAGCTTAAACTTTGCACAGTATCAAATCCCAATTGTGGGTATGGGCATTTAGTTGCGCTAATTATCACTGTTTGTGTGTGTTTTATTTGATATTTTATTTCTGTATCATGAACTCCCAATCTATTGTTTACACATATATCATTTTTCTGTATCTGTTATGTGCTGTCTTTGGTTCTAAGGTTGTGCAGAGATTTTTTTTTGTGAATTGATTATTTTTTGAACTGTTAAATTTTTACACCTATTGTTGACAAATCATGTTCTGATGCAATATTTTTCTGCACATGGATAATTTTTATTTAATTTCAAATAATATAGAAATATTATTACACATATTTTACTCGTTATTAAATAATATTAATTTACATATACACCTGCATATAATTAATTTGATCACTGTTGAATAATGATCCAATAATTAAATGTTCATAAAATCTAATTATAAATAATACATTAAAATATATAGAAAATAATTTTGCAATTTTGCCCAAAACATTTTTGCAATATCTTTTAACAAAATTGTTATTAAGTTTCTTTTATTCTAGGATTTAAATTTTTTTTATATTTTTTTCAAATAATGCTATAAACTATCTTAAATACTTCTGGTCTAAATCAGCTGCAAATAAACTAAACTCCCTATTTCATTTATGAAACTTTTTAAATGAAATAAAAACAAATTTGTTAGAAAATAAAATATTGCATTTATAACTAACCTCATTTTTTTTAAAATATATATGTTAGTGGTAAAGTTTGAAGGCATTCTGTATAATGTATCACATTTTTTGGGCTAAGTGTGAAATTTTATTTTTATTTTTTTACATGCTTTCCTTAGACATTGTATAAAATAACTAGACATTATAAAGATTGACAAATAATTTTTCAGCAAAGTATGAAAAAGATTTTTATCGAAAAGATACAATATGAAAATGTAAGAAATAAAGAGAAAAAGACCAGTGCTGAATTACTTGTTGCCAGACTGGAATGGTATTTTGAATTGCATTTGACTGCTTTTTTTATAATTCAAAGAATATTACAAAGTATTACCATTCTCCTTTTGATTCATCCTCTGTGTTTTTTTTTTTTTTTTAATCATTTATATTTTGTTATGTCTAGCCCAAAATAAAATTAATCATAAAAATCAAGTGTTTAATGAGGCAAAAATATGATTTTCCTCCTTTTTTATTACCAATTTTAATATCTAAACATCACATGATCACCATCTCTTATACAAGCACGTAATTGTATAGAGAGTTTTACCTTGTTAAATTTTAATATCTGTGATTTCAGTTACCCATTATTGAAACAAAATATTAAATAAAAAATTAATAATTAGAAATTAATAAAAAAACATAATTAAAATTTTCTACATTTTTAATTTTTGTTCACTGGGCATATATAGTGTATACAATGTACACACACCTATATATATATATACGATCTGCATCTCGGTCATTCCAACTCCAAGAGAGAAAAAAGATAATAAAATGAAAGAATAAATGTTATCACTGGGAGTATTTTATACTTTGCCAATTTTTCTTTTGGCATTTTGTAGAGTGCCTAGGAAATGTGTGAAAATCTAAGTGTTTCATACTTGGATATCCCACTTTTGGCATTGCATAGAATGCATAGACACTTTGTTGGAAACATATATAATTATTGTAATACTAAAATTATATATATATATTTGTGAATAATGGATTTGAAATGTTTTGAATTTAAAAAAACTGAGTTGTGTTTTACAACTTATTTGGTTAATTATTTTTAAATTGTCATTACTTCTTTTTTTTTTTTTCATATTTTTTTAGTCTTTTGAAAAACAATTTGAGAGTTTAATATAGTTACTTATAGATTTATATTTCTAGATGTACTTTTATGTAATTATAAACCTTTATATAAAATTGACTAATAATGACTATTATATACAGTAAAACATTATTTTTACAAGTCTGAATAGAAAGAAAATAGAATTTACAATCAATTAAATTCATGATTCTATAATATTCAATTACATTAAATTTAAGATTTATAACTAGAATTTCATTTGTTTTGTTTTTTTATGCAAGGACTGTATTTTTAATTAAAATATGGTGAATAGACTGGTATTTATTTAAAATTCTCTTGTTGTAATTTATATTCATATAACGAGAACTTTTGAAACAATGCTTATGCAAAATCATATAATTTTTATATTTACAAAACATACAGAACTTAGAAAAAAAAAAAACTACAAGGAACATTAAATATTTTTTTAAAAGAATAAGTATCATATAGAAAATTAAGGCAATTCTAATTCCTGCATTTTCTGTACAACAGTAAATGTTCGATTAAAAAAAAAAAAATTAAACTCTGGATATATAATTATTTTTGTCAAATTCCCAAAACTTTATTCATGTTATATATTAGGTTTATATATAACTTATATGAACATGATTTTTCCCATTACTGAATCGTTTTTTATTTCATTATTTGTTGCCATTTTAAAATTACTGTATTGATTGTTAATGTTATTGGAATGTGAGATATTATCACTATTTATGACAAGTGTTTAACCACTATTTTTCAATAATAAAAAAAAAATTTTTTTTTCCAAGCAAAAAATGATATGCAAATTTGTTTTTTTGTTTTTTTAAAAAAAAGCATTGAAATAAGTGCAAAAACAGAAGTAACTTTTCTTCTTATAAAATCACTTTTCTCTTGATCAGATTGAGGTAGTACTTCATTCAAATTCCAGGATTTTCACTATGCTTTGTAAATAAAAAGTTAACTAGATCTAATCTGGAACACGTTTGAATGATACTTTGAATAACTTTGGCTGAAGTGAAGAATTAACACTTATTTAAATAACAATTAGAAATGACAAGATTATATTATCATCCTAAATGGACTTTTAATATTTGTTGGAAAGAAGTAAATGACAATTATTTTGTTCAAGTGAATCTTATATTTAAAAATTGATTTGTACTTTATTTAACTAATTTGAATTTGTAAATAATGCTTGTTATCCGGATATTATTTTGAAAGAAGCTGTCAGTTTAAAAAACGAAAAATGAATTTAATTTTTTTTTTTTTTAAATAATTATTATATATCACATATGTATGCTAAGCTTATGAATTTTATATAAGTTATTAATAAGAGGAAACAGTAAAGAAATGATAAACATGTAAATACAATGCACACATATAAATTGCCTAGGTCTCAACCATAGTTAATGATGTAATTATTTCCATTAGTCTCATTTATTCATAGTTAAATTTATATTTGATTACTGAAAATTGGATTTTATGTAGATGGATTTATATATACGCAGTTGTTGGTTTATTAGTTTACATTTATTTTCATTCATATTGGAGAATACATTCCTATCAGGTTAATGAGTTAGGAATTGAGCTGAGAATGAGTCATTCCTGTGTAAATTGTAGTTGTATTAAATTAGGTTTAGGACCAAAAGGCCAGTCCTTATAATTATTGTATAGAAGGTTTATTCAGTTAGGGTTATGACCAAAAGGCCATTCCTTTATAGTTATATTATATAAGTGATTATGTTTAGGATTAGAATCTTAAAAAAGACTATTTCTTATGATTATTATGAGAGAGATAGCATTGATATCTATCCCATATAGAACATATGTATATGGAAGTACTAGGGGATATAGGAATCAAAGAAATATTTATATTTATGAATTCATACATGTATAGAATTATATTTAAGTTTATTAAAGTCAGAGTTAAAGTCACAGTGAAAGTGTTATATTATCTATGAATATATTGATACTTTGATGTATGAAGATTAAAGGACTTTATTAAATAAATAAATTGCATATCAATTAATAGTTATACTTTGTAAATAAATTACTGTTACGTGATTTGTTAATTTTGTTTTAAAAAAATAAATGATACATCAATTAACAAGTACACTTGTAAATAAATTATTATTACATGATTTGTTACTTCGCTTGTGTAAGATTGTGTGATCTATCATTATTCATCAGGAATAACTTATGTTCACCATGATTTAGCCCGGGATTATATTGAATAAAATATTATTTTAAATATATATGTAATAATATATATTCTGATGCTGAAAACCAGGTGGCACCCATGTAATCTATGTAAATAAATCATCATCAACCATTATCAATCCACTGCAGGATAAAGGTCTTTCTAAGTTCAATCCATCTTCTTCGATCTTTAACTTGTCTTCTCCACATCATCCCTGCACCCTTTCTTATTTCATCCAGCCATCTCACATGTGGTCTCTTTACGGGTCTTTTACACTCTCTTGGAATCCAGTTTAAGATTTCAATTGTCCATCTATTATCATCTCTTCTAGCAATATTTCCACCCCATCCACTTCAATCTTTTTTTCAATGAGGTCAGTAACACCTGTTTGTTCTCTTACTCATACATTACATTTTCTATCTCTTCTTGTTACTCCCAACATGCATCTTTCCATACTTCTTTGAGTGGTCTGAAGTCTCTGTATTGCTCTTTTATTAAGTGTCCAAGTCTCAGATCCATAAGTAAGAACTGGTAAAACATATTTGTTAAAAACCTTCCTTTTCAAACATATAGGCATATTTCCTTTTAGTATCAAGTTATTTCTACCAAAAGCACTTCAACCAAGTTTAATTCTATGATTAATTTTATCCATTATGTTTCC
Organism: Epiperipatus broadwayi; assembly: GCA_028023455.1. Taxonomy (NCBI): domain Eukaryota; kingdom Metazoa; phylum Onychophora; class Udeonychophora; order Euonychophora; family Peripatidae; genus Epiperipatus; species Epiperipatus broadwayi. The sequence continues at coordinate 1,005,163 of JAQFVV010012685.1, read as the reverse complement.
ATCTGTATTAATAATTTGACCAACGTATTTGTAACTGTTAACTTCTTCTAATTCATCATAATCAATCTTTATTTTCATAATTTGAGCAAATCGATTAGACATTACTTTAGTCTTTTTAACATTTATCTTTAGTCCTTCTTTCATGTGATAACTCCTGCAACATTGCCTGAAGTTCTGAAGCATTATTTGCAAAAACAACTACATCATCTGCAAAATCTAAATGACTTAAATAATCTCCATTTACTTTCACTCCTTTAGTTTCCCATTTTAATCCACAAAATACTTCTTGCAGCACTGCTGTAAAAAGTTTTGGAGATATAGAGGCACCTTGTCTTACACCCTTCTAAATGTTGACTTTCACAGTATCATTATGTAATCTCGTTTTTTTTTTTTGTTTGTTTTTCAAGTGTCATAGCATCGGCTGGGACGCGAACCCACAACCCGGGAAACTGCTTGTAAGGCAGTCGCACTGACCTCTCGTCCACCAACATCTCATTATTGCTGTTGCATTTTTATAAATATTCTTTAAAATATGACAATATCCTAGATCTATACCTTGATCCAATTCTTTAATCATTGAAAAAATGTTTATAGAATCAAATGCCTTTTCGTAATCTACAAATCCAAAACATAATTGCAACTCATATTCATTTATCCTTTCTCTTGGAGGTCTTAAAGGAACCGAGCAGGGCAAATTTCTAAATGTCCACTCCATACGTTCTTGTTGTTGCAACTATTATTATTATGTGATTATTCATATAGTATACGAATATGGATGGGCTGCTCACTAACACGCCAGTGTGGTGAGTTTATTGGCTTTTTACCTTCTGAGTTTAAGATCAAGAAACACCATGGTCTTTCTTCTCAGTTGCCTGATAAGACAGAATGAATGTTTATGTAAGTGATAAATATTTTTCCAGTACATATCTACAATTATGACAGACAAAAATAAATCATGGCCCTTATTCCCAGAGACTGTAAAGTCACCAACCAAGGCAGCGGTTGGTAGCTGAAGGGGGAGGGTGCTAAGAATCCCGATTGCGGACCCAGGCTGCCATTTGATGATGACTTTTTATTTAGATACTTACAACTGCAGATTTCTTTCAAGTGAAGGAAGATTGCAAGAATTAGAAGAACTGTCTTATATTAAATGGGACATTATTGGACTTTGTGAAGTTAGAAGGTGAAGAGACAATTGATTTAAAAAGTGGACATGTACTCTATTATAAAGGCACAAATATTGGAAATACAAGTGGAGTAGGATTCATTATAAATAAAAATTGGAAGAACAACATTGTGGAGATTGATGGTGTATTGGACAGAGTAGCAAGATTAGTTATACAACTTAATTGCAGATACCAAATGCAGATAATTCAGGTTTATGCCCCAACAAGTTCTCATAGTGGAGAAGTAGTAGAAGATTTTTATATGGATGCACAAAAGGCTTTTGATCAGAATAAACAACATTTTAAAATTATTATGGGAGACTTTAATGCTAGAATTGGTAAACAAATGAAAGATGAAATTGCTGTAGGTAATTTTGGTTTATGGTAATAGAAATGAGAGAGGATATAGACTTGGGGAGTTTGCAGAAAAAGATAAACTTTATATTATGAATTCTTTTTTTTTTTGAGAAAAATGTTAAAAGGAAATGGACATTAAAGCATCCAAATGAAGGTACCGCAGAATTGGATTATATTTTGACTAACAGAAAATACATATTTCAAGATTGTAATGTTCTTAATAAATTTAACACAGGAAGTGATCATCGATTAGTAAGATGTAAGATACGTGTTAATGCAAAACTAGAGAGACAAAAATTATTAAGAAAAACAATATTTACAGTTGATATTCCTAATCTTCAGAAACATTCTAATGAATTTAAATTAGAACTTACAAATCGGTTTCAAGAATTAGTAGATTTTGAACATGATTCAAATTTAAATGAAATTAATATGAAAATAACTGATACACTTTTAAAAATTGCAATAAAGATAGCTGGTAGAAAAAAGCAGTAATTGACCAATAAAATTTCTACTGACACTAGAGAGTTTATGAAGAAAAGAAGGAATATGAAGATATACAAAAATGATGCATTAAAAAGAATTGAATATCTTGAATTTTGTAAAATGGTACGGAAAAGAGTTGAAAATGATATAAGAAAGTATAATTGTGAACTAGCAAGGAAATATGTAGAAGAAAATAAAAGTCTCAAGAATGTAAACAACATTTTGGTATTGGTAGGAAATTTATATCTGCAATAAGAAAAAAAGATGGAATTATTACTAAAAAGAGAGATGACATTATGAAATGGGTAGAAGACTTTTATCAAGAATTATATAGTAATAAAGAACAAGTACCTCCTATATCTATTACATCTTCCGAATTGCCCACATTTTAAATGAAGAAGTGAGACATGCAATTAAATGTATGAAAAAAGGAAACCCTCCAGATAATGTTGGAATTATAATTGATATATTAAAAGAAGCAAGTGAAGAAATCAAAATTTTTTTAGCAAAGTTATATACCAAATGTCTAAATGATAAAGATGTACCAGATGATTGGAAGAATGCAGTAATAATATTAATATTTAAAAAGGGTGATAAAGAAAGATAATTACAACTCGTCTACAGAGAACATTGGATTTCCACCAACCAAGAGAACAAGCTGGATTTAAGTGGTTTTAGTACAATGGATCATATCCAGGTATGTAAATAAATAAATAACCATAAATTGGTAGTAATAATGTTGGTGGTATATAAAGTTTTTGCATATATAGTGGCTGGAAGAATGGCAAAATGGATGGAAGAAAACAATATAGTCGGAGAAATGCAAGGAGGTTTTAGTATGGATAGGTGTATAGAAGATTGTAGTTACCCAACTTATAGATATGAGTAGGAATACAGGTAGACAGTTATATATGGTCTTTATAGATGTAGAAAAGGCATATGATAGAGTAAATAGATTATGGATATGTTTAGTAAATTTGGGAATGAATGTAGGTTTAGTGGATATTATTAAGAGATTGTATGAAAATAATTACTATACATATCAATTAGGAAATATAGAATCAGAGTTAAAAGTGGGGTGGGAATAAGTCAAGAATGCCCTGTGTCACCTGTTTTGTTTTTGTTATATTTGAGAGAAATGGAAAGCAATAGAAAGACTAGGAAGAGGGGTAGAGATACCATTAATAGATGGCAAGGAAGTGTATATTATCAGGTTTTTTCATTTGCTGATGATATGTTCTTGTGCACAGAAAGTAGGAAAGATATGGAAATTATGCTGATGCCATATGCAAGGGTGGATAAAGATATGGGGATTAAATTTTAGTGAAGAAATGCTGGAGAAAGAGGGGAAATAATTTTTCTTGGAGGATATAAAATTAGATGTGGTAAATAGATACAACTATTTGGGAATCATCTTTAAGTAACCAGAAGAATTGCTTGGATGAATGGGAGAAAAAAAATGATAAATGAAGCATAGAAAAGAAAGGGACTGATAAAGAAATTAACAGTATTTTCATGTAATAAATATGATGTAGCAAGAATTGTATAGAAGAGAGTGGCAGTAGTGGGTTAACCTATAGTAATGATGTGTTAGCAAGTGTTAATTACTTAGAAAAAGTACAAAGAGGTGTAGGAAGACATGCCTTAGATACAGATGGGTGGATGGCAAAGGAAGCAAATCAAGGAGAAATGGGTTGGTCATATTTTTATGAGAGATGCATAAAGCAAAATGAAAATGTTTGGTAGATTACAATGTATAGATAGTAGGAGAATAGCCAAAGTAGTATTTAATTGGCTTACAAGTAAAGGGCAGGTAACAAGATGGATGAGAAAGCTAGTATGGTGTGCAGATTTGAATAAAGACTCTCAGTGTACTTGTAAAAGAATGGAATGATTATGTTAGGATTGTTGAGTGTTATAGTAGTAAAGACTGGGATAGAAGAATAGATGCATTAATAAAAAATAGGGAGCTAGTGAGATGGAGAACTAGTATGGAGAGTAAAAATAGCCTAAATATATTGAAATGTTTGTCTTATGGCGTACAACATGATAGTGGGTGTGCATGTATATATGTAAAGTTGAAAGGAAAAGTAGAAGTAAACACAAACAAAAAAATTTTGTAGATATTTTCTATATTACACTGGAATAACAGTTAAGGATTAAGTAATTTTGAATTAAAAAAAGTTATTATAAATTAATCATTTGAAAAGGTCTAATATTTTATTATTTTTGATTCTGAAATTAAAACAAGCTTCTTTTCTGTTGCAATAGATATACTGGTAATTATCAAATTCCACTATCTATTTTTATTGAATTAATTTTTTTTAATTAAAGCTTGGTATAACACATTGATTTTACAAAATTGTTTTTGAAAGAATTAATGTGAATTGAAAAAGTGTCATTAACTTTTTTCAATCAAGGTAGAGGAAACTTGTTTTTAATTTCTGTGTTTTTTCTACCCTGGCTATAATAATAAAGGTTAGGAAAAAAGATTAGAGAGAATTTTTACAGTTATAGAGTTAATATGAAGATATAACTGAAAACAAGAGAGTGCAAGTCAGCACTTGTATTTATTTTTTATTTTAAATTTTACTTTGTAATAATTATATACGTTGGATATCTATATTTGAAACAGAATTGGTGATTTTATTATTTAATAAGTTAGATAACTTCATGTGCCACCATTTTTATTTTGTGTTCTATTCTTTTATATTGTACTGTAATAGGAACAATAATAAAAATAAAATAAATCAAGATAATTGGTGAAATTAATGCTTGTATGTGAAAAATTGCTTGCAATGAATTAAAACTCAAAAGTGAAGGTTTGCTGCAAGTTTTCTTGATGAATTATTTTTAAGGCTTCATTTTGCCCAAAGAAAAGAATGGTGTCATTTCAATTTTTTTTGTAAAAAAAACTATTCTTACAGAAAATGTTGCATTAAGAACATGATTTAATAATTAGTGATATAATGAGACAAATGTCTGAAGAATGCTGAATCCAAATAAAAACACATAAATGATGCTAATTCTGACATTAAAAAAAAGCAAAAGAAATCTATTAGAATAATGAATCAAGATTCCAATATATTTCTAATGATTTATTTATTTATTAAGAATCCATTTCATTTTCTTTATCATTTTATTCCTAATTCTTTCTCATTTTTCACTTATCATAAAAATAAACTTATCTTTTTTTTTAACCTTAATTTTTCATTAATTATATATATCACACAATTTCATCATTCATTCTCTGTCTTTGCTTAAAACTTCTACAGTCTAATATAAAATGTTCAATGTTACAAGAAATTTATATTTTTTCCATATCTTGATATATATTCCTTTGACTCTCAATTTCCATCTCTTGCCTTAAGCAATAATTCATCCTCTTTATTGTTATACTTGTTTCAGTATTGTTAACATATTATATTTTTAACTTAATTTTCATAACTTTTTTTTTCCTAATGCATTCATTGTATGTCTTAATATCTGGCCCTATTGGTATATTTATCCCAATTTTTTATAGTTGCATTGAAATGTATTCATCATTCAATTTTTAAACATATTTAATATCTGCTGTAACTAATTTGTCAACATGTCTTCCAATTAAAAATTATTTTTATTTCCAGTCATAAACAGTAAAAAAAATCAAAATTCAAATATTTTAGTTGCTGAAGTCATGTGGAACTCATGCATCACAATTACAGTTGCATTTTAATACTTTTAACTATTATATGTGCCATTCTTATCATTGCACTAAACCTCACGTAATGTAATATTTCTCATATAAATTGATGACCATTTCATTTTTCCCAAGTGAATATCTTCCCATTTTTTTCTGAAAAAACTCAGTAATTCATACTTTTGTAAAATGCATTTTCATGAGGAACTCTTTTCTATAAGATTTATTTCAGTCATATGCATTATAAGAAAATAATGTCAAATTCTTAATCCATCTTTTTCATTCTAATGTACAACCTATTTTAATGTTGGTTTTAATTCTCAAATAAGTTCATTTCTTTTCTACGGTATTTTTTTCATTTGCCTATCAATATCTTTGATTTTAAAGCAGTGACTTTGACTGCTACCTAATAGTGAATCTCTATAATAATCAAACTTTTGCTTCATTACTCAGTATGAAAACCCTTTTGGTAATAAGTTTTTCAAAATTTCCTCACAGCACTATATATTGTTTATTATTTTGTCATGGTGTTTGTTTCATTAAATGTAGTACTATTTCTTGTAACTCATAGATAATCATTTTCCTTATATAATGTTGGTTAATTGTTCTTTTCTCATGATCAAAGCAGGGAGAGATAAAGATTTTTTTGAATTAATATTTAAATAACCCTTTGTTTTTAGAAATCACATTTGTGAAGATGTTGCATCAAATAGCTGAAGAGAGAATTTCAGAAGGATTGCAAATCTATGGTAATATCATTTGCTTGATCAAACTATTTTATCAATTTGATTTTTTTTTTTTTCTATTTTGAAAAATTGACATTTTATTTTGTTTTGTTTTAGCTGAATCTTCCTTTCATGAAACTATTCAGAACTCTTTGAAACTGTTTGAAAAGTGGAATGTAATAAAAAGTTATCACCATGGTAACACACATTTGATTCTAACAGAAAATAATTACCACACCAAAGAAAGTATACACTCTGTCCTTCTCCAAATAGATCAATTTAGAATAATGTAATTTATTTTGTATTTATAATTTCGAAAAAATAATTCAAATAAAAGATGATTATATTTTTGTAGATTTTTAAATAATTTTGCATTATTTGTTCTATATAAAAATTATGAACTATTAACTCAGATCATATAATATCTATAATATGTGAATTTTTTAAATATTATTTATAATTAACATACATCAATAATAGTACACTTACAATATTCAAACTTTTATTTGTTACAAACATTTATAATTCTATCATAAAAAATAAAAATCTATTCCATATATTCTTATCATTTTTTCCAGTCATATTCTCATTATTTTGTCTAGCCATTTTAAAACATAAGTATTACTATCTTATGACAAAATATATACACATCTAAAAAAAATTTTTATTTATTATATCTATATACAACTTCAGTTTTTGTGCTAATAAATGATTTATATAAAATTCATATACTCTGGTCTATAATAATTAAACATAGCCAACACTATTCTTAATTTAACAAAATTAATCAATATTAAAGTTTTCCTGGTTTGATTTATGTGTAAGTTATTGAAAAAATTATAAACCTTATTGCTATGATGTAATAAACCATGTTCTCTGAATGGTCAGATTCAGAGCAGTATTGCATTACATTTTATGAAGTTTATATTATTTGAATAATATTTTGTGATTAAAATTTATTCTATTAATGAATGCAAGATTTTTTTTTCATTTTTTTAATGTTAAGTTGAATTTTCCAACTTCGAATTATATAATAAAAAGTAATGTTATATGATATGATGAAACATAATGTTAACTTAGTACTTGTGAATATTTTTCTTTTTTTTTTTCCATCCCATTAAATTATTTCTCAACATTTTTTCAAAATAAGTTTGTACATATACTGTGTTTATATGTGTTAAGAATCATCTGTACAATTCATAATTTAAGATACTAGGGTCTCCACAATCATCATTTCTCATTTAATGCAATATGTAACATTTGTTAGAGTAAAATGTATGATCAGAGTTAATGGTAACTATATGAAGTTGCCATAATATTACCTCGTTATCATCTCAGATGATTGATCACAATAGGATGATATGTCAACAGTTTACAAGTGAGATATCAGATTTTATAACAAGTTAATGGCTAGAATGGTTACAGAAGGCATGTTGTTATTCAGTGTAAAATGTGATCAGCCTATAATATTTGATACGAGTGGCTAATTGCAAGATAAGAAATGATAACTTAGCATCAACATTAAGCCAAGTTTTTAAGATGTCTTTAAAAAAGTAGCTTCATTAAAATCTATAGAATGAATCATTTTACTTAGAATAAAGGATTTGTTTGGAAATGCAACAAATACTTGTCACATTTGATTGTTATATTGTAGTTGTTTCATTCTTTACTTTGTAGAATTACTGATGATCTTACATTGTAAATGATACCATAATTTTAATGGTGTTAATTATTCTCTCTTGGTTGAGACCATGATGTAATTGGCTGATCATTATAAAAACTAATACAGTAAACTTTTTTACATAATTGTTTTTTGAAAAAAATGTCAGTTTCTGATATTTCGCTTAATGATTTATTAATAAAATTATTACAATAATGGATGACTTTATTGAGTTAATTACAAGTATTTTGCTATATCCCAAGAAGCTTTATGATCAACATGAGTTCAGTGGAAATAAAGAGGATCACATCCATCCAGAATTATGGTAACTGGAAATTTATGCACAATAATTGAGGAATCTCATTAGTATTGCCATCATTCAATTTCAACAATTTTTTTATGTTACGATTAAATTCAGGACATTTGGAATTATTTTATGCATTGTTAATTATTATGCAACATTTTCATTAAAATCTAGAAATGGATGATAGTGAATTACTCTTCCATGGAAAAGTTTATTTGTGTAGAAATTATGCATTTTTTGAATGTACTTTCCTTATAGTACTCAAAATGCGCAATAGCAACAGAAGCCTATGCTGCTAATATCTATAATTTTATTTGTATTAATGAAATTATATCAGTCCAACTCTTTTAGGAACTCATCAAGTTGATCCCTTGCTAGCTAGTATGATAAATAACACTAAATATCAAAATAACTGAATCAAATAATGAATACGTATTTTCTCTATTGACAAAAAATTATTAAACCAGATATTTTTAAAGATAATGTACTAAAGTCATCGAACTTTGTCAGACATTTGTCTACTGTCAGATATTTTTAAGGAATTGGTTTGCTTTAATTTTCTATCTGAAATTAATTACATTTTTATTTCCACCTGTAATTTTTAATTGTTTATCAGTGTATGTAGAGGATTTTGGATAAAAAGACTTCTAAAAATTAGGCAGAAATAGAATATTTGATGATTGAAAAGGATGTTATTAATTGATTATTATATCATCAGTTTGTTGCATTTATAAGAAATTGGTGTTGTTGATAAGAAAGAAGAGGATTTTAAGAGACAGGAATGTCTTTACTAAATTTAAGGAAATTAATTGTTCATAATAAAGTTCAATTTAGGCTCTTTCATATAGTAATTTTTTGTCTTTTTTTTTTCAAAAAAATTGAGTCACAGTTGACCAGACTTCATAGATATTATTATACTTTCCGATTTTATATAGTTTTGAAAGAAAAATTTGATTTTTAAAAGCTTGAACGATTCTGTGCCATTCATATTGAACTTGAACTTTTTTCAGATTTTGTACCAATATTTGTAAATTTAATTTACATAAATTGATTTCATTTGTCATAGATTTGACTATTCTCACGAGATATATTTATCAAGATCTAATCTAGATATTTTTGAGAAGTTTAATCCTTATAGTATCCTTAAGAAGAATCTAAATTTAAATTGCCTAACTTGAGCTTGAGAGGCCAAGAAGCATTTTTCAGTTATATTGAATGTAATTCTTTGCAAACTGTAAGTAAATTAATGTTATCCATCACAATTTTGAATCAGTTTAAATATAAATGTTCAAACAACTAGTTGATTTTTTTTTTTTGTTAATACAACAAAATAAGTTTACACATTTTCACTGTTTGTTTTAATGCTTTCCAAGTTTTTATTTGTGTGTATAGTTAATATATATTAAATTCACACCAAAGTAATGTTTATCATTATTGGTATTAAAAACTTCATTAGTTATTAATATAAGATATATATATTTAAACATATATTAACTATAAATATATAATTTTTAATAGGGCATTCTCCTTGATTTTTTCATATGTTCCCATAGCTGGCATATATTTCAACCATACCTTCATTTTTTGGGGGGGAAATCTTTATTGTATTCCTCTGAATCAAATATTAATATGTAATTATCTCTATTTGTTTCATCTCAGTGTTTTGAAAATTTTTATAATTATTTTCAAGGGTGTATCATCTTTATGCATTTTTAATACTGATGCATTTATGTATGAGTTTGAAACTTGAGAAATAGAATTTAAAATTATTTATATGTTCACCTAAAATCTAAATAAAAATCACAAAATTTTATATTTCAATTAAATAGTAATGTAAATTGTGACCTTTTATTTAGGCATTATAATTTTCTGTTTACATTCTATATATTATACTACCTATTCATACTTTATATTTTTAATTTTACATTAATTACTTTTTTTTTTAATATTTATCTTTTTCTATATTACAGAAAATTTCTATTTTTTCAAGAAAAATTTCATATTTAGCTAAATATGTTTTATATTTTACTATTTTTAATGTTTTAACTTTTTAATTATTCATATAGTCTAGAATTTTTAATTAATTATATAAAATAAAACTAGTTTATTTCAATCATTTTCTTTGAGGGTAGATTTATCTCTTTTGATATATGCCATACTTTCCTTTATTCTATCATTAAAAGATTTTATGTTTTCAATCATTTCAATCTCATATTTTTTTGTTCTGTTTCTAATTGTGTTTTTGTCATTTATATATTGCTTTAATTTAGTTTTTATTATAAATTGCTATCAGGTTTATTTCATGATTATATATAATATTATCTCTAAATCATAAGAAACAATATACATTTTAAATAATGATGATCTGGATGAATTGAGGACGGAGGATTAATTTTTTTATATGTTTGAAATGTTTCAGATAGTCAATAGAATAAAAAAATTCCTGAACATTATTTTTAGTAATATAATTATAAAATTTTATATTATGCCAAAAAAGTTAATTCCAAGCACTGCTAACACTAACAGAACTTATTTTACTAACCATTAACTTCTACAAACAAGTATGATTTTATTTATACAAATAATCCATTAAATTAAATAAAATAATCTGAATTAATGGCATTTCTAAAAATGAACCTGAATAGATGCTTCTTACATGCCAATTATGCATAGTAAAAGCATGTTTAACTATCAAGGCCTTTGACTTTTGATTAAATTTTTGTTACAGCTTCATTTTCTTTTATAAATATACTTTATCTTTTTCACTCTTATCTATGCGATTTCTATTTAGCTTGCAAAACTTTCCATGAATTTAATATTAGTTCCCTGCTTAATAATCTATGTTAAATTTAAGGGTTTAAGTACAATAAATTACAGAGATAGATCAAATTTACAATAGCAAAAATCTTTTAATATTTTCTAAGTTGTATGTGCTTAAGTCTTAAAATTTTATTTAATTTATCACATAGATATGTTCCTATTACAATATATTTAATTGATCATTTTCAAATTAAACTTTCACCCACTTTTTTGTTTTCTAATTATTTTATCAAGACTGTATTATTGTTTTATATTCTTATTTCTTCTTGGAGCATTTAAGCTAAATGATAATATCAGTATTTTTGATCCAAAGTTACTGAAAATTTTTATGTTAGAAATTCACTGGAATTTTTGGAAAAGATGTGGAATTGAAAAAAAAAATAAGAGAGAAATAACATTGAAAAAAAAATTGGCTTTGATATTATAAAGTAAAAACGAACTTTTAACAAGTAATTATGAATCCAAAGCAACAGGAAGTTTAACACGTTCTAAAAGAAAAAATGATTAAGAAATCACCCAAACTACAATGAAAATGTTTTTCTTCTTTCTGTTTTTTTTTCATGCATTTTAAAAGTTATTTAATTCTGTCATTTTAATCTTACAAAACACAGCTTAAATGTTTATTAGTATATTCTGATTATATATTTCTTAAAGTTTTTTTAACAATTTTATAATTATAAAGCATTCGTGGAAATTTTTTCTATTGCATTATTTTTTTTAATATGTTAATTTAAATGAGTTTAGCAGCTTTGTAGTCATGCAAATACCATTCAAACATTTAAAATAAATCTTGAAATCATTTATAAATAACTATTGTCCTGAGCAGTTTGTCAATATTTAGTCAGTAATTTTTTTTCTCTTATTTAATCACTTTCTAAAGACAGTACTTAATCATAGCAAATCAAAGCTATGTAATTTCTTTTTATTCAATAGTTGTTTGAGTAAACTTTCAGTAAAATATGAATTTTATTAAGAATTGCTCATGAACTTTGACACTCCTTAAATACAAAAATATTGTCCTTATGTTTAAGTCTTGTTCTCATCAAGCAATGATAGCATCTTTATTTAATAAAAAAAATGAATTGCTTACCTTTATTACTATCATCACCTATTGTTTCACCAACATATTCATGGCATGTCAGTTAACCAGGTTTTACAATACAGTACATTTTTAATCTTTTTTTTTTGAGGTTCCGCTACATTGACGTAAGCAGCGAAATCATTAAATATGATTTCTCAAATGCACAATTCTAAATCATGAAATTCCTGTTCCAAAGAAACTTATTATTGATAGTATTGGTTTATATAAGATCAAAACTAAGAATTTCCAGTCTACTAAACATGTCATTATTGCCTTCTCAACACTGTTAAAGCTTTTGCATTGTTCTAAATGTATTTTTCAAAGTGATGCCTTTTAACATCTCTATCATTTTTTTTCCTCACCACTTCTAAGTTTGCAAAAAAAATTTAAATGAGACAATTTTTTCATTCAAAAGATTTTTAAAAAAAAATTTCACGAAGCAAGATCAAGTGAATATGGCTGGTAGATAAGCTGGATCATACTGAATTTAATAAAAAAGTGTTTCACACTCAAGGCTTTGAGAGATGACACTTTGTAGGGGTGGAGTTTGCACTCTTTCCTTTGTCACAAAACAAGATGTTTACATTTTACCACATCATGTAAATGTTTCAGAACTTGCAGATAAAATATCTGCCTGTTTATCAAAAAAAAAAAATCAGCATTGTTTTGACTTTGGAGTTCACTTGCAATGCTTTTTAGGGGCTTGGTAAATTTAGCATTTCAATTAAACCACTCATAAACGTGTTTTTAAGAAATCAGCTTTCTTGTAATCTGTTCCAAGCATTACAACTTTTTTCTTTATTATTTTCTGTAAATGAAAACAGAATTTCACATTATTGAACTTTTCAGTAATTATAAAAAAAAAATGGACAAAAATGCACTTTACAAAACAATGTGTTACGGTGTCCCAAGATTTTACATGGTGATGTCATTTGGAAGATTGACCCAAAAGGGTTTCTGCAAGATATATAGAACAGCAGAAGTATATACTACTACAGACAAGCAAACCAGAGAATGATTCTGGTTATTTTTGGGTCTCCACTCGTATAATTAATGTATGGAAATTCTAACCAGATCCATATTTTATTAACTTCTGCATTAAGGAAGTTCACACATGATCTAATTTAACAATATATCTTGCATGCTATAAAAGAAATTTAAATCATATTTCAGTTTGAGATATTTTTCCAATTATACATAACACTAGAATTTTGAAGTTGAGCTTTACTATCATGATGTAAGAGAATCATTTACAGAAGTTACATTGTCAAGAATGGTAGAAAATGTCAAATCATTGAAAAAGTTAATTTTAAGCTATAGTTATTTTAATTAAAGATCAAAATATTTCATTATTTTTCAAATATTGATATAGCTTTTTTATGTATTTGTTAACTCAATTGTTTAGCCAAAAAAAATCTTCAAAACCTAAGATATGTTTCTTTTCTAGCCAGTGAAAAGATTAATAGTCATAATGAATACTAGGATAAAGAATGTGTATAAGAGAAACAGTTTTGAAAATATAAAGATTAAAGACAGATTCTCAAGATAAAATAATTTTTTTAACGTTTTCAAATAAATACTAAAAAAATGATATAATAAAGAAGATGAGAATAAATCTTATAGAAAAGCAGTTTTGAGCATCAAAAATAATATAGAGAATTTTAGAGGAAATGATTGAGGTTCTCATGATATTTTGACAAATGATGCTTGCTAAATTCCATAATAGTAGTAATAATTGCTATCGTCTGGAATAAAATGCTACAATGAATGGTACATGGCAGATAGTATATATAGCTGCAAAGAAGATGAAGCTATTTCTATGCAAGAAATTGTCATATCTTTCTGGATTATACTAAAGCAAAATATCGTGACTCTCCTAGTTATTCAGTGTTCTTCATTAACAATGATGAAGGCTAATAGGCAGAAACTAGTCTTGAGATCTAATTGGCATTGCCATTAAGTGTTTATTGATTTCTGCTAATAAAACATAAATAAATAAAAGTTTCAATAATTTGTTGTTTTTTTCCTTTTCAATTTAAAATATTTTAAATGTATTTGAAAGAATGCAGTAGTGTTTGTCAAAAAAATCATAACATGATGTGAAAAATAAAAAAAAATAACTTAATTATATATTTTATAACTTTACATTAAAATAATAAATACAAAATGGAAAATTATTTACATTATTAAAAAAAGATTATCAGTATTGCAAAAAAACTTCAATAATTTAAAAAATATACATATAAATTCCCACCAAAATAATTATGTGGAAAGAGCCCCTTTAGTGATAAAATAATTATTAATACAGCTACAAAGTATTGAGTATTGTAGATTATAATAAGATGTATATATATATAAAATAGTAAGTTGTAAAAATTAAAACAAATAATCAAAAAAATATTAACAAAAATTATTAATGAAATTTTAAAAAAAATACAAAAGTAGTTAAATATTTAATTGCTTCATTACTAAAAGAGAAAATTTAAACAATTTTTTTGTTTTATCCGCTCCAAATCCACATTTTATAGAAATGCATATCGAATTGAAGTGAGTCTTAGAATCCATGCAGGCTCTGAAAAGTATATTTCCATTGCAAGCTTGTATATATGTACAAATTTAGATAAATGCTATTTAACTATATTATTATTATTTTGCATAATAAATATTGGAAAAAAAAATATTCCAGGGAAATGTTCAAGTCATTAGCATTAAAAGAACTAATTATTTCTTAATTATTAATTAAAATCGTATATAAAATAAATAATAGAAATTAATTAATTTATATGCCATTTTAATTAATAGGCAAGAAAGAATTGGTTCAATTAATGCTATTGACTTGACTATTATTTTGCAATTCAAATATTGATATGGTAATAAAATAAAATTGTTTCCTAAAATACATACTGTGTACATCTAGTATTAATAAAAAATGACATACAAAATAATTAATAAAAAAATCATTAGTTTATATGTCATTTTAATTAATAAGTAAGAAAACTGATTCAGTTAATATTATTGACTTGAGCATTATTTTGGAATTCAAATATTAATATAGTAATAAATAAAAATCCAAGAATACATACCATATACATCTAGCATTAATAAAAATGGCACATAATTAATAAAAAATTAATTAGTTTATATGTCATTTTAATAAATAAGCAAAAAAAAAGTTGGTTCAATTAATGCTACTGATGTGAGCATTATTTTGGAATTCAAATATTGACATAATAATAAAAATCTTTCCAAGAATACATACTGTGTACATCTACTATTAATAAAAATGGCGTATAAAATAATTAATAAAAAATTAATTAGTTTAAATGTCATTTTAATTAATAAGCAAGAAAGTATTGGTTCAGTTAATGCTACTAACTTGAGCATTATTTGGAATTCAAATATTGACAAATTAAAAGTCTCTCCAAGAATACATATATCTAATATTTTCATAAAGATGTAACTCTTAGGACCCAGTCTTTAGATCTACGATTTGAACAGGAATGGTGGTGCATTAAGGAAGATTGATCCACTGACTCCCTAGATGTATTTATCATAGGTTCTGAATTAGCTACGCCACAAAATTTGGCAAATCCATTACTTTGATGTGTTGTGTGGTTTAATTCGCAAGAAACTGTATACTTCTGAATATCCTGCTTGGGCCACACATGACTGTTGCAAGCATTTCCTCCACCTTAAACAAAAGTTAATATATTTTTTGAAAAATATGTACTAAAAAAAAAATATCACAAATATATACTCATATACTTACCTAATACTAAAACATTTTCATCCTCCTTTAATAAAAGATCTTGAGGTGGTTTCTATATAAAAGAAAACATAGAAAGAATAATTAAAACAAATCAAAAAAATTTTTTCTGAAGGTTTGTGATGATGGTATATTACTAGATGTGATATGTTGGACTATTTCCATCATCTATGAGTGAATGTAACTTTAAACTTTATTTAATCTAATCTGTTGTCAATATAACATTAGAACAGATTTCCAAAGCCATACAACACTTCAAGGAATTCTTACTTCTACTAAGCAACTAGAAATGCTGAAGAACAAAAACTGCATCTATGAAATACCATTTGAAGGTGGAAGGAAATATATTGGTGAGACCTGTCACCCTGTGTTGAACAGCGATTGAAAGAACACAAGTTCATGATTAAAAGAAAAAAACAGATGTGTCTACCATAGCAGTCCATGTATGTACTAATGACCATATGTTTAATTGGGAAAATACAAAAATATTGGATAAAAAGGAAAAAATGCATAGAAGAAAATTCAAGCTGCTCATATGACAATGGTAAAAAATCCTATAAGTCAACCCAGTGTGACAATACATAATGTATGGAAGCATCTAATTAATATTAATAAAAAAATTGAAGGACTCTGGAAGTTAAAGTATAAACTGCTGAAAATAGTTATTACAATCTAAAACAGAACCGAGACTTACTCATAATGAAACCAATGATATTATCTTAAACCAAACTCGATATATATATATACACAACTGGTGACAACAGTCATGACCAAATATAAGATGCAATCCAAAAGCAAAAAATGCTGAAGAACATCTCCACTAGCATAAGAAATGTTTATATAGGTATATAAATCATCGTAATATAAAACTCTCTTCAACTAAGTCTATATGTGCAATGGATAAACTCTTCGTTGTTAAAACTAAAGTTAAATAAGTTAATCATTTACATTTTAATAAAAACATTTATTAAATATTATTTTAATACTTTTATTAAATAATTTTCAAATGATTTTTGTTGTTGTTATAAATGATTATTTCAAATTTAACTATTATGCAAAAGCTGATAATAAACAGTAATTCTAAACTATCTCAACTCTCACAGGAGCATTTATTTCTGTGTGTTTTTAAAGACAAAAATGTAAACATCAACATCATCAAAATTAAACAATTAATAATTTATTATTATTTTCAAAAGAATTAAAAATATATAATTATAGGGGCAAGTTCATACAGAATCTTATAAAAATATCGTGGAGTAATAATTGGAATGAATTATATTTAATTCCAGTGCAATAATCTTTCAAACAAAGATCAGTAGCACATGTTAATTAAACCATAAGTATAATTAATAAAAAGGTCTTGCATCCACTTGGCATTTTCATGATTTGGGTTTGAATCTGAAACTGGTAAAATTCGAAAAACTTAAAGTAGTTAGTTAACAGTAGAACCAGCCAACCATAACAACATTATTCAGTGGATCTAGCTATTTTTAACTAGAGTAAAATAATAATGGAAAACCACCATAACTAGGCAATTAGTAAGTGGGGTGAATAATGCTTTCTCTTCACTTTTTTAAAATGAAGGGTAAATAAAGAAACCTCTGTGTGCAATGGGTTATATAAAGGCTGTTTAACCTTTTGAATTTAAGTAGAGTGGTTGGATTTAGATCCTAGTCCACTATTTGCATGGACTTTGTGAACCACTACTATAGAGTGGTTCATACTGAGATATTCCAGTATTTCTTATTTAGCTAAGCACAGAATCTTTTCTATGGTAATTGAATAGAGAGAAATTGGCATGCAAGAGTTCTGTTTCAATGTTTAACTGAATGAAGACAATCCATTAATCTTGAGATTTTCCAATGGCTATGCTTATTTTAAAGATTTATGTTATGCAATTGTTATACTTTTCAAATATTGACTAATAATCAAACATTCAATTTGAAAGTTTTATCCATATGGATTACTTATAAGATGCATTCACCCTCAACTATTCTAAGTGAAGTCAAACTCAGATTTCTTGGGATGTATAGAGATTAATCAATGCACTTGGCTCTCTCAGTTTTTCAGACTTTGAAACATGTTTATGCTTACAAAGAATCTATTTGCATAGGTAGATAATACTGCTTTTAAAATAGTTTATTTCAGAACAAAGACTTCTCCAAAAGCATCTGTAAAGGAACAGAAAAAGAGAAAACATAATATTTATTAATTAGACTGGTCAGCTATTTAAGAAAAAAAAAAAATCAATTTTAACTGGTTATCTTTGAACAGCAACAAGTCAGCAAGGGAATGGTCTAACATAACACGGTCAAACCCATCTCCTTTTGTATAAGTGTTAATTTATAACATTTAGATGTTGCAATTCATAATATGATTATAGAATATTTTGAAGTCAGTTTTTATTCTTTTGATATTCCAGTTAATATTTTTATCTTTTCTAGCTAGCTTATAAACTATGAAGGAGGCAGAGCTTCAATTTAACAGTTAAGCTAATTTTATAGAAAGAACCCATCTTATTTTAATATATTTGTATATATCTTATGGTTAATTTGAATATTCTTAAGTGAAATATTCTACTGAAATATTTTTTTCTGAAGGCTTAGAAATAGAGAAAAAATAAAAATCACTTTTATGAGATAATAGAAATATTTTAATATCGTTAATGAAAAATTGAATATTATATAAAGATGGAATAAGAAAATTGTTAAGAAAAGAAGTTTCACATTGAGTGGTATGAAAAAAGAAGGTTGAGTAAAATTTGAAAAAAAATGTCAAAAAAAAACAAAACAATAATAAGATAGAAAAAATCAAGTAAGAGATTAGTGAAACATGTTCAGGAATAACTGTGATCGTGATAGAAGAGATAGAATCACCAAATCAATGACAGTAATAGAGAAAGAAAAGAAGTTTCCAATTTGAATCCTTTTATTTGCTAAATTGTAAGTAAAAAAAAAATTTATCTAATAAATTCTTAGTTCCAATCATTAATTAATTAAATAAGACTGCTTTATTTAGTTTTATTAATAATTTAAATTAAAAAACTTTTTTATAAATACAGCAATACTATTACAAATTATTTAATAATGTAAGTATAGTTAAAAAATTGGACAGAATATCCGAGATAAAATACCTAAATCTAGACTCTATAATTCTCATTATAAAAAGCAAAGACTTCTTCACATTTGAAATATAAAATTAGCAATATGTTGAAAATTCTCAAAAACTGTTCAATAATTTTTTCATTATGTTGAGGGATTTGCTTGAAAGCAGGTTTATGGTCTGAGAAGCCCATGGCAAAGTTTGTTGCAATATAAAATAAAAAGTCTCAAATTATCAGTAATAGTTTGCCATAGGCCTCCAATAAACATTAACAACTATTTATTGTGAAAAAAATAATTAAATAGTTATTATTCATAAAAAATTTGATACTAGAAGAGGTGGAGCACAATTCTTGGATCTTGAACTTCACCAAAACATATAAGGCACGGCTGATTAATTATAATTATTTAATAATAAATACTATATTTATGCAAGTAATTATACTATAAAGTTGAATGCATTATCTGCTTTAAATATGAGAGTATATTTTGTGTGAATAATAAAATAAATATTTACCTTAAAAATAGGCTTAATTAAAAAAAGTAGAAAAGCAGCAACAATAAATGGCGCTCCTGATATCCAAAATGCTATATCATATTTACCAGTTTGATCATAAATCCAACCTAAAATATGTTTGAATAAAAAAAATTAATAATAAAATTAGCTAATAATGGTTATAATATGCATTAACACATATATATATATTGCTCAACATAATCAAAATATAAGTCATTAACATTCAAGTTCTGTGTACATAGAGCATTAATACATTTGCTATTTAACCAGCATTGCTATAACAATTTATACTAAAAAAAATAGCAAATTATTAACAAGCATTATTACTATAATGATAGAAAATGGCTTCTATTCAAATAAAATCAAAAGTTGCTATATATTAGTTAAATACCCAGGAACTCTCTTAACCAAATTAAACAGACTCTGCTCAAAAACCTATACATACCATAACAAACTTATTTCCTATTACCAAATTATTTGTCCAATCCTGGTTCGTATCTTTTTTTTTTTTTTACATCTACGCCATTTTAATAAAATCTAATTTGATACTTTCATTATTCTATCTTCAACTTCACCATTTGTTTAGGTTTATTGCTTAGTCATAGTACCCTACTCATGTACATTTAGAGCACCTTGAGTCTCATTACTATGAAAAGCATTGATCAATTAATTTCTGCAGGACATCTGAAGAAAAGAAGACAATAGTCATATCTGAAATGCCTCAATTGTGAAGTTGATTCTACCACTATTATAATAGCTATTTCAGATATACAGCAGACTTTAGTCATTGGGGAGAAGGCAACTGTTTTTACAAATAAATTATAAACACTAAATTGCTACTATTTTAAGAATGATTACAATACATATAAATCAAAAGTTCTTTAGCAAGTAATGAGAATATGTAAAACTTTCAATCATTTATTTCTAAAATAATTTTGAACTTTACTTGTCAATGATTACTAAAAAGGGGAAACCTTTAAACAAAATATACAAAAATAGAAATATATAATAAAAATCTTTGAAACCAACATTAAAAGTGTTTTTGTATTTAATACTTAGGAAATAATTAAAGGATAAGTCGATAATATTGTCAGCATTTTTCTTTGCATTTCTCACTTTTTGTAAAATACATTTTGTACATTATACCTGAGAATTATCAAATTAAATTCATACTGTCTTGTCTGTTAAAATAAATTTATAGATTTTCTCAACAAAATGTTTACTTGTGATTGATGATGTATTACTTAATTAATACTATTTACGAATATTTGAAGAATGCTCAAGGGTTGGAAAAGAAGACATCCAAATGACAATAAGTATTTACAAAAAAAGTTTTGCCCAAAACAAATATTATTAACCAACTCCAAAATTTCCTCTAGTCATTTGAATGTACTCCTTTTGAATTCTTAAGCATTCTTCAAATAGTTTTACATATGTGAATCACTATAGTTCAAATCAAATGTCAATCCTTAAAATGAGCAGAGAAGAGAAAAATGAAAAACAAAAATTGGAAATGTTTTCACAAAGGCTGGTACCTTGCACAAGAGTGCAGCAACAAGAATGCAAGATGTAACAATTATGGAAAGATGGGACACTTAGCGAAAGTTTGCCAAACTAAAATCAAAAATAGAAATTTCCTGAGAAACAAAATGAGAAAACCTGAATAGCTCAGACTGAAATCGATAAGATACAGACTGATAACTATAAACAAATAATGTTAATAGGAAAAAGTGCACAGAAAATCATTTGAAATGGAAATAGAAAGGGGAGCAGATAGTATCAGTAATATCTCTGAAGGACTGGGTCATGCTAAGTGCAGAACTAAAAAATAAACTAAAAATTGCAAGTACAGATGTAAGATGTAAACGAGCTCCAATGACATAGTCGGAGTAGTGAAAGTAATGGTAACTGCAAACCATCGTTGTGAAACATTAGATAGATATATATTGTAAAAGGCAGTATAACACCACTGATTGATAGGAAATGGTTCACGCCATTAGGAATTAAAATATGCCTGCAAAATAATGTGCATATAGAAAAAGTATATCCAGTAAAGCAAGGGAAACTAAACACAAAATCTGTTGAGATTAATTATCATGGGGGAACAAAAGCAATTCAAAGTAAATATAGAAAAGTTTCAAGACCCCAAACCTGAGTCAATCAACAGTAAAACTGTAACCACCTGGATTCTGAAAACCACAGAATACCAAACGATTATGGATTAGAAATGGATGGCCAAATAAACACCCATCCTATCTAAATCAATCATTATGGACAGCTTGCCAACAACTATCAATGTTGAGTAGATGTATATAAATGGCAAAACTGAGTTTTGATTCCACCTGTAGGTCATGAAAAAGTATTAAAACTAATTCACCAAAGTCACCCTGGCATGGATAGGGCAAAAGCTCTTGCTCGCAGCTATGTATACTGGCTGGACATCATCAACAACATATAAAAATGTGCAGATTTTGTCAGTCTATCACAAACTCATCCCAGAAAAAGTATTCACCATGGCCTAAAGAAGATAGACCATGGAACCATCTACATAATGTCCATTGTGATCCAATAGATGGTGATGCACTGTGACTTCTCTTTATACGAAGTCAGGAATCTCTCAGCCACTACACTCAGAGAAACCTGTTAGCCACTTTCTCTTTTCATTCCCTGCCCTAAGTTTTTCCCATATTCTCTATCCTGCACCATCCCATTTCCACAACATAATCTTTGTCAACTCCATAGCCTTTATATCTAAATCCCCCTTATCTTTCCCAAACCCAACCTAAAAACTAAAAACTCACTTTCTGTATAACACCTTGTTTATATTTATCCTTCCACAACATTATTTGTACCCTTTCTGCGTTCAGGCATTTATATTCAATTAACAGATAGCTCATATTTTCTATGCCTTCCTTACACAACTTGCAGACTAAATCACCCACATTTTTCCAATTATGTATATATTCCCTTGTTGCTAAAGATCTGTATACAGTAAATTACTTTCCTTGCTATTATCATAAATTAACTCACACTCAATATTCCATTTACTTCTTTATATATTTAAACTCTTTACTATCCATACTAATTCTCCAACTCCCTATTCTTTATTAATGCATCTATTCTATCGCATTGCTTACCATTGTAACACCCAACAATTCTAACACAATCATCCCAAGTTTTGAATAAGTATACTGACATAAATTCTTTATCTAGATCTACATACAATACTTGTTGCCTGTTCTTTATTCATAACCCAATTAAATACTATTTTGGCTATTCTATTATTATCCATAAATTGTAATCTACAGAACATTTTCATTTTACTTTTTTTTTTGCATCTCTCATATAAAAACTTGACCATCCCATTTCTCTTTGAATTGCCTCCTTTGCTTTCACACATCTGCATCTAATATATTTATTCCTACTTCTCTTTGTACTTTTTCTAAGTAATCTTAACTTCCTTTTACCAACACATCATTGCAATAAGTTAAACCTGTTACTGCCACTCCCATATAATTCTAGCTACATCATATTTATTATCTGAAAACACTGTTAATTTCTTTACCAGTCCCTTTCTTTTCTTTGCTTCATTTATCAATTTTTTCTCCTATTCATCCAAGCAATTTCTCTGATTACTTAAGACAATTCCCAAATAGTTATACCTATTTATCATACTTAACTTTATATTCCCCAATAAAAATTCTTTCTCTTCTTTTTCCCCAGTATTAATCACCATTACTTTAATCCCCAACTCTTTACCCTTGCGCATGTCCTCAGCATAACTTTCATATCTTCCCTTCTCTCTGTGCACAAGAAGACATCATCTGCAAATAAAAGACCTGATAATGTATATACTCCCTTGCCACTTATTAATGGTATCTCTACCCTTCTTTCTACCTTTTCTATTGCTCTCTCCATTTCTCTCAAATATAACAAAAACAAAATAGGTGACTTAAGTCATCCTTGCCTTAGTCCCACCCCATTTTTAACTTTAACTAATTCTATATTCCCTAAATGATACATATAGTAATTATTTCCATATAATCTCTTAATAATATCCACTAAAGCTCCATTCATTCCCAAATTTACTAAACTTACCCATAACATATTTCTATTTACTCTATCATATGCCTTCTCTATATCTATAAAAACCATATATAACTGTCTACCTGTATTTCTACTCATATCTATAAATTGTGTCTATCTGATCAAAAATCTCCTTACATTTCTCCCACTATATTATTTTCTTCCAGCCACCATAAATGTGAAATTTTATATAAGATTGATGGTTACCACTATCTATAATTATTTAATTTTCTGTGATCTTTACCCTTTCCTTTAAATAGTAGCCTTACTCTGGTATTATTCCAACTATCTGGAAAATCTCTCTTCTGTGCCATCTTATTAAAATACGATAATAGGTTTAATTTGCCCGGTGTCCTAAATTCATTACCATCTCTGCTACCCATCCATCTGAACCTCTTTTCACTTTGAAATTTTTTCCCTGTCTCATTCAGTTCATTTTCTGTAAACTTAATATTTTCATTACTATATGCTTTTATGTTTGTTATTACTCTAGACACATCTAACATCTTTTCTATAACATTACATACCTATTTAAGATTATCTCTAATTCTTCTCTAGAGCTACACACTATTCCCTCATCATCTAGTAATACTATCTCTCACTCCCTACCTTCCTTCTTTTAGTGTAATTCCAAAATTTTTTATTCCCATCTCTTACTTTTATTAATATCCTCCAACAATTCATTCTCTTTCTATAATTATCTATTTTAGCCAACTTCTTTTTTTTCCAAGTACTTTTCCCATTTAACATTAATATCTTTTTTACTTTGTTTGTTCTTAATAGCACACTTATATTCTCTGCATGCTTTTTCCCTTTTTTTGCACTTTTACTAATTCTCGCTTTTTTATTACTTTTATTCTTCTGAATAATCTCACCTAAAACCCTATTTGCCACTTTTTCTATTTCACTACACTAATCCCTAAACTCATCCCCAACCAACTTTTCAACAATTTCTTCATTTTTTACTTTATACTCTTCTAACTTATTATCATTCACTCTCCATCCACATTTTTCACCATCGTTTCAACTTTTACTTCTATTTTCTATCAATTACTAATAATTTCTATTATAAAGAAGTTATGATCACTATTATATATTCCCTCTTCATTATCAACCACATTAATTTTCATTCTTTATTCATTCCCTCTTTCTCTACTAATATATAATCGATTGTGTGGAATATATTATTTCTAGACCATGTGTATTGTCCCTCATAAATATTTGATAAATTTCCAATGCTCAAATTTACTCAGACAAAAATTCTTCAAAAGTTATCCATTCTTATTACCTACATCATCAATTTCTTCAATATGTCCATTCATATCTCCTAAAACCATTATTCTCTTCCCCTTTTCTTTGAAACTCTGTATATCCTTAACTAGGCATTCATATATGCTACTATTCCACTCCATTATAGTTTGACTATCTCCAGTAGCTGTATATACTATAGCCACCATCCATTCTTGTCTTCCTAACCTTATCTCAAACCACAAATGTTATTGACAATTAACAGTATTTAAATTTTTTTTTGACATAAATCCTATACCACCACCCCTTTTTTCTTTTCTATTTATACCCTGCCAGACCAAGTCTTCCATAATAAGTTTTTCAACTTCTGTTAGATGTGTTTCCACTACTGCTAATACCTCAAGTCTTTTGTTTAATTCCAGCCACTTCTCTGGTCTTTTACCACTTTGCATATTCAAATATCCAATTTTAACAATTTCTTCTTTCCTAACTACTCTTATAAATCCTTTTGACTTTTTCTTCTCCATTACATTTATAATTAACTTGCTTACCACTAATTTTACAGACCCATTCCCTATCCACACCTACATTTATATCTAAATCAGCTACCCTTTGTTTATTTCTTACATCCCATCCATTTTTCTTTTCTGATAACACTGCAATTTACCCCCCTTTCCCAAACTCCAATAAAAAAATCCCACACATCCACAAACGTAACATCATTTCTCTTGTACAATTTTTTCAATCTCTCATTTATAGAACATGCCCTATCAAGCATATACTTCTTGTCAAATCTACTCTTCCTTTAATCTTATTCAAATTTCTAATCAATTCTATGCACTCATCCTCTGATGGCTCTGACAAATTATTAGTCCCTATCATAACATACCCATCTCTATTCGCTTGTTTCTTTACTTTATCTGTAACATCCTTAATTCTAGCTCCAGGCAAACGTACTCTTACATACTTATTTCTATTTTCCCTTGCAATTATATCTCCACATTCTCTAATTAGTGAATCTCCTATCAATACTGTCTCATAGTCTACTTTCTCTGTTTCATCCGTAACATTCTCTACCACTTTCTGGACTTCCTTATCTACTTCTTCCTTATCATTCCTACTCAATAATTCATTTATCTGCTCACACTTCATCTCTAACGATTTTAATTTTGCTTCTACATCCTTGACCTCTTTCTCTATCTTATTCTTTGGCTAACCATCTCCATTCCACTAATTTTTCCACCCATATCTACTGTCACTCCACTAATGCCATACTCTATCCTATCTTCCTCGATTATGTTTTGCTCCATTTCTCCTGCCCTTCTCTTTAAACTATCTACACTTAGAAACCACTTTTTCGCCTCTTTTATCGCATTTACACACTGTCTGTGTAACCATAAACCTGTTACATCCTTCCTAGTCTTATTTAAACATTTCAAGTGATAAACCTTATCACATATGGTACACTCTACAACAACAGCCTTAATTTCTTTCTGACCATTATATATGCATTGTGGAATACAAATGCAATCCATATTCCTTATTTTCTAAGTCACCTACTCTATATTTAACTTTATACTTCTACTCTTCAAACTCCTTTGCACTGAAAGATAAAACCTTTACTTCCTTTTAAAAATGATTGATCGATAATCATGTGTTTTTCGACCTTAGACCTCCAAAACATTATCTTTTTTCTCAAATAAATCACTACCTTTCTTGAATTAAAAAAAATTCTTTAGTAGCAAATTTACTAAAAAACCAACTAATCTTACATACAACTTATGTTATTAGTAAATCATTTGCTTGTGTTAATAAATTAATATATTTACATTTGTTACTATCAATTCATTGGATTTGAAAATTACTTTGTAGTAAATCAAAAGATTTCACATTGTTTATTTATATATAATATTTAGTGAATTAAATGTGAAGGTGTTTAAAGCTTCATGCTCTCATTTCAAAATGCTTAAGACTGGCTTATTTATATATAAATTTAAGTAGAGAAGAAAGTGGGAACGATTCTTTTTCATGTAAAATCTCTGCCTTGTATTTGACTTGAGAGTTCCTATGCAGTCATTATTACATCTGATTGGCTGTCATATAAGCATTTTCAAGGCGCTTTGGTCAAAGGTTTCAGCCTTTCACATTATTATACAACTTAGTTATAAAATATCCTTACATTAACACACATTCAACAAAATACTTTTTTTAAAAAAAACTTTTATATTTAAAATGACAAATGAAACACTTTCTAAATGTTAACAGTTCCCAATCTTTCCAAATTCAATTAAACGTTTCTCTCTTGATCACAATTTATTCTTCACTTTCATACAACAAACAAAGTTTTTGTATTGATGATCTCAGGTGATTAATTGCATAAATATAAATAAATTCCAGTTAGCTCTCAGCACAAAACTTCCTTATGTTGATGTTAAATGTTGATGTGATGCACTTTGACTTCTTATACGAAGTCAGGAATCTCAGCAACTATCCCCAAAGAAACATGTTAGCCACTTTGACCCCTCTTTTCATTCTCCACCCCAAGTTTTCCCATATTCTCTATCCTGCTCCATCCCATTTCCACAACCTAATCTTTGTTAATTCCATGGCCTTTATATCTAAAAACTCCTTATCTTTTCCCAAACCCAGCATAAAAATCAATAAGCCATTATCTGTGTATCATTTTGTTCATATTTATTCTTCCACAACATTTGTACCCTTTCAGCTTTCAGACATTTACATTAAATTAACAGATGCCTAATATTTTCTATGCCTTCCTTACACAACTTTTCCATTTGTGTGTATATTTCCTTGTTTCTAAAGATTCCGTTCGAGCCTTAAGCAGTAAACTACTTTCCTTACTATTATCATAAATTAACTCATATCCAATATTCTGTTTATTTCTATAAATATTTAAACTCTTTTTACTCTTCATATAGCTCTCCATCTCTCCAACTCCCTATTCTTTATTAATGCATCTATTCTTCTATCCTATTCCTTAACACTATAACACTCAACAATTCTCCTAACATAATCATCTCACTTTTTATATAAGAATACTGATTAATGCTATTATATTATTAGCAGCTCCTCTTCCTATTTTTTATATAACTAAATTTTTCATTTTACATCAAAAAAATTTTCAGACCCAAATCTCTTTAAAACTGGCTTAATATTATTAATATAAATAGCCTCTTATTTTTCTATCCCTTTTATTTATCTGTGAATTGTATTATCTTTATAAATCCTTTTCAAACTTGTGCCCTGTTTCTAATTTATGTAAATATATCAGTGAATTTTTATCATACTTATGTCATTAAAGCCTATATATTGAATTTTTTGTTTCTCCTATGTAATTTACTTTCATATTATTAATTTGATACTTTTTACAATTTCATATATTCCATTTAGTTCATTGTCTGAATTTTTATTATAAATACTAATATACTTATTTTCTAAAATACTAGTCATATTTTTTCTCTTTTTATTAACTACTTTAACATTTAATACATTACTAATTTTTTTATTAATTTTACCTATAACCTTATTTAAATTTTTAACTACATAATTATTCCCTGCCTTTATATCTATATAATTAATTTTATTACTACTTCTTTCTTTATTATTTATATATTCTATCTTATTTTCTATTAATCTAATATTATCATTTATAAATTTATTTGCATAATCATTATAAATTTTTCTTTAATTAAATCTATTTGTTTATCATAATCTTCTTTACCTGAACAATAATTTGGCCTGAAAAAAATTTTGATGTAAAATAAAAAATTACAAGATTTAGTTATATAAAAAATAGAAAGAGGGAGCTGCTAATATAATGTACCGATCAAAACAAGTTTATCCATCTAACATGAGCTGGAACTCACAAAATGTACTTCAAACTCAGTTAAGTCCGAGATTTAAGTCAGGGACCAACCTGAATTCGAACCCACTCCATATGTACCAGATCAAACATTTAATGAATAACATATAATGATAACACATGAGAATTTATTTTAGCAGAGCAGAGAAGACAATGAGACATCTATTAACTATGACTTAACTAAAATATGTATACACATGGCTGTACATTTGGAAGTGGAGAATATGTATACACATGGCTGTACATTTGGAGGTGGAGAAAAAGGAATTCTAACTACTCGAACAAGTTAGACAATAAAAATTAGTTTAATATAATGACAAATTATATACATTATGAATTAACTGCGTACATTAGTATGTGCGTGAATGAGCAAGTGGTCTACCAAACGATAGATAATTACATATCATGCTATTATTTCTCATATGCTCTTATTAGCTAAATGATATATTATAAATAAACACACATCTGTTATGAGTCCAATATTAAGATGCCAATCAATTATTCGAAAGATTTTACATAAAATTGCTGTTAACGCTTTATATACGGTTCTGAAATGTGGTGGTTAACATGATTTTGGGGAGCATTCTGGGATTCATTACAGATATAATATAAACTATTTTCACGCCATTACGGTCATGAAAATAAATAAAATACATTTGAAAACATATTTGATGATATGACAAAATACTTAATGAAAATTCCTTTAATTGGCGCTGGTAAAAAGAACACTTTATTTTCCCCAAGGCATATACACTTAAATACAGAACTAACAAATTATGATGATGGGATTGTATAATATGACTGAAATAACATTTTAATTAATAAAACTAGTAATATGTGGCATATATATATATTTTGAGAAGAGCGCAATTTTTAATATCATTACAGCACTAAAATTAGGTCATAAGCAAAAGAAATAATAATACGAAGTTTGGGCAGTACTGACATAATGGCAAAGAACTAAAAGAAAAAGATAGTGCTTCTGGATGAAAATGAAGTCTAAGAGCCCCTTCTTGGGCAGTGCTTAGAGAAAAGTGGATAAGGCATGCTGTGGATGTCACTGACGTGCAGGCCTTTCATACAAAGAAAGTGGATAGGTATAGCGTGTGCTAGATTTACAGGAATCACTGCCAGAGGCCTTTTTATACAAAATAAGTGGTCCTGGGAAGATCAACTATCCTCAGGCCAAGGCTTGAGAAGAAATCTATGGGTTCGAACTTGTCGTAACCCCCAGATTAGAAGCAGTTATATATATAATCACGAAAATAAGGTGAATGTCAGTAATGCAGTATGGGTAAATGTTACTAATGACATTGAATAAGATTTACTGCTTTAAAAATAAATGACCCTTGTTTGAATGCCATAATTTATATAAATAATATACTATGCCACTAGAATATATAGAGATTTAGATTTCATTTAACAACTGACATAGTAAAATAGACATTAAGATTTAGACCCCCTCCTTTTCTGCTATTTAAAGTAATTCAATCCCACCTTCATTGATTTTATAATAATTGGAATATTTAAGTACTGCATTTGATATTTCAAGAGTATGGAACAATAAAATAAAAACTAGCAGTTATATATAGAAAACAAATAAGTCAGCCTTTCAGAATTGAATAATAACATTTATAAAATAAATAAGGTTTCAGAGTGTTAATTAGCTTGAGTTCTGGATTCTCCCCGGGTAGGATCCACAGTTAAACAAATAACAAATTTTTATACTAAAACATAAACAAAATGCTGACTAGTAAAAACAATCTGGTGAGCATATTAATTAATAATGCATTATATTTTAAAGGGAATGTTAATAACCTTATTTCATGGAGATTCTAATTAAAAGGAAAGATTTTGTGTAATTCAGCTCGTCAGATTGTTTGAGATTGGCATATTAATAATAACTAAAATAGACATATAAAATCAAGTAATAAATAAATGACCACACCAAAGTTAAAAAAAGTTAGAGCATATGAGAGAATTGGATAAAAAATAATTTGAGAGTAATTTACATATTAGAAAGAGATAAAGTTAAATATTACATTAGGAGAAATCTTGATAGTAGAATTTGAAATCAGTTAGATTAACTTTACTTGCAGCTTGAAAATTTACCTTGCACCATTTTAAGAGTCTATATTTCAAAGTCTGCTCATGCATGGCAGTTCTTATGTGACAGCAAGCTTCCATTTAGCATTCCAGAGTTCTTCTTTAGGCTTTCCTTCATTTCAGGGCAGCAGAATACTATGGCAATGGAACATGATCCACAAGGGTTGGGAAAGGCTTTCTACTAGATCATTATTTTTAGATTTCAAAACAGTGTGGTGTCTAGTAGCAGTCAGTTCTCTCAATAGTAACTAACCTGTTGGTGATTTAAAATCAAGCCATTTTATATACTCCTACCCAGTATCTGAAGAATGCTTTCCATTTCTTATCTCTAGCTCAAACATAATCTTTAATCTAACAGAAATTTTACATTTCTTTGCCCATTGTTTTTGAAAGATGCAACTTTTAGATAACATTCCAAAAATATATTCAAATCTATTTCAGATTGGAAATAGATTTGACAAAAATGTTTATAACAAAAGTACAATCGTTAATCTTAATTCCCATTGTATCTTAAGTAAAAACTTTAATTAAAAATTCCTTCCCAAGATTAAAACAATATTATATTCCCAACCCTTTAATTATTTTTGGACAAATAACAGTTGCATCTTCCATCTTGGATTTTATAAAAATATAGTTTAATAGGAAAAACAATTTAAAAAGAAAAAGTTTTAAAATGATGCATAATAAAACATTTTTTTAAAAAAATCAATATTTTGTTAGTATTTTTGTTCCTATAATATACATATTTGAGCCGCACCTATGTACTTTAATAAAAAAGAATTAATAATCAAAATTAATAATAATGTTATTAAAAGTTAAAATTCATAACTTTTAGGCACGCATCTCAAATATATACATAAAAAAATATATATGACTAAAGGAGAGGGATGGTATATAGGGTTTAAACACAGGTTAGTAGATAGGACCATGAAACTCAATCTTGGGCTAAGATTGACTGCTTCAATAAATGTAAAATTTAAGAGGGAGCTACTAAAAGTATAACTGTAATGTGATTATACAGAAAATGGGTTATTGGTTTTTATGTTAGGTTTGGGAAAAGCTATGGGGAATTTAGATATAAAGGTCATGGAGGTGACAAAGATTATGTTGTGGAAATGGGATGGAGCAGAATAGAGAACAATATGGGAAAACTTAGAGCAAGGAATGGAAAGGGCAGTTAATATGGCTAAAAGGTTTCTCTGGGCATAGTTGTTGAGAGATTCTTAACTCTGTATAAGGAGAAGTCACACTGCATCACATCAACATCACATCAAATTTTAAAATTTGAATTTAGCTGTTGAGTTTTGAAGATATAAATGAAAGGTGGGTAAAAATATATTTAAAATAATATAGATTAAAGTAAATTATAAATTATTAAAGGGATAAATTATAAGTTTGATTGTTAATAAAATGAATAATAATAATAATAATATAAAGTATAAAAGATATTAAATTGGAGTTAAATATTTAAAAGAGTAATAAGAGTTAAGTAAAAAATAAAAATAGAATATATATGATTATAGGTTTTAATTGATAAATATAGAATGTAAAAAGGGTGAAATATATAATAATATTTAAGAGGTAATGAATAAATGATGATTATAGGATGTATATATAGAATGTAAATGATATGTTCAAGTATATTTATATATTTGTATTATGTTATAGTTCTGAAAAAGATTGCTGAGGCAATCGAAACTATCAAAGACGATGGTAATTAAAGCATTGTGAAACAGTAGTAAAATGCATTTATGAGTTAATATTATATTATAATACATAATCTATTGTGTGAAATATATTATTACTAGATGATGTTTATTGTCCCTCATAAATATTTAACAAATTTCCAATGCTCAAATTCACTCTCTGGTAAAAATTCTTTAAAAGCTGTCCATTCTTGTTATCTACATCACCAATTTCTTCAATATGCCCATTCATATCTCCTATAACCATTATTCCCTTCCCCTTTTCTTTGAAACTCTGTATATCCTTAACTAGGTATTCATATATGCTACTGTTCCACTCCATTATAGTTTGACTATCTCCAGTGGCTATATATACTATAGTCACGATCCATTCTTGTCTTCCTAACCTTATCTCAAACTACAAATGTTTGACATTTAACAGTATTTAAATATTTTTTTGACATAAGTTGTATACTACCACCTCTTTTTTTTCTATTTATATACTTCTACACCAAGTCTTCCAATATAGGTTCTTCTCTTAGATGTATTTCCAATACTGCTAGTACCTCAAGCTCTTCATTTTTAACTGCTTTGTTTAATTCCACTTTTCTGGTCTCCTACTACCTTGCATATTCAAATATCCAATTTTAACAATTTCTTCTTACCTAACTACTCTTTTATAAATTCTTTTGACTCTTTCTTCTCCATTATATTTATAAATAACTTGCTTATCATTAATTTTACAGACCCATTCCCTCTTCACATCTACATTTATATCTAAATCAGCTACCCTTTGTTTATTTCTTTTCATCCATCCATTCTTCTTTCTCATAACACTGCAATTCAAAAACCCCCTTTTTACAAGTTTCCAGAATTATATTTTTTATAAATCAAACTCCCTAATACTTCATTTCCTTGTTTTGCTAAGTGTAATCCATCTTTACTATATAACTCCCTCTTACTAATAAAAAAAAGCCCACATATTGACAAATATAACATCATTTACACAATTTTTCTCAATCTCTCATTTATAGAATATGCCCTATTTAACATATATCTATTTTCAAATCTTGGTAATAATCCAACTATTCCTACTCTTCCATTAATCTTACTCAAATTCTTGATCAATTCTATGTACTCATCCATCATTCTCTCCAATCGCTCTGACAAATTATTTGTCCCTACCATAATATACACATCTCTAACTCCCTTGTTTTTTTACCTTATCTGTAACATCCCTAGCTCTATCTCCAGGCAGACATATTCTTACATACATTTTTTTTAACTTGCAATTATATCTCCACATGACTCATAGTTTACTTTCGTTATTTCATCTGTAACATTCTCTTCCACCTTCTGGACTTCCTTATCTACTTCTTCCTTATTATTCCTATTCAATAATTCCTTTATCTGCTCACACTTCATCTCTAATAATTTTAATTTTGCTTCTACATCCTTTACCTCTTCCTCTGTCTTACTTATTCTTTAGCCAACCATCTCCATTGCACTATCTATTTTTTCATCCATATCTCTTGTCACTCCACTAAAAACATACTCTGTCCTATCTTCCTCAATTACATTTTGCTCCATTTCTCCTGACTTTCTCTTTAAGCTAACTACACTTAGAAACCATTTTTTCTCCTCTTTTGTCACATTTACACACTGTCTACATAACCATAAACTGCTATATCCTTCCTAGTCTTATTTAAGCACTTCAAATGATAAACCTCATCATATACAGTATACTTTACCACTGCACACTAATTTCTTTCTGCCCATTATATATGCATTGTGGATACAAATACAATCTGTATTCCTTATTTTTCCAGTCCCCTAATCTGTATGTAACTTTATGCTTCCTCTCTTACTCTTCAAAGCCCTTTATACAAAAAGAAACAAATTTTACTTTCTTTCAATGGTGATCAATAAACATGTTTTTCAACCTTAGGCCTTAAAACATTATCTTCTCAAATAATTATCCATTTCCTTTCTTAAATTAAAAAAAAAATATTTAGTAGCAAAATTACTAAAATCCAACTAACATTTGGATTAGTAGATGCTGCTGCCAACTAGGCAGAATATAAACTTGTAAAAAATACAAATGTAAAAGAAACTATATAAAGTCTTAAAAGAAATCTTTATGTATTGTGGTTCAGAGATACTCTTTTCCAATAATGAGATTTGGTTCACTTCGGAAAAATTCAAAGCCTTTTTGGAAGAGTGGAGAATACAACATATACTAAAACTATCATATCATCTGAAATCAAATGGAATGACAGATAAAACAGTGCAACAACTGAAGTTAGCTCTAAATAGATTAAGTTACTTAAGCACAAAGATTAAGTTACTTAAGCACAAAAGAAGCACTGGATGTGGCAATGCTGTACCAGCCTATCACTCTATCCACAACCACTGGTCAATCACCAGCAGAAGTATGGTGGGAAGAAAATTGAGAAACAAATTATCCATCCTCCTGATGAAGAAGGAACAACCAACAAGAATTCCAGAAAAGTTATGTTACTAGAGAAAAGGTGTGGAAAAAAAAAAAATCTATAGAAATTGTGAATAGAGGGCCAAATAAAGAAAGTAATTTCAAACCACATCATGAAAATGTAATCTCTACAGGAACAACCTACAGATGCCATGTAAATCACATTAGACGGACTAAAACAAATGCAGACATTGATATTGAAAGTCATGAAACACCAATTAAAACTGAGAAAAAACACACAAAAAGATTGTAAATATAGGGGATTTGAACTCATGTGTGTGGTCATGTGCACCAGTTGTATGCGATAGTGTGGATAATTGAAGGGTGCTTAAAAGTCCGAGTTCAAATCCCCTATATTTACAATTAAGCTCCAGGTATGTGAAAAGTGCCTATATTTCAAATATTTACAAAAAGATTGTGTAAAGATTCATACCATTACTGACACTAAACCAGAGGAAGAACCCAATACAAGAAAACCACAAAACAGTGTCCGAGAACCAAAAGACTTCGATATCATCACCAACCCCAGCCTATCTAAGGAACTATATTTGCTACTTCAGAGAAAATTAAAACTGAACAATCTGCAGAGTTTCCCAAGAGTAAGATGGGGTAGCCCTGTGTGTGTTTACATTAAAACTGGAAGTGTTAAAAAGGACAAATAAACATAAAAATAGAAAACGGATTAAGTAGGCAATTAATGAACTGACAAACAACAGAAGAGTAGACATTTTCTCTAAGGACTGTGCTTATACTACAAATATCTGTTTGTAATTTACTTTGGAGAATCTTGCTGTCAACATGTATCCAGAATTATAATGGACTTCAACGCTGCAGTTGTAATCCAGTAGAATCCCCACTGAAGGTGAAGAAAGGGGATGTAGGTATTGTGTTAATGCTATAAATTCCAATTGTGTAAATTAATTAATGCAAACATTATTAAATAAGAAATAACTAAAATGTGCCAATGTGCCTCTTTTATTGTGCTCAGTTAATAATTGATATATAGCAGTCGTTACATGTTATACTTCTAGCAAACTCATACAATTAGTTAAAATGATTAATTTAAAACTCTTATTTAAAAATCAATTTTCCAATATATTGTTAAAGTTTCAGACAGAATTTTAGCTTATATCTTTGCTTTAAAGTTGAAAGCATTATTAAATTGATATAAATTACATAAATAAACTAAAGTCAGATCAATGGATGTATTCCAAATAAATGCCAACTTAGAATACTCTAATTCAAAAATTTTGGTGATATGCATGCTTTCCGCTGTAAAAACATGGAAACATTCAATGGTTAGAGAAGTGGCAATAATAAACTGAGACTCATGTCAAACCAGCAATAATCCAAGGAACAAATATCTATCAAAATTGTTGTCTAGCAATTAGATAAACTAAAAGCTGAAAATGCAATCAACTTGACATCTGTAGAACAATCTTTCCCATTAGCATTTAAAATCCCTTATCTTAAATAAATCCAGCTCATGCATACAAAATTTTCTAAAGAGAACGATTATGATTTACAAATCAAAAGTATATAACCAATATACATATTGTATGGTTAAATTATATTAAATAAGTAATCCAAGCCCTAATTAAGTCTCAAATCTCTTTAATTATATTAAATTTTTAAGATAAAGTCAATTATTATCAGTCAGGGTACATTAGTATTACAAGATCTATAATTGGGAAAATATCTCCCTTTTACTGTTTAATTTTCATAATAACAAGCATTTCAATTAATTTGGTCTATAAAATTGATGAATTTCAAAATGATTCAATATGATTTTTTTTCTTTCAAAATAGTTGTCTCTCTTATTACATGTTTTCACTTGTTTTGTATCTTGTACAGATAAAATATATATATATTGGATCAAAATGCAAAAGCAATTTTAACAAAATTATAAAATAATACTTATCTTTACTTTTCTTAATTCCTCACCCCTACAATGTATTATAATTTAGAACTTCTCGTATTTACTATCTTTTTTCAGATTCATCTATTGTAATTCCTTATCCCTATAGTGTGTTATAATTTAGAGATACTCTTGCCTTTTCTGTCTTCCTTCAGATCCACCTATATCAAAATTTCCATGTGATTTCTGCTTCTCATTAAAAAAACTAATACAAATTAAACTTGGAATTTGGATATAATACTATTATCTGGAGGTCCATTGATTGTTAAAATTTATAATAGATAGTCTATTTTATTCATGTCTATTTAAGATTGAGGTGTTATTGTCAAATATACAACACTATATATTTGTCATAACTTTGAACCTAATGATATAAAATGGATAGCAATAATTATAATTTCTTAATATGAAGATATAAAAATAAAGCTCCAAATCTATATAATTAGAAACATGTCAACATTATACTTCAGCACAATTGCCCAGCTCATGGAATTCATTTATTTTGGGGATCATTTAACAACACTGACCATTATAACATGTACAGTATATATATATTATATAATTCCAAATATCTCTATCGTTAGACCGTTTTCTAGCGCTGCTGTCATCAGTGAGGCGCTAGGATATTCAGGCATTAGGCTTAAAAATACCAGATCAAGCCCCAGCATTTACCTAATACTTACCTATTAAGTAGAAAATCTGAAATTTTCAGACATTCATATGTCTTCAAATCCAACTATCTAACTTTAATAACCAATTAAGTCAAATGATATATGACTTAATTTCCTTGCAATTATTGTTTTGCTTTTGAGGCTTTGGTGATTTTATATGTCTAAAGCTATTAATATATGGTGTATCTAAACTTAGTTCAGTCCCATATGGCTATTTAAGTTAATAGCTGAATTTGAAAGATGACATTTGGATGTCTGAAAATTTCAGATTTTCTACTTAATAAGTAACTATTTAATAAATGCTGGGGCTTGACCTGGTATTTTTAAGTCTAATAACTGAATATCCTAGCACCTCATTGATGACAGCCAAAGCTAGAAACTGGTCTAAGGATAAGAATATTCGGAAAAACTTACTAAGAGCTATTAGCACACTTACTATATAACATTTCTAATACAATCTTATTAAATTAAATCAAATGATATATGACTTGATTTCCTTGCAACATATATGTATATAATTATACTATAGTATAATTTTTTCATGTCTTTATAATGTGTTTAAAGTTTGTAAATTTTAAAAGTTTTATAATATATATAAGTTTATATGACGTTAACTACTTTTAAAAAATCAGTTATTATTAATTATAGTGATTAGATAAAAATACAACTTTTTTGATTTTTAAAAATCTTTTTTAAAGTTATCAAGCTGCTTTTTAACTCTTCATTTATTCAATGGAATATATGTGGCACTTGCTAATTTAAGACATTAAAAGAGGAGGGATTGTAGGTGAGGTTTTAATTTTAATTCAAATGGTTAATTTTTGATAATAAGACTTATATTTCTAAATTTTAAGTTTCTACTATTAAAAAATTTCAAAGTTTAGTCTCTAATATTTAAATATTTTTTAAAAATCTACTTTTTAAAATTTTCTTACGAAAACAGATTTTTAATGAAATGATTTTAATATATTTGTTTGTTAATTATAAGTTATTCTATATTTATATTAATAATTTTTGTTGCTGTCTCAATATGTACGTGTAATTTTTAAATTAAAAGAAATTGTATGTATATGTACAATTTCTGCATATATATATATATATTCAAATGCCTTTTTATATGTGTAAGTTTAAAATTCATAATATTATATAATGTTAGCTACTATCCACAGATTTGTATTACCCATGGAGGCCTAAAAATCAAATACTAATGAATGCAGCCACCCCATTATGTTTTAAGAGTATTATACTCAAGCTACAATACTGTAACTTGTAACATGGTAACCAGATTTATACATTTGTTATTTCTAGAGATTTAAATGCAGCACAATTATACACTAGCCTTTCAGAAGCATTTTTTTTTAATTTAATGTAGTACATATTCCAATAGACTGTTTGAGATTCTTTCCTACTCTCTAAATCTTACTACTGTGTAGCAGGATCATCACAATTTAATGAATAAGACTAGTCACTTTGATTTTATGATTATTTTAACTTAACTTTGTCTTAGTTATTTCCTTCTGCTTTCAATGTTGAATATAAATCCCTACCATTAAGTATACAATACTTAACTTTAGAATGCTTGATAAAAACGAGTTTACTATTTTATAAATTTGAAAATTAGATTTCAATAATTCAAATGAAAAATAATTATCACCAGAAGTATACTTATTTATTGATCTCACCTATTACCAAAAACTTCTTCAAATAAAAATTACTTTTCAGTAGAAGGCTCATATTTTAAAACATAGATATAATCCAGTCTCTCTTCCTATTCAGCAGTTTCTATTCTTTGTGGAAAAGACAAATAACTTTGTGAGTGGCCTTCATTAATTATACTCACAGATTCACATGCATTCTGATTTATGTTTATAAATATAAACATAATTTTAATAATGCTAATTCTTATATTAAACAATGATATTCATCCTAATTTTAGTAATTTGTAAAAAAAATCATTTATTACAAAGACAATAAGAAATAATTCGAAAAAAGAATCAAATGGAATTTGTTGTTTAGAAGTATATGACATTGGAATGTCAAAAAGTGATGGATTGATCTTCGATCCAAGACTCCTCAGCTCTTAATTCTGGCATGCCATCAACTACATTAAACTATTAGGACAAAATAATTGATGATTAAATTCATCATAATATTAACCTATGTGGGACAAAAGTGAGAAAATTCAATGTTTGTTAGATATGTCTTATTTAAATTATATCAGAAAAACAAATATATTATTGAAGTTCATTCTTTTAATACCATTATTTAAAATTCTTTCATATACTATTTCAGAGAATAGTTTTATTCATTACTTTATATATTTCTAAAACTTTATCCTGCACTTTGTTCAAACCACATTAAATTTTAAATAATAAACAACCATTTAAAAAACAACAACAGTATAATAACAACAAAATAAATAAATTAAATAATGTTACAAAATAATTATTACCTGCTGTTGGTGGCCCTAATATATAAGGTAATGAGCAAATTGCAAGAAGGACGCTTATGGCTTGTGGAGCAGCTTCTTGTCCAACTGCGTCAGTAATGGCTGGTCCCAACAAGCTAATAAAGCATCCATCGCTAAAGCCTAAAATGGTGACAAACATAATAATCACACCAAACATGTGTGTGACAGGAATTAATAAAGTGGATAAGCCAGCAGTGAGTAGAGCAGCTTGTTGAAAACGAACACATTTTAATTCTGAATCACATGCTAAACGACCTCCAGCTATTCTGGCTATTCCAGATGATCCTCCCAGACACATAATCAAAATTTCTCCATGAAATTCTGGAAGAATGTTTTTAATATGTTGAACCTGAAAAAAAAAAATCTAACATTAACAATCATATCCCATTTTCTTATATCAATTTATATTTTTTTATATAAAAAGTGATAAAAATCTGTCTAGAATGAAGATGACAAAATATAGCGTCTATATCCGAATCAACATTACTCATATTCGTTTAACATTTTTATCTAAAAAAAATGTTTTGAGTGTTGTATTTCTGTTAAGCCAAGTCTAATATTGAATAGCATATTAATGATGACATAAAATATATACTTGTGATATTGAATTGCAATGCAACAATATGCCAATTCTTATGGTGTTTACATATGCAGCCCTAATCAAATTTGCCATTTCAAAACAATAGATAATTAAACGCATTTTAACAAATTCCTCTAACTTAATTACTATATATGAAATCAATTTCTCACTAGTACCTTCATTAAAATATCACTTACCGATATGTCTTTGGATGCATGCTTTAAAGTTGTGTGTTATATGGTTTAGCCTGGCTTTTTTTTCTATTTATGCTTTTTAAAAATCTTATTAAAATAAATTAGAATTTAAAAAATCTTATCAAATAATCAAAAACTAGCTTTTTTAAAAAAAAAATGCACTTAGTCATTAAGTTTTTTCCATAAAGTGTATTACTGTCAGAAGTATTTCAAGTATTAATATAATAGAAATGAATGCCCTTGGCAATTAGATAGGTACAAAAATCTTCATTGCTAAAATTCATTCAAGAGAGTTACTTTTTCAACTTTATTATTTATTTAAAAAATAGTTTTACTGTTAACAATCAAATTAAAATCCTAATATATAAATTTAAAATTAAATTACACTAACCCAAGTATTACAATCCTTCAAAAAAAAAAAAACAGAAGACATTTCTCACCAGGATAGATAACTACTAGATGGTGAAGTTTTGAGTTTTTTGCATTCTTGATTTATACTTTAACTAAGAATAGTAAATTATCAATTTAATACTGAATAGTTATCTGAGTTGGTCATAGATCATTTACCAGGAAAAAAAATCCTACTCCTGACTGGAATTTTAAAACGAAAATTTTTACCTGGCCTTGGAATTCATGTTGTAAGACGCAGATGTGCTAATCATAAAATCTTTACAATATAAATATTTTCATATATTTATTGTAAATTTAAACTGTGATATACAAAGTGCATAATATACAAATTATATATTCTTTCCTTCATCCAGATGTTTTACACACTTAAATGAAGATAGTTTCTATGTACATAAAATTTTCAAAAATCTTTTCACACACATTTATATTTATATATAAATAACATAAAAACACATAAACTATATATAATAAATAAAAAATGGAATCATCCTGAACAAAAACTAATAGAATACCAATTAGATAATATAAATTATAATAACACTATAGTTAGATCTCTGTAAAAAAAAATTGGGTAAAGTACTTACCTAATAATTTGGCATATAAGAATAGTTTTGGCCCTATCAAACGTTTTAAATACTTTATTTGATTGTCAATGAAACATTTTGAATTAATAATTATTTAAACTATAACTAATAGCATTTTGAAATGTTCTAAAACACGTATATTAAGTTCTATGTTTGAAAAAAAGTGTGAGATTATTAAACAATTGGGATAAAACATGATTAATATGATGATGGTTTGGTGTTGCGTATAAAGCCTTTTACCTACGTATTTTTAGCATCTTGATTTTAGATTTATATAATAAACTGAATCGAGATGCATAAAGTTTAATTAATTATTCAAATAAAAGTTAATTGGGAACAAAATTTTTATCTTTTCATATCCCAAGGATGAGAATATCAGATTTTTATACTTTTTCTGCTGAATCTGAATATATTTCTGATTTAATTTTTTTTACAAAAAAAACATTAAAAAATTAACAAAAAAAAAAAACTTTAAAAGGCAACCTTCTTTGATTTTGTACTGTTCTTTGTCTTTTTTATGAATCACTCTTAGGAGTCCAATAGTAATTTACCCACATAGTGAAGCTCCATTAATTTAATGGTAGCAGCATTTTTCATACTAGAAAAGTCACATCAAAAATGCTAGTTATTTATAAGGTGCTTGTCTTATAGCTAAAGATGCCGTTGGATGGTGCCGTTTTCACGCTAAAACTATAAAATATGAACATTCACGGGCCGTTGATTTTAATAATTTTTCTGTGCTTTTTTGTAATGCGAAAATAAAAACAAAACAAAATTGTCTTTTTTAAATATTATTTTTTATTAACGTATACAATTTAAATGATAATAATAAATGTAAAATAAAATCAACAAATTACAATTTGATTCGTGTTTTTTATATCGTATACTTTTTAAATTGTGTTACGGCTTTTTTTTATCAATTTTCTATCAGATATTTTTTTTACTTGTGTTACGGCTTTTTTTTATCAATTTTCTATCGGATATTTTTTTACTTGTGTTACGACTTTTTTTATTGTTGTTTAACTAAAAAATAATAATTGTTACGGTTAGATTTAGGGTTAGCGTTCTGTTGTTTGTAATGCTAAAATAAAAAAATTCAAAATCGTAACCGTACTCGGACAAAAGAAAGAAACTGAAACTTTTTTAAACAACAACAAACACATACAAATGTCTTCTTTACTTATTAAACATGTTTATAATATTTGCTTTTTATGAAATTTACAAAAAAAAACTGTATATTTGGACTTTTCTTACTGGATATTTTTTTCGTACCGCTCTTTTTTACTTCAAAAATATACAGACGGTAGAATCTTCTTTGTCTCATGGAATGTTACTAACAGTACATTACTTGACACGTTACCTAATTGCAACTCAATAAAAACATAGATATTTAACATTTTCCCAAATAAAAGTTCAATACAGTACGTTGTAAAAAGTCTTATAATTATTGCTTTAAAAAATCTGAACATTTCAATAGTTTAAAATAAAAAAAAATCCAATGAAAACAACATTTCAATACAATTCAAATACAAACTCTCTCATCAAGCCGTAATTATTTTATAAATTGTGCGAATTCATCAAATGTATTTGCTGCTATGTGCCATACATGCTGTACTGCGAT
Source organism: Epiperipatus broadwayi (assembly GCA_028023455.1). Classification (NCBI taxonomy): domain Eukaryota; kingdom Metazoa; phylum Onychophora; class Udeonychophora; order Euonychophora; family Peripatidae; genus Epiperipatus; species Epiperipatus broadwayi. The sequence goes on along the minus strand of JAQFVV010012685.1, from coordinate 961,553 downwards.
GCGACATAGCGGCCTGCATTCTGTAGCACAACAAAAAAGTTGTATTATAGAAAACGCAGGTTCGAACGTGTCGGACGTGGAAACAGCATTTTTATGTGTTTTGGCGCGAAAACCACGCCATAGAGTGGCATCTTTAGCTAAAAGATGAGTACCATTTATTCCATTATTTTCATAGAATTATTGTCATGTATTAGGAAAAGGAAGATTTTTAATCAGTCTCAAAATACACTGAAAAAAAAAAAAATGCCAGATCAATGTCTCTTTGAAGATTATTTAAATTCAGATGATATTTCTAATCCAAATAGTTTCCAGCTATATATATTTTTTTCCATTAGTAAACATATGAAAAAGCATATACTTTTATATTTTAATGATGTAATGATTTCACTGAAGTTTGTGATGTATCTCAAAAATTTAAATGGTAAAATAAAGTACATTTAGAGAATAGCAAGCAACATTAAATTACTACTAATAGTAATCAAAGGTAATTGATTAGTCATAATATCTTTTTATTTAGTAATCTTAATATAAAATTTGTTGTGAATTAATTCAGTGAGAATAGATCATCAGTCCATTTAATAATATTTGTTTCAAGACATCCTTAGAATTAATGCAAAAAAAAAAAAATATGAATAGCCAATAAATACAGGAAAATCTTTGAACAATGTTTCAATCATAAGATATAGTAGTAATCCATCAAAATCTTTTAACCCAATAATTATTTTTTTCTTCTGTGATCACCCTCTTAGAAATTACTGATATTATTCAATGTCTTTACATTATCTGCAGTTTAATTAATTCAGAAAATATTTACCTAGACATATGTATTTATATGCCAAACTAATAATATGACACAAACTTGAATCTCTTATAATAATAAGTTCAACATTTAGAATATTTCATACTAGTTAATAAAACAATCCGTGAATATTCAGATCAGTCTTGAGCAATAAGTAAGACGATGTCCTCTGCTTACATTTCTCATGGAATGAGACTTTTCCCACACAAAATATTTGGTTTAAAGTCTCAAAAGACTCAATAATATTTATATGAAATAATTAGACTATAAAAGATAAGTAACAGCACTCGTGTATACTCAAACTAATATATGATAATGCATAAGATATATGAATTGGCTCATTACTATTTTTGGGAAATCACAGTATAAATCATTATTTGGACAATAGAATACATTTAGTCCTCCACATGGTTTACATAAGTCTGCAGCTGTGATGCATTTGTGTAAAATGATTACACCGAAAATATTATATGCTCAAATCATGTCAGCTCCACCATCACTATTTTTCTAAGTTAGGAAGGTCTGTTTCATTGATACTCCTGTTTCTGAAATATAATATTCATATAGAAACAAAGCAACTGTTCATTTAAAATAAGCACTTCATCTATAAAAGATCTCCTGCAAAGTTTATGATGAATTACTTTAGTAGAGAATGAAATGTTCATATGAATGATGTCTGCAGATTGATTTTCCTGTATTTTTTTTGTATGTATTGGGGGGGGGGGGGAACTACAATTCTTTGTAATGACCATCAGCCACTTTTAATAAATACTGATTCATAACAGCAATCAATTCTAACAAGTTTCATTTTCTCCTCAGGACAGAAAGAAATTATCACCCTTAAGACTGTCATTTTGAAAACATTAAACAATTCAGCAATTTCAGTTATTAATGCTTCAGTTAACTCATTACCAACATTTTGATTCTTTTAAACTCTAATAGAATCTATATTTCTTTTAACAGGTTTTTAAAATTGGCATTAACTTCCTATCAAATACTTTTTCTTCCCTTCTAAGGGTTCTCTTTATAAAAGAAAAAAAAATGTTATAATGTTTATAAACTTCTATTTCTGTGCTATGTGTTATCATAAATATAATGCTAATATGACAGCTGTTATTAATATGCCTGTCTTTTGTATGTTTTCCATCAGGACACAGATCCTAAAACCAAGGATTGCATTACAATCTTAGTATAGTTTTTCAGCCTTAATTTTGAAAATATTACCCTGAACATAAAATTAAAAGAAAATATACTAATTATATAACAACTAAAAAATTTCCCTTGGATATATATCCTCTTAAATTTTAAATACCAAAGTTTATATTTTAATATTTATCTATAATCCTTTATACAATAGCAATAATTTTAAAATTTGTAATTTTTTTCAAACAATCCATTTATTGTTTATAAGAATACCAATCGTTTTCATACTAGTCCTATTAATTTAGCAGTTCATGTAAATATATTAATTTCCTAATCTTATTTATGTAACTAGAGTAGCAAAAAAATTTTTTCAACATAAATGAATTACAAATTATCAATCACTTTTTTTTTTTAATACAATAACACATTTTTAATATAATCTCTCATAAAATTATGATTCAATAAATAAATCTTTGACAAATATACACAAACATGTTTATATTCCAAAAAAAAACAAAAAAAATGATAAAATTATTTCTAGTAATTTGTTTATTATTTTGTCTAATGACTAATCCAATAAAATTTTTAACAACAATATCATTACAAAAAACCCATTCTTTAATAAATATTTTACACAATAGGTTAATTGAACTTCCACCCTATCTAATCTCTACTATGAAATTTTAGTTATTAACATCCTTTTAAACTATAACAGACTCTATTAATACATTATAATAATTACAATTAAAACAAAATCAAATATCAAACTAAGAATGATCAATACAATTCTTATATATACTGCAACAGTCAATGAACTGATAACTGCAAAAATCACCACCAGGATTATTTAAACCACCACAACTCATTCCAACCTACATATTACTTCTTTTTTTTTTTTTAAGCTCGGTGATCAGGGAGAGGTAGAGACTGTAAAAACTAGTTTACTAACTATATGACTTCCCTGTGGCAAAACAAGACCCACAATGCAATATATATATATAATACAAACACTTTATTAGTATTAAAATTACAAACAAACAAAAGAAATGACTACCACTTAATATAGTTGCTAGACTTATAAGAATTAAATGAATGTCAAAGTTTTAATGTAGACCAGATATATAAATAAGGAACCTCGGATGATAAACACATTTGATCTTTGGGGCAGATGTCCCTCAAGTAGGTACATGATAATAATTAAAATAAGGTAAGTTTAATTAACTCTAGAAAATCCAGTTAAATAAATAAATGCATAATTTTTATGATTATGACAACCAATGCCTAAATACCAGGCTTTAAGATATATGGGGGATAAGGAAGGCAGTACTGAATTGCTAAAGTAATAAAACAGTAAAATAATGAGGTAGACTGGAATATGATCGCCTCCAAGTCTGATAATCAGGCAACGACGGAAATATATTTGCTTTTTGCGAAGCTGAATGAGTCATGGAATGAACATCTTCATATAACCCTTAATACCTCTCATTGCAGGCAGGAACGATCCACTGCACAGGTAACAAGAAATAAGAAAACCCTATGGGTCTGGAAAATGAAAAAAATGTCCTCACATTTGCGTGGAACTTATTTAGAATGAATCAGTCAATCAAATTTTCTGAAGCAGGGATAAACGCCTGCTGAAAAATCAGTAAAATAATAATGAAATTAGACAACCCAATAATGCTATATTTATGTACAATAATAAATATTTGGACTTAACTTTAAATCCACCTAAATAAACATAAATGGTCATGTCATAAGATTACAATATGTGAATATCTATTATATAGACTTAATCAAGGCTTCAGCAGTTATTATATATTAAAAAAAAAAAATTATAAAGAAATTAATCCCTGCTTAATTAAAGAAGGAATTATTGATACGATAGCCTACAATGATAACATATTAAATTGAAATTGCATTAAGTTTTATAGAATTAAACTATCATATCAGTATACATATATATTTATCAAAAAAAAACAAAGTTTTAACTTTCAACTTCGAACATTCCTCTTGGAGGCCTTAAAGAAACCGAGCAGGACAAATTCCTAATATTCACTCCAATATATTCTTGTCGTGGCAGCTATTATTACTATGTGATTATTCATATAGTATACGAACATGGATGGGCTGCTCACCAACATGCATTAGCCAGCGGGGTCAGTTTATTGGCATCTTACCTTTGAGTTTAAGTTCAAAAAACACCATGGTCTTTCTTTTCAATTGCCTGATAAGGCAGAATGAATGTGTAAATGATAAATATTTTTCCAACAGATATATACAATCATGACAGACAAAAATAAATCATGGCCCTTATTCCCAAGAGGCTGTAAAGTCACCAACCAAGGCAGCAGTTGGTGACTGAAGGTGGAGGGTGCTAAAAATCCCTTGATTGTGGACCCAGGCTGCCATTTGATGATGACTTTTTATTTAGGTACTTACAACTGCAGATCACTTTCAAGTGAAGGAAGATTGCAAGAATTAGAAGAAGAACTGTCTTATATTAAATGGGACTTTATTGGACTTTGTGAAATTAGAAGAAAAGGTAAAGAGACAATTGATTTAAAAAGTGAACATGTACTCTACTATAAAGGCACAAATATAGGAAATACAAGTGGAGTAGGATTCATTATAAATAAAAATTGGAAGAACAACATTGTGGAGATTGATGGTGTATCGGACAGAGTGGCAAGATTAGTTATACAACTTAGTAGCAAATACCAAATGCAAATAATTCAGGTTTATGCCCCAACAAGTTCTCATAGTGATGAAGTAATAAAAGATTTTTATATGGTTGTACAAAAGGCTTTTGTTCAGAATAAACAACATTTTAAAACTGTTATGGAAGACTTTAATTGTAAAAACTGGTAAACAAATAAAAGATGAAAGTGCTGTAGTTAATTTCGGTTATGGTAATAGAAATGAGAGAGGACATAGACTTGTGGAGTTTACAGAAAAAGAAAAACTTTATATTATGAATTCTTTTTTTTTGAGAAAAATGTTAAAAGGAAATGGGCATGGAAGCATTCAAATAAAGGATCAGCAGAATTGGATTATATTTTGACTAAGAGAAAATACATATTTCAAGATTGTAATGTTCTTAATAAATTTAACACAGGAAGTGATCATCGATTAGTAAGATGTAAGGTACGTGTTAATGCAAAACTAGAGAAACAAAAATTATTAAGAAAAACAATATTTACAGTTGATATTCCTAATCTTCAGAAACATTCTAATCAATTTAAATTAGAACTTACAAATCGGTTTCAAGTATTAGTAGATTTTGAACATGACTCAGATTTGAATGAAATTAATAAGAAAATAACAGATACACTTTTAAAAACTGCAACAAAGATAGTTGATAGAAAAAGCAATAATTGCCCAATAAAATTTCTACTGAGACTAGAGAATTTATGAAGAAAAAAAGGAATATGAAAATATACAAAAATGATGTATTAAAAAGGATTGAATACCTCAAATTTTGTAAAATGGTGCGGAAAAGAATTGAAAATGATATAAGAAAGTATAACTGTGAACTAGAAAGGAAAGCTGTAGAAGGGAATAAGTCTCAAGAGTGTAAAACATTTTGGTATTGGTAGAAATTTTATATCTGCAATAAGAAAAAAAGATGGAATTATTACTAAAAAGAGAGATGACATCATGAAATGAGTAGAAGACTTCTATCAAGAATTATATAGCAGTAAAGAACAAGTACCTCCTATATTTATTATATCTTCTGAATTGCCCAGAATTTTAAATGAAGAAGTGAGACTTGCAATTAAATTTATGAAGAAAGGAAAGGCTCCAGGTAATGACGGAATTCTAATTGATATATTAAAAGAAGCAGGTGAAGAAATAAAAAATTTTTTAGCAAAGTTATATACCAAATGTCTAAATGATAAAAATGTACCAGATGATTGGAAGAATGCAGTATTAATATTAATATTTAAAAAAGGTGATAAAGAAGATATTAGAAATTACAGACCTACTTATTAGTTTTATACAAAAATTTTGCCAAGATAATTATAATAACTGATTTACAGAGAACATCGGATTTCCACCAAGCAAAAGAACAAGATGAATTAAAAAGTAGTTTTAGTATCAGTAGATCATATCCAGGTATTAAGAGAAGTTCTAGAAAGGACAAATGAATATGAGTTGCCATTATGCTTTGGATTTGTAGATTATGAAAAGGCATTTGATTCTATAAACATTTCTTCAGTGATTAAAACATTGGATCATTAAGGTATAGATAAAGAATATTAACATGTTTTAAAGAACATTGAGAAGGGTGAAAGACAGGGTGATGCCATATCTTCAAAAAAAATTTTTATGGGAAGCTAAAGGAGTGAAAGTAAATGGAGATTATTTAAGTCATTTAGATTTTGCAGATGATGTAGTTGTTTTTGCAAATAATGCTTTAGAACTGCAAAAAAATGTTACAGGACTTATCAGATGAAAGTAGGAAAGTAAGTCTAAAGATAAATGTTAAAAAGACTAAAGTAATGTTCAATGGATTTTCTCAAAATATGAAAATAAAGATTGATCATGATGAGTTAGAAGAAGTTAACAGCTACAAATACCTTGGTCAGATTATTAGTACAGATGGAAACATAATGGATGAAATTAATCATAGAATTAAACTTGGTTGGAGTGCTTTTGGTAGAAATAACTTGATACTAAAAGGAAATATGTCATGTGTTTGAAAAGTTTTTAATAAATGTGTTTTACCAGTTCTTACTTACGGCAATACAGAGACTTCAGACCATTCAAAGAAGTATGGAGAGATGCATGTTAGGAGTAACAAGAAGAGATCGAAAACGCAATATATGGGTAAGAGAACAAACAGGTGTTACTGACCTCATTGCAAAAATTAAAAGATTGAGAGCTGAGCTGGACATATTGCTAGAAGAGATGATAATAGATGGACAATTGAAATCTTAAACTGCATTCCAAAAGATTGTAAAAGACCCAGAAAGAGACCACATGTGAGGTGGATGGATGAAATAAGAAAGTGTGCAAAGGTGTGATGTGAAGAGAAGCTAAAGATTGGAGAAAATGGATTGAACTTGGAGATACCTTCATCCTGCAGTGGAATGATAATCGTTGATGATGATGATGATGAATTGCGTTAATGGCTAAATGATATTTTTTTGAAAGAACCAATTTTAAATAGGCAAATTTAAAATCATAAATAAAATTAAAAAAATTAGAATCAGAGAGAGGGATTTTAAATATCTTGCGTTTATTTAATTATTGGGTTTTTCTTTAAATAATGTCAAATATTTTAATCATTGAAATATTTGACTAAATTTAACTCCCTGATTCTTGAACAATAAGTCTAGCAAAATTTAAGAAAGATCGAGTATACATTACAATCGTCGATATTCCTTACTAGATACAATTAATTAAGTGTGCATTATAATATAAGAAAATATATTTTAATAACATCATAAAAATATTTTCTAATATTAAAAACACACACACTTTAGAGAATGGTTAATAAATAAATTGTGGAAATAAAGAAAGAATTTTCAAACACACTAGAGAGGCTTTTATCATTTGAAATTTATAGTTAAATTATTCTTTTACCAGACTTTCATGAAGGATTTTGACAAACAGTAAAATTGGCTGGCTGGTCACTCAGTGAAATTATATATATTGGGTTTTAGTATTGATGGCAACAGCATAGCATGTCAGCAACATGACTGTTAAATGTAGGCAAGGGCTTTATCGGCCTAGCATTCGATATTACAAGGGAAACTCCATACTCAGCTGCATTGGAGCTGGGCAGAGAAATTGCGGCTACTCACTCATAGCATGATGTAATTTAACAATTTAAAAACTTTACAAATAAAACTCTTCCAGAAGTGTACAGTAACTAAACTCTACAAGAAGTGTCTCCTTTCTGAAGTTTACAGTAATGAGTAACCCTTTCTTCTTTTTGCCCTATATATAAGGGGTGTCCAACAAGTCGATCGTGATCCACCGGTCGATCGCAAAGCCATTTTTTGGTCAATCACGAAGCCAATCTGGCAAGAGCTGTCGGGTAACAAGCGAAACAAATTAAGTCAAGATTTTCAAGTTTTTTAGTTATTTTTATTTTTGTTCTAAATTTTTTTCCAATTCTAGATAGGTGAAGTCCACTAAGTATCATTATTGAAAATAATTTGAATTAATAAATATTGTTAATAATTACTCATGTTGCTTTAATTCCTTCGGCCTGTTAAATAATTGTTAGGTAGATATATAAAAATAGTATGTATTTCACACCTCCCACCACTTAGACTACGCCTACGACAAGTCGATCATCTACGAGAACAAATCGATCGCAACACATTTTTAAAATAAAAAGTAGATCTTATGAATACAAAATTTATCTCAAAAACAAAAGCCATTTGGATCTTTTCAAATTAATTAATTAATTAAACTTTAGTAAAATTCTTATCTTTATTATCTAAAAAGAATCTTAAGGCAATTTAATTTTGAAATTTACAAATTGCATTTCTTAATTAAATTCTGAATATCTTTGATTTTTATCAAATCCCCAGTAATTACACTTTTGTCATCTTTTATTGTAATGACAATGCTACACTAAAATATAAATTTTAAAATTAGAATTTAGTACCTACATTCTTTTAATATCAGTTAATATTTTAATTAAAAAGAAAGTTAAACTTACTTTGCTGATTTGAAATCCTATCTTTTTCCACACATACAAACTCAATAATAAAATTACATTTTTTTATTCATTAATTTTTTTTAAAAATGTCTTAATATTTTTAACTTAATAGCAAATATATATATATGAAGCACATATATATACCGATGTATAATTTTAATAGGCGACCCCGGTATTAATTACAATATTTGTTCAAAATAGATCTATTTAAAAATGAATAAGTGGATCACACGGGATACTGAATATAAATTATAACTGTTTAGTCACCATAACATCTGTAGGCAGTATTTGAACACTGTCTACTATATTGAATTTAAATATGACTCAATTTTCTTTAAGAAATTTTATAAGTAGAACTTATATTTAATGTGTATATTAGGAATTTTCCACTGTGGCCAATCATTCCATCAGTGCAACAAAAAAAAATCCTCCAGAAAAAAGTATATTTATGAGCATCAGGTAGCAACTGACCTCAAGTGCCAATCTCACTAATGCAGCAAGAATTATAACTTTCCTTACTATTGTAAATGATATTAAAATATCTCTAATAAGATGCCCAACCCTAGCTAGCTCGCTCTCAGGGCTGGGAGAAAACCTATCGGATGAACGGAGGTATATCGTGAAGTTCGCATATTCAAATAATCTCTTTCCCCTCTTTCTATATCTCTCACACTAGATCAGGTATAAAATTAGCTGCTTTGAATTCCCCTCCTGTGATTATTCATTCTATTAATTAGCAATAAACTTCTTCATCGAACTTAAGGTTCGAGTTTAAATATATTTAATATATGTGCCTATTCATATAGTGCATATTTAGCTAGTTTTGTGAGATATATTGGCAGAAAAGAGAAATAGGCAACTTTAAACGATAAATCTATTCACAAATATTCAGTAAATAATTAGTTTCAGAGTAAGTACACAATTTTATTCTTTCTTATTTTATTAAATTAAATATTCATAAAAATATATATGTACAATATTTTATTAATCACATTCATATCGGCTTAAACCAAATTGTGCAAACGCTTTTTACGAGTGTTAAATAATAAATGAATACCCTCTGACCCATACAAGATATAGAATTTATGCAGCAATAAAAGGAATCCTCTTATTACTACGACTCAAATATTTATATATGAGCAAATCTGAAGTACTGGCACAGAAGGTGTGACTATAGAACAGTCACTTTGAATTACTATATATAACTTATGAATGAATGACGCCGATGAAATTTACTAGAATTTACTGAACGTCATTCCAACTGAAATTAATCATATATATAAATCAGCATTTATTTTTTATAGCGTCTGTATACAATTGTAATCACATTCATATCGGCTTAAACCAAATTGTGCAAACGCTTTTTACGAGTGTTAAATAATAAATGAATACCCTCTGACCCATACAAGATATAGAATTTATGCAGCAATAAAAGGAATCCTCTTATTACTACGACTCAAATATTTATATATGAGCAAATCTGAAGTACTGGCACAGAAGGTGTGACTATAGAACAGTCACTTTGAATTACTATATATAACTTATGAATGAATGACGCCGATGAAATTTACTAGAATTTACTGAACGTCATTCCAACTGAAATTAATCATATATATAAATCAGCATTTATTTTTTATAGCGTCTGTATACAATTGTAATCACATTCATATCGGCTTAAACCAAATTGTGCAAACGCTTTTTACGAGTGTTAAATAATAAATGAATACCCTCTGACCCATACAAGATATAGAATTTATGCAGCAATAAAAGGAATCCTCTTATTACTACGACTCAAATATTTATATATGAGCAAATCTGAAGTACTGGCACAGAAGGTGTGACTATAGAACAGTCACTTTGAATTACTATATATAACTTATGAATGAATGACGCCGATGAAATTTACTAGAATTTACTGAACGTCATTCCAACTGAAATTAATCATATATATAAATCAGCATTTATTTTTTATAGCGTCTGTATACAATTGTAATCACATTCATATCGGCTTAAACCAAATTGTGCAAACGCTTTTTACGAGTGTTAAATAATAAATGAATACCCTCTGACCCATACAAGATATAGAATTTATGCAGCAATAAAAGGAATCCTCTTATTACTACGTCATTCATTCATAAGTTATATATAGTAATTCAAAGTGACTGTTCTATAGTCACACCTTCTGTGCCAGTACTTCAGATTTGCTCATATATAAATATTTGAGTCGTAGTAATAAGAGGATTCCTTTTATTGCTGCATAAATTCTATATCTTGTATGGGTCAGAGGGTATTCATTTATTATTTAACACTCGTAAAAAGCGTTTGCACAATTTGGTTTAAGCCGATATGAATGTGATTACAATTGTATGCAGACGCTATAAAAAATAAATGCTAATATTTTATTAAATAAAATATTCATTAAAGAGAAAAGAAAATTCCCACATCTAAATCTAACGCTCAGAAAAAAAATTACTAAATATAATAGATAATATAAATGTGGAGTAGAATGTAAAAGAATACAGTTATACAATAGTTTGATAAATATTTTAACAGTGAATAAGCATTTTTGAGAGTAACGATATGCAATTCTAAGTTCATTTAACACAAAGAAATTATATTTACCTTCAGAGTTTACTTTCACATAAGCTTACGTCTTTCTGAGTTAGGGATCCAAAAAAAATTTTTTTTTTTCTGTTGGAGAAGGAAAATGTCTGCTATTGGTATAAATCCGGAAAGAGCATCTATTTAGTGGCATTAACTGGAAACCAAGAATAACGACAATGGTGATTAACAAATATTTTAATGGAAATTTAATTAGCCTCTGACGTTCAGCATTTTTCTTTTCCTATATGGGTTACTTTTAGCAGTGAATCTGTAAGGTCCTTGAGGTTCTCGTAGGGGCAGGTAGTAAGCAGAAACAGCTATCTACTTAGAGCATGGGGTGATAGTCCTACACGTATCTGGTCATTTTACCCCAACATTAAGATTGAAGACATTTTATAAGTTGATATCAAAAAACACATTTTCTCCATGACTTGATTACTTCAGCAAATAGCCATACAAATTAATACATGAAAATCATTAATATAACTTTTCTTGCCCAAAATATCTCCTGTTCTCTATGGCTCTGACTTTTTTAATTAATTAATTTTTTTTTTTTTTTGATCTCCCAAATCAGTTTATCAGCATTTCTATCTTTTTCTCTTTCTCTGGAATGCCTTTAATGTTTTGATATTTTTGTTTCCCTTGTTTATGGTAAATTACAATTTCTTGGAATTTAGAAAAGCTAAGTATGATAATAAATAACAAAGAATTGCCTAGAGGCATATATAGCAGTCTTTTCATTGCCCTCTTTAAAACAGGATATTGAAGCAGTCACTCTGTAGTCAGAGTGAGCTTCATGTTTTCCTTCCTAAATACTAACAATCAACAAGGGTTCAAACCCCGCAATCATGTTTAATTTACTAACAGTGCCATCACCTAATACTCGACGACATATATATATATTATGCAAAAAACTTCCTATATAATAAATGTGTATAATTTGAATTGTGTTATTTTGTTACTTTTAAATATTTGATCTTATATTTTTTTGTAAAAAGAAAAATTTATAATAACGTAATTTGTAATTTATTTTTTTTATAAAATTGTGTTTAAATTTCAATTTTGTAGAATTATAAAAGAAAGAAGATATAACCAAGATAGACGATTCAAATTAGCCCATTGTGAAATTTTCTTTACTAATTAAATATTTTAAAAGCTCAACTTTCATTAATTAAAATATTGTTTTCTTATCATAGTTTCTACCTTTTATAATTTAAAGACTTTAACTAAAAATTTTGCTAATGAAAAAAAATTTTTTCCCATTTATTTTTAATTTTAAATTCTTTCAAGCTGGAATGTGATTTGAACCTTATCATCTTCTTATATCTTACTTTTAATTAAAAATGGGCTGTAATTTTCTCAAGAATTTATTGATTGTCTTATCTGTCTCTGGGCAAATGAACCAAGGCATTCCTGTTATAGTTTGGGGCGTATAAATAGATTAGATTGGAAATGTCTTTTTTTTCTCTTTGTTCGTTAAGTTTTTCCATTCCTACTTTCCCAACAAGAATAACAAGAAAAGAATATAGCGTGATAAAAAATGTGTCAAGTAGTAGGGAGCTGAACCATCCATCTTTCCCGTGTCTCTCGGGGATGTCTCCAGAATGCTGCCACCGATGAAGAAGCAGTAGTGACCAAGATTGCTGACCACTAAGCTGATCCCTGCAAACTGAAGTTCAAAGAATGAACCATTTAATCATTCCCCAGAGTATGCAGAAGTATCTATATAAATTTATCCATGCTTACCTATATCTATACTAATTAATGTTTTTTATATATATATATTTATACATAATCTTTGCTTGTAAGACCTCTCTATAATCTGTAATATATTCCTTATATGGGCTGCAGAAAGGAATTTGCTATTAACTGAAAGGAGACCCTTTGATTCCTCTTGGAGGCCTTAAAGGAACCGAGCAGGGCAAATTCCTAATGTCCACTCCATACGTTCTTGTCGTTGCAGCTGTTATTACTATGTGATTATTCATATAGTATACGAACATGGATGGGCTGCTCACCAACACGCATTAGCCAGCATGGTGAGTTTATTGGCTTTTTACCTCTGAGTTTAAGATCAAGGAACACCATGGTCTTTCTTCTCAGTGCCTGATAAGGCAGAATGAATGTTTGTGTAAATGATAAATATTTTTCCAATACATATATACAATTATGACAGACAAAAATAAAGCATAGCCCTTATTCCCAGAAGGCTGTAAAGTCACCAACCAAGGCAGCGGTTGGTGGCCGAAGGCGGAGGGTGCTAAGAATCCCGATTGAGGACCCAGGCTGCCATTTGATGACGACTTTTTATTTAGGTACTTACAATTGCAGATCACTTTCAAGTGAAGGAAGATTGCAAGAATTAGAAGAAGAACTGTCTTATATTAAATGGGACATTATTGAACTTTGTGAAGTTAGAAGAAAAGGAGAAGAAACAATTGATTTAAAAAGTGGACATATACTCTATTATAAAGGCACACATATTGGAAATACAAGTGGAGTAAGATTCATTATAAATAAAAAGTGGAAGAACAATATTGTGGAGATTGATGGTGTATCGGACAGAGTGGCAAGATTAGTTATACAACTTAATAGCAGATACCAAATGCAGATAATTCAGGTTTATGCCCCAACAAGTTCTCGTAGTGATGAAGTAGTAGAAGATTTTTATATGGATGTACAAAAGGCTTTTGATCAGAGTAAACAACATTTTAAAATTGTTATGGGAGACTTTAATGCTAGAATTGGTAGACAAATGAAAGATGAAATTGCTGTAGGTAATTTTGGTTATGGTAATAGAAATGAGAGAGGACATAGACTTGTGGAGTTTGCAGAAAAAGAAAAACTTTATATTATGAATTCATTTTTTGAGAAAAATGTTAAAAGGAAATGGACATGGAAGCATCCAAATGAAGGTACAGCAGAATTGGATTATATTTTGACTAACAGAAAATACATATTTCAAGATTGTAATGTTCTTAATAAATTTAACACAGGAAGTGATCATCGATTAGTAAGGTGTAAGTTACGTGTTAATGTAAAACTAGAGAGACAAAAATTATTAAGAAAAACAATATTTACAGTTGATATCCCTAATCTTCAGAAACATTCTAATGAATTTAAATTAGAACTTACAAATAGGTTTCAAGTGTTAGGAGATTTTGAACATGATACAGATTTGAATGAAATTAATATGAAAATAACTGATACACTTTTAAAAACTGCAACAAAGATAGCTGGTAGAAAAAAGCAGCAATTGACTAATAAAATTTCTACTGAGACTAGAGAATTTATCAAGAAAAGAAGGAATATGAAGATATACAAAAATGATGTATTAAAAAGAATTGAATATCTCGAATTTTGTAAAATGGTATGGAAAAGAGTTGAAAATGATATAAGAAAGTATAACTGTGAAATAGCAAGAAAAGCTGTAGAAGAAAATAAAACTCTCAAAAATGTTAAACAACATTTTGGTATTGGTAGGAAATTTATATCTGCAATAAGAAAAAAAGATGGAATTATTACTAAAAAGAGAGATGACATCATGAAATTGGTAGAAGATTTTTATCAAGAATTATATAGTAATAAAGAACAAGTACCTCGTATATCTATTACATCTTCTGAATTGCCCAGAATTTTAAATGAAGAAGTGAGACATGCAATTAAGTGTATGAAGAAAGGAAAGGCTCCAGGAAATGATGGAATTATAATTGATATATTAAAAGAAGCAGGTGAAGAAATAGAAACAATTTTAGCAAAGTTATATACCAAATGTCTAAATGATAAAGATGTACCGGAAGATTGGAAGAATGCAGTAATAATATTAATATTTAAAAAAGGTGATAAAGAAGATATTAGAAATTACAGATCTATCAGACTTTTATCAGTTTTATATAAAAATTTTACCAAGATAATTACAACTCGTCTACAGAGAACTTTGGATTTCCACCAACCAAGAGAACAAGCTGGATTTAAAAGTGGTTTTAGTACAATATATCATATCCAGGTATTGAGAGAAATCATAGAAAGGACAAACGAATATGAGTTGTCTTTATGTTTTGGATTTGTAGATTATGAAAAGGCATTTGATTCTATACACATTTCTTCAGTGATTAAAGCATTGGATCATCAAGGTATAGATCCAGAATATTGTCATATTTTAAAGAATATTTATAAAAATGCATCAGCAACAATTAGATTACATAATGATACTGGAAAAATCAACATTGAGAAAGGTGTAAGACAAGGTGACTCCATATCTCCAAAACTCTTTACAGCAGTGCTGCAAGAAGTATTTTGTGGATTAAAATGGGAAACTAAAGGAGTGAAAGTAAATGGAGAGTATTTAAGTCATTTAGATTTCGCAGATGATGTAGTTGTTTTTGCAAATAATGCTTCAGAGCTGCAGGAAATGTTGCAGGAGTTAACAGATAAAAGTAGAAAAGTAGGACTGAAGATAAATGTTAAAAAGACTAAAGTAATGTTTAATCGATTTGCTCAAAATATGAAAATAAAGATTGATTATGAAGAATTAGAAGAAGTTAACAGTTACAAATACCTTGGTCAGATTATTAATACAGATGGAAACATAATGGAGGAAATTAATCATAGAATTAAACTTGGTTGGAGTGCTTTTGGTAGAAATAACTTGATACTAAAAGGAAATATGCCTATGTGTTTGAAAAGGATGGTTTTTAACAAATGTGTTTTACCAGTTCTTACTTATGGATCTGAGACTTGGACTCTTAATAGAAGAGCAATACAGAGACTTCAGACCACTCAAAGAAGTATGAGAGGTGTATGTTGGGAGTAACAAGAAGAGATCGAAAACACAATGTATGGGTAAGACAACAAACAGGTGTTACTGACCTTATTGAAAAAATTAAAAGATTGAAATGGAGTTGGGCTGGACATATTGCTAGAAGAGATGATAATAGATGGACAATTGAAATTTTCAACTGGATTCCAAGAGATTGTAAAAGACCCAGAAAGAGACCACATGTGAGATGGATGGATGAAATAAGAAAATGTGCAGGGGTGTTGTGGAGAAGAGAAGCTAAAGATCGGAGAAGATGGACTAAACTTGGAGAGACCTTCATCCTGCAGTGGATTGATAATGGTTGATGATGATGATGATTCCTTATATTAACTCTGATTTCACCTTTATGCTAGCTTTACGAGTCTGTGCATTTTGTTTAATATTATATAATACCTTTTTAAAGTTTTCTTTTATTAATATGTCAATTCAGCTCAACCTCACAAGTTTGATATATACACCTTTACCCCGCTTAGTGATTGGCTACTTAGCAATATTTCACAATAGCGATCATCATCAATTTACACTACTTTGATTTACAATCGATTTTTCACTATAACAGTCGGGAAAAAAAATTTTTTTAAATTTTTTTGGCAGCCATCTTGAATTTTGCATCACTGATGACATCAGAGAATAGGTATTTTAAATTCATTTTACCCAAAAGTAAAAGTATATTATTGTAATACGTATACAGGTAATGATTTTGCTGTAATTGTATAGCACATACAATATTTTATTCATAAAACACAATATTAGTGCTGCATTCAGTATTTTGATTATAGAACGTATAAACTTAAAATATAAATAATTAATAAATCTATAATACTATATACATATAAGTGTTGAATATCTTTAGAAAAATTAAACTTTATTTAAATATAATATACAGTACTTGGATTATTTAAATAAAGTTTAATTTTTCTAAAGACATTTAACAATTATATTAGATGCTGAAATAATCTAATATATAAATACAGTACAACTAAAATGCCATCATCACAAACTTGTTCCTTAATTACGTAAACCCAAAATGGTTTCAAAACAAAAGAAAAACTTTTTTTAAAAAAGTTTAAAAAGAAAAACAGATTGCATTTAAAATAAGTATTAATGAATGAATAATCTTTACATTACTAAAAATATACCATAAGAAAAATAAACTTAGCTTTTAGAAAATTAACAATTAGATTTTTTTTAAAAAAAAAATAAGTTGAATTTTTTTTTTCTAAAGTTGACTGATTTACAATACGCATTAAACCTTTTGTTACTCTGGAGTACTGCAATAAGTCTTTATGTTCAATTAAATAATTTTATAATTAAACATTGTTTTTTAATTTGAATAATTTCACATAAGTAATAAACATAAATGTACAGTAATATGTACCGTAATACAAATTTTTAAAAAATGCACTTCAGTATGGATTTTTTTTTTTCACTACTTTGAAAAACTTCTGCGAAAGAATATAATAACTATTAAATTCAAATTTAGTTTCTCTTTCTTTTTGTTGTTTTGTACTTTTTAAAACAGTGAAAATATGCATTTTTTTTTCCTAGTGATATAAAACTTTTCTTTTTAGATACCATATTTAGTCATCATTACAATGAAAAAAATCAAGAAAATCTTTGAGCTTGGAAACCAATGTGGATATTTTACGTTGACAGGAACCAACCAATTTTTTCCCCATAGACTCCCATTATAAATACGTATTCTGTAAACGATATTCTTGCTTAACGATGAGTTTTGGAGGACCAATTGCCATCGCTAAGCGGGGTAAAGGTGTAATTGTTTCTTTAAAAAAAAGTAAAGCAAATTGTAATGATAAGAATTTATTTATCATTCGCTTCCTATAAAGATTTAATATTATGTTAAAATAGACTCGCGGGATTGATCGTTCTAGAACTCTCATTTAAATTTTTTTATTTTGTTCATGAAAGATCGTAATTAAAAATTAAGCATTAATTACTATAACCGTCCAAGTGGGTCGAATAATTGGAAGCTGTAATTTTGTTTAAAGCGTATATGGGAAAGTGTAAATGACTAATTAAAGGAAGAATTACCGTAGCCTGATTTACTATTATAATATCATTATGCAGAAAATTAAACTATTTAAAGTTATAATATTAAACATTAGTCTTATTCTCATATGTATATTGCACTGCTGGCATAGTTTAACATTTCTTTAGTATTTCAAATGCTTTGTCATTTGGGAACTTTCGAGAATCCGAAGTTACCCAAGCTTTTCCGAAATTTTTCATTCCTCTTGAAATCGTTCGTAATCAGGGATTATATTCCTTGTGGAATGCGAGACTAAGGTCTTGGATGCTCTATGGGGGACAGCATACACCAGCTCATCATATCACCAAACCTACCTCAACTTTCATATCACTTCACCATACATGTAAACGTACGCTTTCCTCGGAAAATACGTCAAATGATGAAGCTATTCTTTGGCCAGCTGGGTTTTATTATTTATATATATTTAACCTTTCTATGCTTGTAGTACCAATATCCATTAATTAAATTGTTTTTGCCTGTTTCATCCCAATAAGACATAATGGTATGAGAAATGTGAATTATGTTTGGAGTAGTGTTGTATAAATTCCTATAGTGTGCTTGTTTAAAGTTGCCTACCCTTTTTAAATAAATGAAACATTCCCATATATGTGTATTTTCACTCTAATAATAATAAATAAAAATGAAACAGAAAGAAATCTTATTTGTGATATAAACAAACAAGATTTATAACCTTGACCATACACAAAATTGTTCGTATTCATGTAAACCATTCATTGATCTTTCATTCCTTGTGTAAAGATAGTTTATTGTGGCAAATTAAATTCTCGCACATGATCTAAAGCAACCTATTGTAAAAACTCAAGTTAACACAAATAAAGAATCATTAAGTGTTAAGTAATAAATATAAATCTCTTTAAAAGTGAAATCGTCTTACATATACATTGTGTTCATGCTAATTTAATATTAAAATACATTAAAAATCCAATCCAGAGTTTGAATCTTTTATTTTGGTTAATTATTAAAATAAAATGGTTTTTGTATATTAATATAATTATGTATTATTTTAAGTCTATCTTATTCAGGGATTCATCCTTGACAGCTCTAATTCAAGTCTCATGTCTCTTCTCTGCTGTGCATACGGGTCGGGAAGTAAATGTAATTGCTCTGTGTCAGTGTAAGTGTTGTTTTATAGAACACGTTTGACCAGTACAATGTATGATAAAACAAAAATGTATATTTAAAACAAGTAATAATAAATATATATATATATATATTTGCATATAACTGTATCTCTCAATTATTACTTTTTACAACAACATATTTCCAAATATATTTTAAAACAAATAATTATATCTCTTTTTTTTTTAAAAAAAATAAAAGGAAAATCTATTTCTCTTTCTACCATATATATCATTCCTCGTATATATTAGTCGAATATATTGAAGCCAATTTATATGAAATATGCTTATCCAGGGCAGTAGGTAAATACTATTTAATTCCCTTGCAACAGGGTTTAAACCTGGCTATTGTTACAATATATATGACCGCTTCAATACATGTAGCATATTTTTTGTTTTTTGCTTTTCAACCATATTGGTCAAGAAAAATATTATGATTCACTTAAACTTAAAGACATACAAAATGTAGAAATTACCTTATTATTAATAGTAACAGCTACATCTCTTTTAGACTATATTCTACCCTAAGAACAAATATCATTTTAAAGAGCAATATTAACTACTAACTTCATATCAGCAATTCCTTAACTTGGAACTTATTAATTATGAGATGAATATGCAGACAATAATACAACACTACTCTGATTTTTTTATATTAGATTGTTTCTTTTTAATATTACATCATTCAATTTTATTCATTTATTGTTTATTATTCATCAAAGCAGAAAAAATAATTCTTAAGAATTATATTACTTATAACTCCCATTTTATCCCCCTATTAATTATTTATGCAATATGCTTTTCTTTTTAATTTATAATATTATTTTTAGTATTTTACTTTCCACTTTCATTACAAAGAAACTTTTACTCCTGCAAACCCTTTAGGAATTCCAATTGATATTCAACCAGATTAATATTTCCTTTTTACTTAAGCTATCTTGTACTTAATCCTAATAAATTAGGACAGTTATTATACTTATTCATTTCAGTTTTATTCCTCTATGTATACATAAAAAAAAATTCAAACATGCTACCTTTAATAAAATAAATCAATTCTTGTTCTGATATTTTATTAGTCCTATTTTTACTAACTTATATTGGAGCTAATTCAATAGAACTTCCATTTGATACTTTTTTTATTTTTAAATATATTATTAATAACATTTTTAAAAAGAATTATTTTGTTAGTTTACATCTAAAGAAAAAAAATATTTTAGAAACAAAATATACCTGGGTCTCTTTTTGTGTGGATTTTTTTAATGCGATTTATGTTTCTTTTTAATATCTTTTTACACGTTTTTCTTTTATGCAATAAAGAAGTTCATATTTCACTTAAAGTCGGGTTCCCCATTTTATATACATGAATTAAATTTTACATACTTTAAATGCAAATATAGGGGATTTGAATTCAGACTTTCAAGCACCGGCATGAAATACATATATTGGTGATTAATGATCTTTTCTACATGTGTGATCATGTGTATCAGTGATATGAAATAGTATGGATAATTGAAAGGTGCTTGAAAGTCTGAGTTCAAATCTCCTATATTTACAATTAGGCTCCAAGTATATGAAGAGTGCCTGTATTTCAAATATACATTAAATGCCTGTTGGAAAAAGGCTTGCCAATAAATTTAGATACTGTAGAAGATTTAGAAAAAGATAATAAAACAGAAGTGGAACCTGTTCGCGTCATAGCAAAAATGATTCGAGAAAGTCTTTAACTTTCTAATCAATTTGAAAATCATTTTCTTTTTCAATAACACAAATTATGACTAAATTCCAATGAGAGCTAAATAGTTGTATGTCTGTGTTATGTATGTGTATGTTTATATTTTCTTTTATACACATAAATATATGGAAAAACTTTTAGACAGAAAAAAGTTACAAGTAAAAATATTAAGAACTTTTAATTTCTTTTTACTTGTAACTTTCTTCTGTCTAAAAGTTTCTCCATGTATATATACCTATAAAAGAAAATTTAATCATTAGTCATTATTAACATTCGTGGAAGTGTGTTATATATATAGTTGCACTCGTGGAAGTGCATTCTCTAATAGCTAGACATAACAATCTGGATATCTCAAGCTTCATAAACAATTAGTAAAATCATCATCTCAAAGTTTAATTACTGATTACATTGTCGACAGAAAACCATTGACACAGCATGACACTGAAATTGGTGCTAATTGTATTTCCTTTTGTGCTGAATCTGATGTCTTACCATTCACAAATGAACCATATTGTCAAATAGCGATAATAATTAAAATATGTATGAAAAAATATAAAATAAATTACACATAAAAACATATTGTTTCGAAAAAATTAAATAGTTAATAAAAAAAGTAAAAAAAGTTTGTCTTGTATCAATTTTTTTCAAATATTTAAAAAATTTTATTAGTCATACCTTATTTCCTTATTTTTTTTATGCAAATTTTAAAGTAATTTTGCCTTGTTGCTTTGCATTTATGCGATTTTTAAAAAATTATGGAACCTATCCCACATTTTTCAATGTAAGTTGAGTCTATTTTTGTGCAATTTATTTTATGCGGGTTTTTTGCGGAACTTATCTACCGCATAAAAAGAGACCCAGGTGTATTTTTGTTCAATTATTTTATATACCAATGATTGTGCTTTTTTCTTATTAATAAAAAAAAAAAAATGTAGCTAAAAACCAATTTGATTTTCATTAATTTGAGCCTAGTAGATTATGTAGAAATTTAATAGTTGAATAGATTGGTTTATATAATAATTTATCAACATCTTTTACCAATAAAAATTCTCAAAAAAAAAATTATAATAATAATAATAATACTGTCATTTCTATGTTTGTAGTTATATGTTGGATTAAATTCAAACTTTATTTATATTTTTCTAAATATTATTAACTATTAGAATTAATACAAGTTAGTATGGAACATATTTCAAGTGGTCTCTTTTAAAGGTTTTATTGTTCTGACCATTGAGAGGTAACATAAAAATTAAACTGATTATCTTTAGATTCATAAATTCTGAATTTAACCTCTTTGTTATTCCTAATGCTTAATGCAAACAAACATTTTCAAAATGTAAACATATAATGGAAATCTATGCAGGCTAAACATGCGCTTTTTAGACCTTTTTGGTTTTTCCGTCTAGATTTCAGAAAGCTAAATTTTATTTTTCTACGATGAAAAATAAAAATTTTATGATAATTTTTGTGATCAAGTAAATTGAATTTTTTTATCTTTCTCTCTTTTTTTGATAGTAACTTGAAAGGATTTCATTCTGAAAAATATAGCCGTAAAACGTTTACCTTTTCCGTTATATTTTGAAAACAATGTTATGAGAGAGCCTAAAGGTAAGAATTTATTTTTCTATATTTTTTAATTATTATTAATTTTTATATATTTTTTAATTATTATTTTTTTATATATATTTAATAAAAATATCCGAAAAATTTGTTATTAAAATAAAACTAACATAAAAAAAAAGTTCATGCTTAACTGCATTTTTTCTTATATTTTTTTCTATAATACTGAAGTATTTGAATTAAATGATATCAGATAAATATATATGTTTTTCAAATATTATGACCTGATTTAGATTTTTTTATAATCTCTTCTCTGCATTTTAATAATAATAAATATATACAAATGCTAAAAGTAAAGATTTTGACAAGATATATACTAACTTTTGAACTAACTTGACTTTATAATGAATTTAGTATTTCATTCATTTTTTATTTTATTACTTTATTTTGTATACAGTGACTATTTTAGTAGTACTTTTTAATAAATTACAAACTGTATTGAAGTTCTTTATTATAATATTCAAATTATACTAATTATTGATGAATATTAACTACTTGTTTTGTTATTAGGGATGACATATACATTGCAAACTCCTGTATGGAAATATATCTTGAAGGACTACAGAGAAAAAGAGAAAGTACTAATGTGCTTATTCTAAGAAGTATTCAGGTGATGGATTACCTTAGGTAAGTGTTATTATATATCAATTTGTTGGAAATTTAATGAATGCATGCAACTAACCTACTAACAAAATTATAGTTTTAAAATTTATGCATGATAACTTTGAATTTATGAAATAATATAAAAATAATTATTAGAAATATTAACTTTTATTCGTTTTTTTTATTACTTTGAATATCAATGATTATATTTTTTCCAGCTTAATTACATTCTTTAGTGTTTTATCTTTAAAATAATATATATTATGTCATTTTTTAGCATACAAAAACACATATGATAAAATTTGTGGCTTAACATAATTTTTTAAATATTCAATATGGCTGCTTCGTCAGTATAAAGGTTACGTTGATTCTCCAGCTCTGGAGGCAACTCTCATCCTTGAGAGCTCTCACTAGGGTTCCCAGACATTTTCAAAAACATTTATAAAGTGGCCCTGTATAAAACCTATTTAAACATGCATGTAGTTCAAATATTGAATTAAGAGTTTAGTAAAATAAAATATTTATTTTCTTAATTATATCCAACCTTTATAATAGTTCTAATTCATTCTATCAGAGATGCAGTATTCCAACAAATTATCTATATTGGATTGTCTATCTGACTACAGATTTAATCTACAATGCAGAGGGCATTTTGTTTGTTTTTGTAGTGATTTTTGCAGACTAATTGTATATTTGCAATAATAAAATTAGGATTTTACTTTTGTTTGATTATAATTACGTTGCATTTTTTTTCATTATTACTATGATGGCTACATAAAAAGGAGTTTCATCAAGAGGCTTACATGTCTCATAAAAAGTCCAAAGGAAGTCATAAAATTCTGTGATGGCAAATTAATTTTTTTTTTAAAAAAACCCAAACTTCAAAACCATTTTCTGAAGGGAAGTTTATAAATAATTACATCCAAGCTGCTATAGAATTAATCTATCCAGAACATCAAAAGAAATGCAAGAATATAAATATGTCATAAAGAAGTTACAAGACAAATTGAAAAAAACTGTCATTAAATGTGGAACATTCATTAATAATAAAGATGTTACTTCATTGTGAATTCACAAAAAAAAAATGAGCCTCAGTTAAAAAGGACAAGTTGAAATTGGCCTGCCAGCTGATAAGATTACCTACCCCTAATGATTAGGGGTATATTTCCTAAATATTTGATCAAATATAGCAAGATAATTTTTAAGTCGATAATTTTGTAATTTGTATGACTCATGAATGATGTTATAAATATCCAAATAGACCTTGGCATGAAAAAAGTTCCCCATCCTTGTTCTAACCAATAATCTTCTGATAGAATAGCCTAGTCAATTAATGGGCCACCTTAAAGTCAGTAATCATGAATTTGAAAAAAACACCAGTTCAATTCCCATACTGTCACAGGAGAAACTTAAGCAACACCTAAAGAAGAGAGAACTTTACTACTTGAAATTTTGTGTTCCACAGTAGTAATAATTAAATGAATTTAGAAAAACATAAATAAATAAAACTTGAATTTATCTGAAACATTTAACAATTCAACTACTAATGATAGAAATAATCAAATATATAGTTAATTACAAGCTAAATGTATATATGAAATTTAAATGGAAATAACAAATCTCTGCTATGTGTATTTATATTTAAATTTACTAAACTGGCATTTCATTTAATATTAAGAAATTGTTAAAAAATGAAGCATTACCTTTATCCTCTAAATGTACAATTATAATTTCAGAATAATTTGTGCCATACTTAAATCAGGCTAACATAAATTTCATCTAGCTTTTCAATATCAATAAATGAATGCTTAAAACTATCAAATTTCAATGAACAGGTCATTATCACTTCATTCTTTGCTTTTATTAATGTATGAATGTTAGTTTATATATAACTCCTGGAGGTTTAGTTACTTATGTTTAAATTTTGTATATTTACACTTAAAACAAAATATACATTCTTATATTGTTAAATAAATTGTTTAATTGAGGGGTTTTTTTCATACTCATACTATTCAAAATAAATATTTTATATGGGAAAGACATAAAAAGGCTGGATCCAAATACAAAATATTTATGAAGTATTCAATGAATATATAAAGTATAATCCATATAAAAAGAATTAAATGAATATATAAAGTATTGGATCTATGAGTCATGAGATAAGATCTTAATGTTTCTGTCCTGCAAAATTTGTTTATATTTTATTTAAATCATGGCATTAGGATTTTAAGGCAATAGTTGGAATATACCAATACCTGGAATTCAAATCTGGATCTAGTAAACCTTACTTTTTCAGATTACAAGCAGGCTTAAGATTTTTCTCTCAAGTAGATGCCCTAATTAATCCAGTTAGTTATCCAGTATCAATTGGCATATGGGTAACTAGTCATTATTAGCTGGAGAATAGAGGGGTCAGTTTAAAAGGATTGATCAAATGAATACAATTGTAATAAGAAGCAATTTTCATTACTGGGAAAGGTCATTATATTCCTATCTGCATTGAACCTGTATCTTTATGTCATTAGGACTTTTTTTTTATTCGCATTATTTCACAAATTAAATGATTTGTGGATTATCCTATGATTATATATATATAATTAAATACAACATTTTTCCTTTTCCAACAGTATATGTTAATTTCTGGATTTGACCAACCTATCAAATGCTACTAATAAACTTTTTAGTACTTGTGTACTTATAAAATGACTATTTCTATTAGCTGTTTAGATAATATAAGAGTTAGCAGATCTAGAAATATTCCAAACAAGGGTGAAAAGTAAAGAATTTTGCATTTGTTTAGAAACTTTCTAGATCTAATAAACCTTATTTATATCTGCAATAGTTAATGCAAATGGTCATTTTATATTGGCCTATCAAAATTACAGGAGTACTGAAAGTTTATTAACAGCATTGGTTGATTAGTCAAAACAGGAAATTATATATTGTGACAGAGCAGTCCGTATCAATCGTCGTTTAAAGCAAAAAAAAAAAAACAAATAAATAAATAAAACAACCTTTTAGTTGATCAAATTTAAATCTAGTCATTTAAAAATTATTTATAAAGAGTATGTGTATTAATCCACATACTAGTTTGTGTTAAAAAATATTTTTTGTTTTATATAAAATTGATTTTAAAATGGTTTCCTGTTGCCGCTTGTTTTTAATCAAGTTGATTAAAAACAAGCAAATGTGTTGATTGCATTCCTGTCTCTTATTTTTATCAGTTCTAATTTAATTCTAAAAGCGGAGATTTAATTTTGTGTTGTTATTTTAGTTCAAATAATCCCTGGTTGGAATTCCTAAATTAGATTGAGCGGGAGATTAAGATTTGCCATACCCTTAGGTGTAGAATTCAAAAACAAGGATAGTTTACTTGGGAAATTGAATGGGGGTATAAATAACTCCAAAAATTTCATGGATTATTCTAGAGAACCTTGACCAAGCGAGTACTCCATCAAAGTGATTGGTTTAGCTTCTTATATTCATTCTGATTAACCTCATTCAACATTCATACAGTAGCCATTTGGACATTTAATTTCTTCAAAAGCAAAATTTGCAGTTATTAAAACAATTTTGCTTTCTCCAAGATGCCAAAATATACTACTATACATTTTATAACCAACAATATGTCTTGCTAGTTTAACCCAAAAGACAGACCCATACCTGCCAACTCTCCTTCAGTTATGCCATGAACGTCTAAAATAAACAGGACCCTGTGCCTCTACCTTGCTGCTGTCAAAATACCTGAAAGATGCGCTAATATAAAATTTGCGCGCTCCTTGGAAATACATGAACTTTGCTTTACCATAAGATAAATATTTTCTTTTATTCTCGCCAGGATAAATTCGTTTAGTTAAATCTCCACTCAATTTTAAATAAAAATCTGTATTCTTAATCAATGTTTTATCCTCCTAGTTATTAATTATATTTGCTTCTTTTATTGTATTTTGTAGTGTGTCTTGGACTTAGTTTTAAAAAAAATACCAAGTTTGTTTTCAATTTTCGTTTATCAGATGGTGATTTGTAAGTGTATATTTTTATATGTTTAATATATGTCTAATCATTTCACTAATTACTGCTAAATGCTTTGGCAGTTTTTGTAATTTTTATTTACTCACCTGCCCTTAGTTGTTATTATAAAATAATTAATTTTAAACACGTTTAGTTGCGCTTTTTGCAAACAACAAAATCTTTTGCAATCTTTTGGCTGGCTCTTTATCATCTTTATTGTTCTGGTTTTCTGAAAGTAGAGATTTGTTTCTAGATTACCTAAGATCGTAATCATATATTTTTTTTTGTGTTTTGTATGTGAAATCAACCACGTTTGCTTTAAAAGTAGTATTATGCGCACCAGTCCTGTGGCATTATTAACGTCAGTAGTTAGAATGCTACTGATTGATCGTCCACGCTGGTTTCGTTGATTTCCTACAAGACCGTAACTGTTTTCATATCGCTTAATCAGGAAACTAGAGTTGCTGTTTGTTTTTTTTGTAATTTTATAAATTGCCAGCAGGAAGATATTATCCTATCCATTTCTTTTATTTTTAGGTGAGAGAATTTCGCTGCCAAAGCGTTTAATGTTTTTATGTGTGCTGTACACATGTGCACTTTCTGATATATATATATGCATATTCAAATCTAGGTTACTTTTGTATTTGTGGCTAGACTGCTTTACTCTATTGTCCAAATTTTAGTAAAATTTTCAAATTATTTAAACTCTTAATAAAATTTACAAATTGTTTAAATTTATTTGGCTGACGTTTGTCTTGGTACTTTTATTTCTCAATTGTCTAAACAATCCATAAGATCTTTTGTTTCTCCCTGAATTTAGTCGGCGCAAACCATCATTTTCATCCATTTTGATCATGGTAAATATGTAGTTATCTGGTGGCGCCCTCTGCGATCAGGCTGGATTGAGTGTCCGTTACAATATATATGTGCAAAGAGAGAGAGAGAAAAGGGGCAGGACAATGTATAGCACAGATAAAAATACTTAAACATATATATAGTTAAAATATGTATAAACTACCAATAAATATAATTATTTTTCACTTACCAAATGAACATAAGGCACAAAATAACCAAAAAGACCAATAGGTAGAACTACACACCATATAACATAGTTTCTATTCTTCAACAGTTCAATATTTAAAATATTTTTTACCCTTAAATACCAGGTTTTGCAACCACTATGTTCTTCAATTACAGTTTTATTTTTATTCCCACAAAAATTAAAGTCTTTATTAGGATGGAGGGGCTTGAAAACTAATGAACAAAACACCAAGAGTGCCATCATTCCACTAAGTATATGGAGAGTGTGACTTCTTCCCAGGCTTTTTAAAAGATAGTGAATACCTAAAGGCATACCAACAGTAAATATACTACTACCAGCTGTAACAATACCTGCAAAAGATAAAAGAACACATTTAATTAAAATTTTTAAAAAAACCTATGAACTATTAAAATGCTTATACTATGAATTTAAAGATAAATTCCAATAATGACAGTTGTCATTCTCATCCTTGAAGAATTTCAGTTATTTTTCTCTTTTTTCAAAAAAAAATCAAAAGAAACAGACAATATAATTAAGAGAATGAAATGAGGGGAGGAGTCATCCTATAAAATTTATATGTTGAAATTTCACATCCTTAATTACAATTTCACATGAAGTGAAACAGTGATAAAAAGAATATTGAATGATGTTTGCTGGGGAAGTCCTGTGAATACTGAGCACTGGAAATGACAGAATTGAACTGAGATCCAGAGACCTAGAGCTCTTGACCCTATCATTCTATCACTACACCAATCACACAGTGCAATGTAAAATTGTGATTTTTCACTGATGGGACTAAAAAAAATTTAGGGTGGCAAGCCTGCAACTTTGAAATTATATTGACTTGTGTTAGCTTGCTTTTTTTAAAAAAGTAATTTTGATAGATTTGATAAATTAAAATAACTTTTTATATTTTTAAATGACTGCACAAATCATTCAATATTTTTTTATAATAAAATAAAAAACCTAATTCTAAATTGAATTTATATAAACTTATTTATACAAAATGAAAAAATTAAATAATCAAAAAACTAAAAAGCATATAAAAAAAAAAAGTCATCATACATTTGAGATAGAGAAGACTATAAAGAGAAACTTTAAAGACAAATGAAAAAAAAAAAGATTGGAAAAGTTAGAATAATTTTTTTAAAAAGTCAACAATATACATAATGAAATGTCAGTTCAAAGAATATATTCCTCATAATTATGATGAAAATCCCATATCAATTTTAAAAAGATTTAACAAATATTTAGAAACAAGATATAGAGTTTTGTTCTTTATTAACACTGTCTAATGTTGAATTAACATTTTTGCAATTATCAGTAGACCAGAAAACCTTTGAAACTTATGCTTCAAATTCTTTCATTGCAAATATACTGACTATAAAATGTGATAATGAGTACAACATTAGTAAAAAATATAGTGATGATAAGTTTTATAGCTGGTCTTCTATTTTGTCAAAAATCTGTTTTCAGTATGTATTGATAGAAAAATTTCATTTTATGTGGACCAACTGAAAAAATATAATCAGAAACTAAAAAATCTCAAGGAAATTGTTAAATCCTTCAGTTTTCATTCCATTATGCACTTGGAAGAAATCCCAGATCTAATGTACCATGTATATGATGAAATAAAATCTCAAAGCTATCTCATCATCTGCTACTATTTGAATACTAATGTTGATTATAATGGCATCTTCTTTAACTTTTAATTTAGTAAATTATACTAAAACAATCTAGCCTATTAAATGAGAAATATTTTATTCATGTGTCATGGTAATATGGCAGGGCATATCTATCAGCTAAAAAATACTTGGATGCTCAGCTATATCATGTACATGACCAATAAAAGGTGTACTTTCACAGTTCATAGAAAATATTGCCAATGTGTTTATCTGGTATTACAGTATAATGAGATTTATGGTTTTACAAAATTTCATAATGTCCAAAATATTTGGCAATTCATTCTAAAAAAAAATGCTGGGTGAAAATAGATGGATACATATAAATTGCCAGAGATAATTAGCAATATGGCCTTCAATTTATGGTAAATTTTTTATAATCTTTTAATTGGATATTTTTCAAAATAGTAAAAAAACACAAGGAAAAAATAATATTAATTACAACTAACCAATTCCAATTGAGATATATACAAAAATTTGACAAACCTTTTGTATGTGACTTAGAATAGGATAAGGATTTCTGATATTATAGTAGCATTAAAGGCCTGGACCAGAAGTTTATTATATCAAAATAGTTAATCTGTTGAATATATTAATTTAAGGTTTAAGACATTAATGGTCTGTTTATGTTCAGCTATTTTATTTGAAACTAATAAAATTAATACTAAATCTAATGAAATAAGTAGAAACACTTTCCATATCTGCCAAGACTGCTCTTCTTAATAAATTTAATTACAATACATTTAGTATTTTCTATATTTACATTTATTTTTTGATATTATTTTTCTATAATATCAATTGAGAGAAGAATGTAAAGATCAAGTTAGAAGAGCGGATTATGCTCGTACAGTGTTCAAGGTCAAGCAGAAAATATATACATTTGTGCAACAATAAATGTATAAAAAAATATGTGCTGTGTCCAGCGGCACTCTATTGCCTGATGGATTGCAAATATAAATAACACAAATAATTACTAAAACAGGCAAAACTCACTATACGTATTGTCACACACAGCAAGTTAGAGTAATCAATGGATGCCAGAAGGCTTGTGTATAAAATCCCCATCTAGCGCCTACTCATCCAATATCCCCAGACTAGTTTCTGGCTTATGGCCTTCGTCAGTGAGGAGCCTGGATCTGAGAGCACTGCATCTAGAACTTAGGATCTAATGCAACCCTCCAGAAATTACCTTTTATCTCCACTTAATAACAAAACTATGAGTCTTAAACTGAAAACACCTTAATGTTTTCAATCCAAGCCCATTAGCTTATATAGTCATATGGGTCTGAACCCAGTTCAGTACCCATACATTTTGGTGTCTTTGTTTCTTTAATAACCTTAGCCACCACCATCCTATTAGGCAGGATTGGTTTTAAGCCAATAAACATCACATAGTCACCACCTCTTATGCTTGTGTGTAACTGTTGTTAAAACAGGAAAAACTCACTATATATATTGCCACACACAGCAAGCTAGAGTAATCAATGGATGCCAGAAGGCTTGTGCATAAAATCCCCATCTAGCGCCTACTCATCCAATATTGCCAGACTAGTTTATGGCTTGTGGCCTTCGTCAGTGCTCTCAGATCCAAGGCTCCTCACTAAAACTAGTCTGGAGATATTGGATGAGTAGTGGCTAAATGGGGATTTTATGCACAAGCCTTCTGGCATCCATTGATTACTCTAGCTTGCTGTGTGTAGCAATATGTATAGTGAGTTTTGCCTGTTTTAACAACAGTTATACACAAGCATGAGACGGTGGTCATGTGATGTTTATTGGCTTAAAACTAATCCTGCCTAATAGGATAGTGGTGGCTAAGGTTTTAAAGAAACAACACCAAAATGTATGGGTACTGAACTGGGTTCAGACCCATATGACTATATAAGCTAATGGGCTTGGATTGAAAACATTAAATTGTTTTCAGTTTAAGACTATAGTTTTGTAGTTAAGTGGAAATAAAAAGTGGTTGCTGGAGGGTTGCATTATATCCTAAGATCTAGATGCAGTAGTCTCAGATCCAAGGCTCCTCACTGACGAAGGCCACAAGCCAGAAACTAGTCTGGGGATATTGGATGAGTAGGCGCTAGATGGGGCTTTTATGCACAAGCCTTCTGGTTTCCATTGATTACTCTAGCTTGCTGTGTGTGGCAATATGTATAGTGAGTTTTGTGTGTTTTAACATCTGTTATACACAAGAATAAGAGGTGGTGGTCATGTGATGAAATAATTACTAATTAATGAGGCAGCTCGGCAAGTAAATTTAAGTAACAAGAATTTATTTACAGAGTTATATGGAGATAATCAATCTTGTTTAATATATACAAATATGACAATTATATACACACCCTATATAAATAACAATAAGGACCCAAAGGTGTAACAAAATTCAATATGACCTCTAAGTTTACTTTTGAACGTCTGGAGGTAAACTTCTCCGCAAGACTAAGTGAAAGAGGAGCTGACTGGAGCACCCGGGAAAATGGCACATCTGCCTTTCAGAAGCTTGACTTAGCAGGTATCCGGTCTTGGTTTTATTCTAGATCTGTGTCACCCTCTCATTGTTTTTTGTGTAGACTCTCTTGATTGGCCATCTGCTGTCCATGTGGTGGTCATCTCTAGAGTTACCATATTCGATCCCTGATCAGATAATGCAATTACCTTAGAATTGTCTAAGTTAGTTTATAGTTTTCCATTAATTCAACTATTTAATTAGACTAATTGCTTTTATAAAATATTGTGGATGCTAATGCCACACACATACGTTTAGCTTACCGTTATAATATCGTTTATAATACTTATTTTGTGTATATGTAAATATACACACATAATTAACATGTTTTACAATTATATTATTTAACTAATAATACGTATTTTTTGAGTGTACATAAATATACACACACATTTAGCATACCTCCCCTATGTTCAGAGATTAGCGTTTTAGTTTTTTACTGTTCCCTGAACTTAGCACATAATTACTGAGGTGGGAGGGAATTTTTCTTTCCTTCTTTAACCATTGGAGATGTCCAAATCTGCATCTAGAGCATTATCTTTTTTCGGAAATGGCTGCAGCATTGTTGTATGCTTTCATCTTTACCTAATTGATTTATATGTTTGTGTAACACTCTTCCATTCTCCATTCACATGGCATTTCCGCTTTTATCCAGAATCTGTCCTGATTATTTCTAATCCATACATGATCTTGTGGTGAAATGTATAGTTTATGCCTGAAGGTACTTCGGTGTCCTTCATTGTTATAATTTTGTCAAGCTTTGTTCGCAGTCTACAACCTAGATTTTCTCTGCAGGTGATTACCTGACTTAGCTGTAGGCATAGAGTATTGATAAAGAAGAGCGTTGAAGACCGCTTCATGCAGAATGTGTTTTCCCACTTTATTGATGGCAGACTTAAATTTTGCAGTTTTTTCAGCCAGTCCATCTGTTTGGGGGTGGTAAGGTGGAGTAAATATGTGGTTAATTCACCATTCGTGCATTGAATATGCGAACTTTTCTGATGTAAAACCTGTGCCATTGTGGGTACTAGGGTTTCTGGGAGACCGTGATATGTGAACATTTCCATCAGTTTGTTGATGGTTTCATTCAAACCGATGTTTTTAACTATTTTATATTCGGTCCATCCTGAATAGGCATCCACTGCTCCTAAAAATAATTGTCCTTGAATCGGGCCGCAGTGATCGACATGAATTCTCTGCCATGGTTTGTCTGCTTCTTGCCAAGACTCGAATTTGGCTGAAAGTACATTTACACATGACTGGCAGTTTGTGCAGTTTTTTATGCATTGTTCTATGTCATTGTTATTTTCGGCCACCAGACATAACTGACAAGCTAACGCTTTCGCCCTTACAATGCCTGGATGACCTTCATGTAATACATTAAGTATTTGCAATCTGCCGCTTAAGGGTATTATGGTCGTCTCTGAGTATACAGTCTTTGCAGATGAACAGTTGCTCTCGAGCTTTCCATAGCTCTATGTGCAAAAAAGATGGCCTTTGTTTTGGCCAACCTTTGCTTATTTATTCCATGATCCATCTGTAGCCAGCAATTTCTCTGGTCCATGCAGCTACCTTTGTGCTATTAAGTGTCTGGCTTTTTGGTGCGTCGATATAGTTAATATCTACCTCATTTACTTCTTTCTCAAGCTGATCTGGCATTCACGATAATGCATCGGCATGACCGATTTTCGTGCCTTTTTTGTATTCAAGACTATAATTATAACCTACAAATATGTTAAGCCATCTCAACATACGAGGGCCTAAATGTTCAGGCAACTGTTTCATGCCTAGAATTCCCAAGAGTAGCTTATGGTCAGTTATTAATTGGAAAGGATGTCCATACAGATATTAGTGAAATTTACGAATTCCGAACCTATGGCGAGAGCTTCCTTGTCTAGTCTGGCTGTAGTTCTTTTCCACCTTGCACAAGGTGCTAGACGCGTATGCTAAAAGACGTTCACTGGAGTGAGATGGATGGCATATCACTGCCCCCATGCCATTTTCTGATACATCAGTTGTCACAGTTGTCACGGTTATCTTGCGTTCATTGTCATAATGGACTAGTAGTTTATTTGATGAGAGAAGGTCTTTGGTATGCAGAAATGCTTGCTCTTGTGCTGCTTCCCAATTCCATTTCTTTCTTTTTTTTAATAAATCCTACAGCGGCCTCACTATGTGTGCTTTGCCAGCCACGAAGTTCTCAAAATAGTTCACCAGGCCCAAAAAAAGCCTGTAGTTGTTTTATGTTATTCGGTCTTCTTGCATCAGATACTGCTTTGACTTTTCCAGGGGAGGGACTTATTCCTGAGCTTGACACTAGACCCAAAAATTTTATTTCAGTAGCCTTCCAAATACATTTTATTGCATTTAATTTTGCTCCAAATTCCTCCAGTCTTTGGCAAACTTTTGAGATACGAGTGCTCAATTCGTTTTCTGAATTAGCGGTGACCAATATATCATCAAAGTAGGGGGTGATGCCTTCGAGTCCACTTTTGCTTGGAGTATACTGGATGGTGAAGCTATACCAAATGGTAAGACGTTTGCATCTAAATAAACCTTATGTGTGTAGTAAGTGTTAGAATGCCCGCAGCTTTGTTGGTCACCAGAATTTATTTAAAATAATATGTATTTTGTGTTTACATAAATGTACACACACATTTAGCAATATGTATAATAATTATATAGAATAAAAATAATAACTTTGTACAATAATTGTATATAATGATTATATACAATAACTCAAGACATGTGTGACTATCAATATGTAGCAAGGTTGTTAGTCATAGAAATGCATATCTGGCCTTATAAACTCAGAAAACTAAAAATACACCATATATGGTGAGGTATATAAAAAAATACCATGTGTATGTAAAAAGCACCCTATATATATATAAGGTATATAAAAAATGCCATATTTGGTAAAGTTTGTAAAGACTCAGAAGTCTTGAGGGGTACATAAACTCCCAGAACCCAGTATATGAGTTCTAGTATTAATGTCATTCAGAGACTTCTGCCTCTCTAAGAAAAAAACAGGACTAGGGTTTATCATGTGGACGTCATCATGATCTTTTATTATTTTTATGCATCTTAAATAGGCTATGTAGCTTTTAAATATTTCTCATGTTATTTAAATTTAACTGTTAGCTTACCATCTCAATTCTGCTTTTGTCAATTATTTACTTGTTGTTTATGGGACACAGCAAACTTGTGCAGTTGACAGGATGGGAAGCACAAGTAATTGCCTGAACAGAAACTAGGGCAGTTGTAACTGGATTTGATAGCAGGCATATCACAAGTCAGTATATGCAAATTCAATATAGATAATCCGAATGATTGGCCATTGTATGATCAGAGGATAAAACATTACTTTGCATTAAATAGTATTACAAATAATACTGTAAAAGTATTTTGCTTCATAGGCCAAAGAATAATCAAGATAGCCAACAAACTGTGCAAACCTGATTTGCCAGAGACACAGAATTACGACGAGCTTGTAACAAAGCTAAACGATTATTCCAACCCCCAGGAACAAAAGACAAGTGAAAAATGAAAAAAAAAAAATTATGATGTGCTTAAGAGAGATAGCAAAACTATGTCTTTATGACAAATACAGAAAGCTCTCCTCAAAAAACTATTATATGGGCTAATAGATGATCAGTTTACGCAAATATTATTAGCAGTAAAAAACTATCTACAAAGAAGCAATCAGGCATGAAACAGCTCATACACTACTACTCTATCAAGTGAGAGAGTTCAGAAGTTTCACAAGACTGAAACACTTAAAGTTTCAATTTATAAAATGTCAGGAGTTGAATCTAAAACAGACAAATGTGTTAAATGTGTCAACTGCAGAAAAATTGGTCACAAAAGCAAGAATGTGAAACTTATAGGAAAATAACTGACAATCCTGAAAGAGGGCAGCACCAAATGGACAAGAAGCTGAGCAGAAAATTTACCTGCAGTGCGATGGAAAAGAGCTACATAAAAATGCTATCATCAAATTATGATAAATGTAGAAATAATCAGCAAACCAATAACCATGGAAATTGATAGTGAGGCAGGGGTATCAGTGATGAAAATCAGGGATTGGGAAAGTCTAATTGAGGATTTAAAATTCCCCCTAAAAGGAATGAAAACTCACCTCAAGACCTGGTATGCTAACAAAAATCCCATAAGAATACTAAGAGTTACAAAAGTAAAGGTAGATACAAAGAAGAGTAAAAAAATATTATCACTGTACATAGTGAGCAGAGAAATTACCCGATCATAGGCCAAGAATGGTTTGCATCCCTAGGTATAAGGACATGCATTATTAAGAAAATCAATACAGAATCATAATCTATTCAAAAGGGAGCCAGGAAATTGAAGACTTCACTTAATGATATAGTTATGCAACAGCGCAAGACCTGCTATTACAAAACCTCAGAAACTGCTGCCAGCCCAGCACAGAAAGGTCAAGGATAAATTAGACTAACTAATAGAACTAGGAATTCTGATATAAATCCTTTTTGTAAATTATTATTTTAAATGTTTTCTTTTTAAATCTTTCATTTGAAAGTTGTACTAATCATTATAAAAACATAATTATTTACATCAACATTTAAATTTTAGTCATGAATTATATTTTATAAATCTAGTCATAGACAATTCCATATGTTTATAATATATTTTAATACTTAAGAGCAATCTTCATCGATTAACTGTTCATATTTCACTTATCCTTCATTCTATATTTTATTATAGGAAAAGTTTATCAACCATTTAAAACCTTTAAAGAATTATAAAAGTTTTTCTTTTCCGATTTAAATATCTTACTTTTCATGTTTTCATATATCAATTCAATTATATTTTAATAGTTTTATTATTATTTATAACAATGTCATTATCTTGATCTATAAAATATGCTTAATTCTTCTTATTTGAATAGTTTTGATCATTATAACAAGCACTGTTTTTTTTTTTTTTTTATGAACTAATTCCTTAACAATTCTTTAAAATTTAAATCAGGTTTATTATTAAACAAATAACTGATTAATTTTAATAGTTTTGATCATTATAACAAGCACTGTTTTTTTTTTTATGAACTAATTCCTTAACAATTCTTTAAAATTTAAATCAGGTTTATTATTAAACAAATAACTGATTAATTTTAAATACTTTTTAAAATAATTAAAACAAACATCAATAATCATTATTATTGTTCCAAAGTCTTGAGCACATCTTTATTTCAATATTTGGTGTAAAAGAAGTATTTTTCCTTGAAATCATGGTAGAACTTTTTCTTAAGTAATGTATTTATCTCAAAATTAATGAGTAGCAGAGGTCAAAGCCTTTCTCCTGATGAAGTATTTGTTAATTTAATCCATTATTATTACTAAACTAATATATTATACTTTACATATTCAGCAATATTTATTACGTTTCTGAAATTTCAACATCAAACTTTAAATAAGATTTAAATTTTCCATGATAATTAATGATTACCGTCTGAAATAATTTTTTTTGTTTTTTTTTTTTAAAAAAATCATTTCCTTTTTTTATTATTATTAAACAGTGATGTAAAGATTAACAATCTCTTGATCCTGATTGGTCATTTATTTTAAAGCTAACTTCAAAATCGAAGATTTAATAAAGTTATTTATTCTTTCTCACATAGAAAATCACATATCATATTTGATTTAATTTACAATATTATTAACGTTTCTTAAACACTTTATATTATCACACAAAAATTCGTAATATTAAATTTAAAACCATATACATTTATTTTATTTTATTTTTATTTAAACGATTTAATCACATTAATTTATATTTTATTAACTTCTTTTAAATGTAACAATTTTGATTTTCCAAAAAGACGAAATAAATTCAATAACTGTTAAAAATAAAATTGTAACTGCATTAAGACTTTTCATATACATAATTTAAAATAACACTATTATATTTAACAAATATAACTGATTTTAAACTGTAATTATAAAATCATATTAGTAATCAATATACTATTAATGTATACAATTTATACTATTTAGTAGTAAATGTGTGATTAATCCCCTACAATTCATCCCACATGAAATACATTAATATTTGATAAATGTTTACTTTAAAATATATATACATTTATTGTTTAACTATAGTAAATTTAAAATTTTAATAATTTTAACTAAACTATCTTTTTAGGAATCCATCAAATCAAAAAGATTACAATATATATAATATTTCTACTCCATCACACAAAATTCAAGTACATGAATAAAGACTTGTAGATTAAATTTTAGCAATTTATTACTTTCATGTGATGTATAGCCATTTATTATATACAAGCTTTGTTTTAAAGATTTAAAAGTAGGAATAGCCCATTTATGTGCATTTTCCAAACATAGAGTATTGTGGAACTACATATAAAGTGTTGAATTTCTGATTAGAAAAATAAAAAATAAATCTAGATCTTGTAAAATAATATTGTAAAGAAAAAAAATTTTTTTAGAATTCAGGAGAAAAATTTATAACAAAATCTTAAAAAAAGGACTTTTGTTCTGCATTCATTCTACACTTATCTAATCTTGAGCTATCTAATATAGAGTGAGTCTGTAATAGTTTTTAACTTTTATTTTATGTTTTGTTCATTATCCTTGGTAAATTTTATAGTTTCGGTTTTTATGAAAATTATTTTCATCCATGAAATTGATAAAAAACAAAACTAGATCATAATTAACTACATTCAAATTAGAAAACTATTCTATTATTTAAATTAACTCCAAACATTAAAAATCTGATAAAAGCAAAATCAACTCAGATATCTCAGTAATGTAAGCAATATTTAAAATTAAATTTTTCTTTGATAGATTAATTATGTTTAAAAATGTTAAATATTATTCAGCTAAATTACCATAATAGATTTTAAGCAAAAAATTGTTTATTTCCCTAACAAGTTTTTATATTTAAAATTCTCAGTAATAAAAATTATAAGGAACTAGTTGATTTTTGGTTGTTGTTCTTTTATCATATATAATGAGGGAAAGACATAAATTTTAATCACTCTTTGATAAATATTGTCAATATCATCACTGCTTGTAAGTATTGATAATACTAAACAGCAAGAGAAAAAAAAACAGAAATTACAATGAATAAACAGACTTAACACAGGCAAAACTCTTAATACTGTATTGCCATTCAGTGCAAGCCAGAGTATCAATGGATATCAGAAGCTTTGTGCATAAAATCCCCATCTAGTGCCTACTCATCCAATATTCCAGATTAGTTTCTGGCTTCTGGTCTTTGTCAGTGAGGAACCTCGGATCTGAGAGCACTGCACCTAGACCTTAAGAATCTAATGCAACCCTCCAGCAGCCACCTTTTATCTCTACTTAACTACAAAACTATGAATCTTAAATTGAAAACACAATAATATTTTAATAACAAATATAAGCAAGCATGGGAAATGGTGATCATGTGATGTTTATTGGCTTAAAACCAATCCTGC
Organism: Epiperipatus broadwayi; assembly: GCA_028023455.1. Taxonomy (NCBI): domain Eukaryota; kingdom Metazoa; phylum Onychophora; class Udeonychophora; order Euonychophora; family Peripatidae; genus Epiperipatus; species Epiperipatus broadwayi. The sequence goes on along the minus strand of JAQFVV010012685.1, from coordinate 921,638 downwards.
CTAATAGGATAGTGGTTGCTATGGTTATTCAAGAATGGCGGCTATGGTTATTCAAGAATCAAAGACACCAAAATGTATGGGTACTGAACTCGTTCAAACCTATATGACTATATAAATTAATGAGCTTGGATTGAAAATATAATTGTGTTTTCAATTTAAGACTCATAGTTTTGTAGTTAAGTAGAGATAAAAGGTGTCTGATGGAGGGTTGCATTAGATCCTAAGATCTAGGTGCAGTGCTCTCAGATCCAAGGCTCCTCAATGATGAATGCCAGAAGCCAGAAACTAATCTTGGAATATTGGATGAGTAGGCACTAGATGGGGATTTCATGCACAAGCCTTCTGGCATTCATTGTTTACTCTGGCTTGCACTGAGTGGCAATGCAGTACGGAGAGTTTTGCCTGTTTTAATAACAGTTATAAGCAAGCATTGGAAATGGTGATCATGTGAAGTTTATTGGATTAAACAGACTTGTAATAAAGTTGGCCTGTTAATATTTTGTTTGTATAGGAGCAGAAAATAGTGGCTCTGAAAATACACGTTTAAAAGAGACAGAAAAAAGATAATTTGAAGTGAATTAGAAATTTAAAAATGCTAAACAGAATATATAAATAAACATCATTTACTGAGAAAATTAAAATAAAAAATCAGCATGGGCACATACTTAAATATAAAGGAATTATAAAAAATATATTAGAAATAAAAGTATGATGGAAAATGAGAAAAAATTGTTATGTGAATTTCAAAAAGCTTGAAGAAAGTAATTCAAAATAATGACTGTGATCTAAATATTTGGATATAACTGATGATGATAAAACTTATAAAAAGTAGATTGACAAAGAAAAGTAGAATAAACATATATATATTGAGGAATTTTTGAATATACAGAAATAATATAAAAAATTTTAAAATCACAATAAAAAAAATGAAAGAAACCAAAACAAAAAGAAAAAAAGATCTTTAAAAAGAGATGCTCATAACAATTTGAGAAATAGAACTAAATAATAAAAAAGTTTGGAGAAAGTGATTTGGGATGTGTGGAATCAACATGATAGATTACTGATGAAAATATGATAATATATACTATTAGCCAAAATACGTGAACACTTTTTTAAATGAAATTTGTAATACTGACTGAATATTTAATAATACTTCACCCACTTTAATTTTAATTTCTTCTTCATTATATGATGATTTTCTACCAAATTATTTAGACAGCAAATGATAAAAATTATCTTGCATATCTAATGCAAAAAATTACCTCAGTCAGTAATGTTGAATGAATAATATTTGCCTTATTCTAACATTATTTTTTTCAAGAATTCAAATTCTAAGCAAACTATTCTAATATTCAGAAAATCTTATATCAATAAACAATAAATCTCAAATTCCATTTATTTTTGAATAGATAATATAGGAATTATTTTACTACAAAAAAATACAAACTAATGTGCATAAAACTTTGTGAACTATACAGGATTTGATAGAATCTATAACAGAGACTAATATGAAAAGATAAATATATTTCATATGAAAATACTATAAGAAAATTTTTTAATAAACAAACAATAATGATTTTAAATTTTACAGAAAACAATTAGTCATTAAGAAGACCTAAGAATTCATTTTGCTCTTGAAGACCAGTTGTGAATGATAATAAAAAGCATTAATCTGTCCATATACAAAGAGATGATAATAGATGGAAAGTTGAAATCATAAACTAGATTCCAAGAGATTTAAAAAACCTAAAAACCACAAGTGAGATGGATAGATCAAATAAGAAAATGTGCTGAGATGATGTAAACAAGAGAGACTAGAGATTGGAGTAGATAGACTGCACTTGGAGAGATCTTCAATCCTGCAGTGGATCAATAATGGTTGAAAATGATGATGATGATGATACTAATATCAACTTTAGAATTTTTCTGGATAATCAATTTTTAAATGATATTGTCATAAAATTAAAGATTTGAGATAAATTATCTTTATATGGATAGTGAAAATCAATTTGCTGTGTGATAACACAACAACCTGTTGAAATCATGCATAAACATAAAAAGATAATTTATATATTTAGGCATACTTAATGAGTAAATTGTTCCCTTTAAAATGTACAAACTTCAATATGATTATTATATATATGTTTATGTGTGTGTGTGTCACACATTGTATACAAATTTGAACGATTATATATAAATTATATTTACCATGTACTTAAAATATACCTGGTATATACATCAACTAACAAGCATACCACCTATACTTTCAAGTTGTTGTTTTTTCATTGTTTTTAACAATACATTCCATATTTCAACAGCATATCACATCCAACTAATTGCACAGAAACTCTGATCAAGTTTTCTCTCATTCTACATGTAATTCACAAACAATCATAACTCATCAAGTGAGATATCAAGTACCTGAACCTCCATGCTATGTTGACAGTTTGATATTGTTTCATAAGGTAGAGGGTTACTGGTTTCTATTCATTATATACCTCTATAACTACATACAGACATAATATTATTTTTAATAAAAACAAATAAAACTAACCTTGAATTACAATAATTCGCTGTTTGAAATAGTGCCCAAGTATTGCAACAGAAGGGGTATATACTAGTGAAGCTCCAATTCCAATCATAACACCATAAGTAAGATACAACACATTGATGTGCTGATAAAAAGAACTGATGAGAAGACCTACACAGCTTATCACTCCACCAAGAAATGCAGTTATATGAGGACCTAACTTGCACATTATGAGATGAGCCAGTGGCGATAAAAGGAATGTAACTCCTATACATAAAGATCCTATCCATGCTGAGAAAAAAAAATTACACATCAAATACACTTTAAAAATAATTGCATTAAATGACAATAAAAAGAATACCATATTAAATTTAAAAATAAAAACAAAGATTTTTTTTTTTTTAATGTTTTTTTTTTTCAAATAATGTCATTATTAAAATAATACCTAAAATAATAACAATCAAATAAAGAACTAATAATTTATATTGGCTGAGCTTAATGATTAATAGTATAAATAGTACAGTATTTAAGCATCATAATAATATGGGACTCATTGAAGTTTATTATCATCTTTTAACTTAGTAGCAAATTTTTCCATACAATAGTGCCATTTAGTGCAAGCTATAGTAATTAAAAGATGCTAGAAGATTGTACATTATAATCTTTATCCAGTATCCACCTATTCAATATTTCCAGAATAGTTTTGAGCTTATAATTTTCATTCATGAGGGGTCTTGGATCTGTGGATCTGATGCAGCATGTGATGCTTTAATGGTTTACTATTAAATTGAGTGTATTGATTAGTCAAGCTTATGATAGATAACTTTGGAAGAAGTAGATAATATAAATTGCTACTTTTTAAATGACTAAGTTATCAAGTTACTCACCTGCCTTTAGGCAAGGATTTACTATATATATGACTTATTATGTCCACAATTTTGTTTCTCGCAATTATTCAAATCAGATTTCTTATCGATCATTCATTTAATATGGCAACCAAGTTTTATCATTCATGCTGCTGATATATTCTTTTTATTCAATTAAAATTTCAATAAATTAATGAGATCATTTTTTAATATTTCTAAAATAACACAACTTCAGTATTTTGATTATATAAACTGACTTCTAATCAAGCATTCATTTCTTTATTATTCTTACTCTTCCTTACCAATTCTAAAGATGAAGCTCTGCATCATGAGTGCACATCCAAGTCACTAAATGTTGAATGATAATAACAATAATTATGACTTAATAAAAAAGCACACATAATACTTTTAATTCTAAAGATTCTTATCTACAAAATCAATGTATTGTTGATTTGTGATCAAGAGTACTATGACTGTATCAGTCAAATATTTGATTATCTATGTTTGTAGTTCAAATAATTCATCTTTTTGTTCATGATTTAATCCATTTTCTATTTAATGTTATATCGGATATTTTAATTACCTCTATGTTTAAAACATCATTTTACCAATTAGTCTTCCAACTTATTAAACACAGTTTTTAAAATGCAAGTAGTAAGCTATTAGATATTATTTTCATACTATCAGGAGTATATTCTCTTATTCTTCTCTTTCACTTTCTTTGCATATCTTCATATAATCATATATATTGCTTATAACACTTCTTTCATATACCCTTTAATGCAACAATTTTAATTAAAAACTTCTTTATTTTCCTTACAGTTTCGACTGTCCAACAGTCTTCATCAGAGCTCTATCTTTTTCTCTACTTTAATTAAAATGACAGTCATTTTAATTAAAGCAGAGAAAATAGAGCTCTGATGAAGATTGCTGGACAGTTGAAATTGTAAGGAAAATAAAGAAGTTTTTAAGAAAAATTGTTGCATTAAAGTGTATATAAAAGAAGTGTTATAAGCAATATATATTTTCATACTATTTATATTTTTTTTTAATGTAAAAGTAAAATTATCTTTAAATAATGCACTGCTGGCAAATCACCTTCTAACATTCCTTTATAGATTAACAGTAAAAAAGACATCATTGTCTACCAGTGTTCCAACTATCAGGTGGTAAATATTTGGTCCCTTTTTTATCTTTGTTATTTATTCTCTAAGAATAGCTAGATATCCCTTTTACTAATTAAAATTAGATGGCATTTTGGCTAGCTATGGTCAATCTGGAAAAAAAAGTTGGAAGTGTTACAATAACCTAAATCATGTATAAAAAAAAAAAAGCATCTTCTGAATAAGTGGATGAATTAAAGTCTTATTTATGAATAATATGAAATAAATTGGTGTCATTAGCAAATTAAAAATCTATGGGATCCAGAATTAAACATCCTTGAAAAATGGCTATAGTAGTGTTGATGAAGTGAGCTTCCAGAACAAAGTCAATATGACCAGAATATACCTCAACATATAAAGATTTTCCTAATTTACTGAATTGGTCACTTATGGTGTATTTTCCTTTGGTGGATATCTGCCATGGCACTTGGGGTATAGAATAGTACATCTGAGAATTAAAATCTTTAAAAGGGAATATGCCTTGGTGAAAATAAATGGAATAAAATTAATATAATGCTTTAGGAAAACAATATTTTCAAATCTAGACTGTGACATTTTTAGTTAGCACAATGAAGAAACTTATACATTGAATTGCACTGGCACATAGATTATATTTTTATATACAAATGTTTGAAAATATTTGGTAATAAGTTTGCTTTCGGTTAAAATATAATTCTCTGTAGAACAGAGTATCCATTCAACAATTTTTCAGGTAATGTCCAAAACATTTTATCAAGAATATCATGCTCAGCTTTTATTAGACTTTATTTCTCAAGACTATTCAGAAAGTCAATCAAATGATATAATTAAAAATTTAGTTCATTAGTACATAGATCTTTTGTGTAGACTAAAATCAATATCAATAAGTATTCAATTTAGAAAAAGATATGTGAGTTGTTACTTTGAGACAAACTATATAAGGCTGTAGGTGATAGATCTAGATCTATAAACAATGATAATTTGGATTCCAAACTTTATAGTTAAAGTATGCTACAAATTTTTATATAGCTTGAATTTTCACTCATATCCATATTTTCTATTAACATTTGAAGAACAGAAAATTGTTTTTCAAAACAAGTGCAAATAATTTTATTATAATATATCAAAACAGATGTTTGTATTTTAATTATAATAGAATTGTTTATGTAAATCCAGATTTATATAAGTTGTGCTAATAACAAAAAAAAAAAAGAAAACATTAACATTACGAGAGGAATGATAGGGTTGTCAAAACTTTTTATTTTATTTTTAAATTTTAAATTTTGGTAATATTTAAAGATTCTTCACTCAATTCCATCTGACCCAATCTGTAATATTAGAAGATCACTTCTTCAGTCAATTCAAATAATCATTTTAAAATGTAAAATAATTTTTCAAAAAAATGTGAAATTTAAATCCATGATGATTGATTATAAGCTATATAAAGAAATAATCTGACATCCCATTCGTCCAATCTAATCTGGCATTTATTCAATAAATATGAACATAAAACTATACCCATTTAGTTATTAATATGAAGATTGCTATATTATATATGTAATCTGTATAATTTCTGTAATTATGAACAACAGAATGCAGTAAATAAATTCTATTTTAATGTCAAAAAAAAAAACCCAGACAATTACAAAATTAAATATATATATATCATTAAATTAATAGTTTAATATATGAAAAGAATCAAAAATATAAATTTCTACAATTATAATATTTCAACTATTAAAAGAATATAATTTAATTTTTAATTTTTTTTGTTTAATATGAGACCAATAACAATTCCAAATTACAACTTATATATAACTTGTTTTGATTTAAAAATATTTTTATCAGATTGACACCAAAAGAAATATAACCTTGAAGTCAAAACATTTAAAGTATTATTAGAATTCCAAATAATTATTCACCTAATAAAGTTAGTATTAATAACTATGGCAGCCAAAAATACTAATGACAATTCTTCTAACAGTTTTACAAGCTGGAATCAGGACCACATAAAATGGGTGTGTGATGGGTGTTCCTATTGAAACCTCCAAAATCAAACAAAAAGAATAGAAATGTTTTTATCAGTAGTAACAATCTGTAATAATTAGTGATTTCAAACATTAGTAATTTTGGGTACCCAAATTAAAATTTTGTATATATACTTAGAGAAATTCAAGATTTATATATATGCCTAATTAAAATACATAACCATATATTTTGATATTGTGAATAAATTTATAATTAAAGATTCCTTTGACTATTAATATATTGGCAAGTTTTGCAACTTGTCAACATTATATCAAAAATATGAAGATTAAACAATAAAAATAATTGAACAGTTTATTGCTCAGAAGAAGATAAAAAGTTGGAATATCAGAAATGACATTGAATGCAAGAGATTAAATAAAAAAAGATGTGAGAGAAAAATTATAAATAAACATTTATTTAAACGTGATAGATATTATTAACCTACAGCATAACAAATATTTAAGAAATTACAGAAAATGAAAGAAAAAATGCTTTCTACTATATATGAAAACAAATCAGATTTGGAGAAAAATTCAAAAGATTTGTTATACAAAAAATTCAGACAATGTCTCAAGTGAAAGCGGTTCTAAAATTTATATTCAAAAAATATGTCCAAAACAATAATAATGCAATATACTAAAAATTTCAAAGATATTATCATTTTAAAAAATTCTCCTTTTGTAACTGTCATATTACATGAGAAATTTTTCAATAAATTAAAATTTATAATAATAAAAACACACAAATTATTCAGTGCTAATCAAAGAATTTATTTTGAAACTGGGCAAAGACGATTGGGAGGAAATAATTTAAAAATACTTTTCTGCTCATGGCAGTCTTGGTTGTATAAGAGTAAATATAAATTGTGATTTCAGAACTTTTTTGGATTTGTGAATGTTCATATTTCAAGAATTGACCTTTTACCTCTTCATTGTAAATCCAAATTCTGTGAAACAAAAAATAAAACACAGATAATTCATTGCAATTGGCATATTAATTCACTGGATACTTTATTTTTTAAAATTTTGTTTGTAAATGAATGATTGTAAAAACTTAAAGATTACCTTGGAGACTTTGATTGGATAATAGATGTTTTTTGAAATATGATTTTATCATTTCATTTTATAGACTCAATACCTAAAAGTTTCTGGGTGCTTTGTTGGTTTAATATTCAAATAATAGAATAAAAAATAATTGAATAGTTAGATTCTTAGGAAGTTATAAAGTGACAATTTAAAGTTTGATCCAGAAACTTTTAGGTATTGATTTTATAAAATGAAATGATAAAATCATTTCAAAAACATCTATTATCCAGTCAAAACCAACAAAGCATCACATGACCACTATTTCCTATGCTTACACAAGCTGTTTATAACAATTAACAAATCTCTATACAGTAATGCCACCCAGTGCATAGTAATCAATGGATGCGAAAAGATTTGTGCATAACATCCCTATCTAGTGCCTAATCCTCCAATATCCCCGGATTAGTTTCTAGCTTGTAGCTTTCATTTGTGAAGAACCCTGAGAACACTGCACTAGATCTTAGAATCTAGTGCAACACTCTAGCAGCCATTTTTTACCTTTTTAGTCAACTATAAAATAATGAGCCCAAATTAAATGCAATAATGTTTCCAATCCAAACTAATTCACTTGTATAGCCATACAGATCTTAACTCAGTTTAGTATCTATATGAATTAGCTTGGATTGAAAACATTATTGTGTTTCATTTGAGCTCATTGCTTTATAGTTGACTAAAAACTGGTTGCTAGAGGATAGCATTAGACCCTAAGATCTAGATGCAATGCTCTCAGATCCAAGGCTCCTCACTAATAAAAGCCATAAGCTACAAACTAGTCTGTAGATATTGAAGAAGTAGGCACTAGATAGAGATTTTAAGCCCAAACCTTTTGGCATCCATTGATTACTATGGCTTGCACTGGATAACACTACTGTATGGAGAGTTTGCTAGTATTATAAACAGCTTGTGAAAATATAGGAAATAGTGTTCATGTGATGTTTTGTTGGCTTAATATCAATTCTGCCTAAAGGTAACTATGGTTATTAAAAATCAAGGACACCAAAATATATAGATACTGAACTAAGTTCAAATCTGTATTGCTATACAACTCATTGCTTTGTAGTTGACTAAAAAGATTACAAGTAGCTGCTATATGATTGCATTAGATTTTAAGATCTGGATGCAGTGCTCTCAGATCCAACGCTCCTCACTGATGAAAGTCACAATATAGAAACTAGACTGGAAATATTGAAATAGGCAACTAGATAAGGATTTTATGTATAAACCTTCTGGCATCCATTGATTATTATGGTTTGCACTATGGCACTACTATATGGAGAGTTTGCTACTATTATTTGAATATTGTTTAGGCATGGGTGTTAATTTTTTTGATACAATACTTCCAATTATTGCTGAATCTGTCATAACAATTTGTTAGCACTGCCATTTAGTCCATTGATTTAATTAATATCATCGTAATTCCTGCTAAAGATACATCTTACGTTCCTAACAATTATTTTCATTCCTTTATAATTAAAACCTTTTTAAAGATTATCAATTTTTTTTCTTCATCCCATTTTCCATATATAATTACTTTTGACACAGCCTTCTTAATTAATTACATTTTGAATTAAAGTGTCAAATTAATTCAACCCACATCTTTGACACCATCCACTTTAGATAAATATAATAGTGACTATTATTAATCATTTACTTAGATTGTCTCTAGCACAGATACAAACTTTAAAACTCAATTAAAGATTAATACATATGATTTTTTAAAATTAAACATACAAACGCCTGGAGTTATTCACATTTCTTTTTCCCATGTGTAATATCTTTATAAATATATTAAATAACCTCAATATTACCACATATTATTTCAAATTCATATATAATCATACAATAAATTACAAATGACCCCCAAGATACATTTTAAACTGAACTAAATCATAAAGAAAAACATGGCCAATCCAATCAGTTCCCTTTTTAAAATCTTATTTTCTCAAATAGAGAAATTAATGTGAAAATCTCTCGTTAATTATTTTTAAGAACTTTTTTTAATCTCTCTTAAGTTACTTTTTCTATTCTCCAAACATATTTCTAAAACTACTAATCATATGAATTTCTGCTTCATTTAAAGCTAATCTAAACCATTGTTTTCAACTGGCAGTCCCAGAAGAAATTTGATCAGTCTACAAAAATATTTTTTATAATTTTGATCAGAAAAAGATGGCACAATAAAATTGTTACTTTTATATACTGTATTCATATAAAAATATACTTATCAATATATGAATACTAATACTGTGCTATTTCTTTTATCTTTCACAAATATTTAATATGATCTAGTAGTAAATAATTGTTATTTAGACTTTTGTTTTATTTCTGTCAGCAATTTATCTTCAAATATTTTGATGATTTCGTGTCAGCTTTATGGGCTAAGCTTATACTAACTTTGAGAAAACGTATGTCACTAAAATGTACCTGTATTGACAAAATGAAGGCAAAGGACCATAGAAATCGATGGCCAATAACTCATTTGGGTTTTTAGGTATAATAGGCATAAGCATTCCAGCATAATTCTTATTCGCAGGTTTATTTTGTTGACATTCATGACATTTCTGCAATGTGTCCACAATAGACCTGTACATATTTGGACAATAGTACTATCTTTGTATGAGTTTATTTATCTTAAGCAAACCATAATGTCCATAAGTCCTATGTACATAGCTTATCAAGCATTCCTTTAAAATTTGAGGTATAACTATTTTCCAGCGATCTATTCCTCGCTAAACCTGAAACATCAATGTCCCATTCATCATTCTATACCAATTTAATTTATTTTTACTTCGTACATGATTTCCTGGCTGTTTGATATTATTACAGCCTTGTATTAGCTTTTTGCATGTAGAATCAGATGTTTGAAAAAACTTTATTCTCTTCATATCACTTTCCATCGCTTTATCGGAATCCATTGCAAGTGGGTTAATCGGGCTTAGGTTCTGACCTTTTTGGAACCGGATTTCTACTCAGTATATTAGGTACATTTTCTTTTCCTGAGCAATGTACTACCTGGTAACTGAACCTTTGATGATATAGAGCCCACCTTATAAGCTTATAATTTGTTAAATAGCACTTATTAAAAAACTCCAAACTCTTATGATCCGTGATAATGATAATCTCTGATCCTAGTAGTAAATGTTTGAGTTTGTTTAATGCCCAAATTATGGCCAGCATCTTCCTTTCAGTAGCAGTATAGTTTCTTTCTGATTGATTTAGAGTTCTACTTAAAAAAATATAGAACTTGTGGTTTTCTGTCTTCATTTTCTTGAAATAGCATGGCCCCAACCTGACTTTACTGCTGTCCGTCTGTAGCATAAAGAGTTTTTCAAAATCAGGATAGGCAAGTGTAATCATTCTTAGAAATGTTTCTTTAATCGTTTTGAATGCTTCACACTGTTTTTCACGCCACTCCCATTGACTTTCTTTTCTAAGCAGTTATATAAGCGCTTCTGTATCTCCGGAAAATTCTCATAGAATCTCTGATAAAAGTTACAGATGCCGAGAAATGATCTGATTTGTTTCTTATTCTTAGGTTGGGGAAAATTGGTTATTGCTTCAATTTTATCAGGATGTGGGCTTACACCTTGCGCGCAAACAAGATGACCTAAAAATAAAATTTCTTTTTGTAAAATGTTACTTCTTTTAAAATTGATCATAATGTTTTTTTTGACACTCCTGTAAAAACACTGATAAATGTTCTAAATGCTCTTGAGAAGAATGTGAAGCTATTACAACGACCATATAAAATACGATGAACTGTTTCACCCTGTCAGATAATACCTGATCTAAACAGCGCAACAAGCTGGATCTGCTATTAACTAGCCCAACAACACATGTTGAAACACATATGTATATCCCTCATATCTAAATGCAGTGTATTTTTGATTTTCTCTGTGAAGTGGCATCTGCCAGTAACTCGAGGTTAAGTCGAAAGACGATAAGTGTTTCTTCTCGTGAAATTCTAACAGTAAATCTGTTATACAAGGTGGTACATCTCTATCTGGTATCATAATAGCATTTAATTGCTGCACGTCTAAACATACCCTCATGAAGCCGTCTTTTTTTTTTTTACAATTACCAGATGATTTATATAAGGAGACTACTGGTTTTTTTTTTATTCCCCTGTGATCCATCTGTTATATTTAACTGTCTACTTTGGTTTTATATTTAACTGAAATAGGGTATGACCTTCCCTGAAACTGAGTCTCATCTTTTACTCTTATCTGGTATACATATCCATTTATAATACTGGGGTTCGTAACAAATACTCGTTTGTGCTGCTGTAATATTTCTCTGAGTCTGTTTTTCCAGTTATTATTTTTCTCTAACTTGCTTACTTTGTTCTCTATTTCCTCGTAAATATCCTCTACTATCATATGTGCTACTTTATTACTTTTGACTACTTTGTTCACTAAATGGAATTCTTTGGTTTTCTATTATTGCTATTTTTTTATAGTAATTAATTTTGGTGTGAGTCCGATGCATAAAGTCTGACCCCAGTATCATAACTTCTATTAAATTTGTCATTGATAATAGCATATGTTGTAGCCTTTGTTTTCCCACCTGTATTTCTCCATATACCTGCATGGGGTCGAGCCTAACTCTTTTACCATTTACCATTGTTATTTCTGATTTTTTTTTTAGAGGTAATATGTGTGTTTTCCCTTCTTGATTCCTAATTTGGTTTAGTATTTCAATTCAAGATTATGAAGACTTGGCTACCTGAATCCAACAAAGCTTGTACTTGAATCCCCTGTACTTTTACTGTGATCACAGGACACATTTGGTCAGCCATTGTCTGTACTCTTTCTTTTTTCTTCTTCTTCTATCATCACATTTAACACTTTGGATTTAGTTTCTTCTCGATCACCTTGTTCCTATATGCTTTCTTCTATCGAAGTGCTTCCAACACCTCCAATCCTTTATGGATACAGGTCGTTAGTCTATCCTGTATACTTTTTGGCATGTTTCTCTTTATTATAGTCATCATCTGGTATTCCGAGATCGGGTATTCGATTACCTTTTTTAACTTTGCCATTTGTTTAAAAAAAAATGTCTATACCTCATCCCCTCCTCTTTCGTATATTTTTCTCTTTCTACATCCATTCGCATTTTTTCTTGCCTTTCTACGCTCCAAAATCTACGCATTAATGCTTTAATGTATTTTTTAAATTGCCCAACCTCTCATATATAGCTCTCCACCAATCTCGTGCTACGTCTACCAAATGGTTACTTGCTATTATTATTTTTTCTTTCTCACCTACTTTATATATCTTGAAACACTCGTCTAGGCTCTCTATATGTTCAAATAAAGTCTCTTCTTTTCATTCAAAAATTTTTATTTCAATTCTGTCTCACATTTTTACTCCGATTATTTATTATCTAAACAAAATTACTTCTTGTAGCATAAAACCTTCCCCCAACCGAAACACAAACTCTAGGATCTCATCTAAAACCCACCTCACTTATCTCACAACTCTTATCTCTGGTCATTTATTTTTCTTACAAGCGCCCAACACGTTGGGTATGCCATTTTCTACCTTTTTCTCTGTCCCCTCTGTGCCACTACTTTTTATATCCAACTGATTGTACTCTTGAGAATTTAAAAAAATGAAAAATCTGTGATCATTATCACACAAGGGTGCCACTAGGAAAAGAACCTAGAACCGCAAAATTTAGAAAAATCCTATATTCACGGTTGATAATTTGTATACGTATGACAAATCAATCCAAATTTCTCTCAACAATCCCATTTTAACATGGATGGATTTAATATAATAACAGGTCTTATTGTTTAACGAACAAATGCTAAAAAAAAACAAATACACTTTCATAACCTTTAACCAATAATACACTTTATTAAAGTTTCATTTTTTTCTTTATTCAGGACTATTAACAAAACAAATTGCTAATAACCTCTCTACACCTTCCTTTTTTTTCTTGACTTTTTACATAACTAACGTAATCTTTCTCTCTCGTTTCCTCCCTTTTTTTTTTTAATTAAAGAAGAAAAACAAACAAAGTCGTAGCGCAATATATATTTCGTTCTCGAAGAAACATGTGCTTTTATTTAAATAAGCGTCCAAACCGATTCAAATCTTGACCGGTATTAGGACTAAACGACTTACTATTAGAAGTAAGTTATAACACAAGACCCCTACCCTCTCTTTCAATATTTTCTCAACCCTTAATACTTTTCACTTGCATTCCAAATCCTTTTTTTTTTTATTCTATTCTGATATCATTCTCGTGGGTTCATTTATTGGATTATTATCTTTTCTTGACCTTGCCCAATAGCCCTGAAAATTTAGTCAAAATTTAGCTAAACCATTCATAAAGAAAAATTAAAACATACTAATAATTGACGCATTTTTAACTAAAAAAATTAATTAATACAGATATAAACATTATTAATATTAAAATAAAATCCCTTCTATTGTCGTAACTCATAGTTCATTAATGGTTAAATGCAATCCTAAACGTATGTTTAAAGTTCACTAATGTCTATAGTTCAATCAATAAACATAAAGTTTCCGTTACCCTGATCGATCAGTACATGTCCATAAGCATTTCTTCATACCTCTTGGGAGTTGATTCTCAGCAACTAATTTTTGTTCAATGGCTAGCTCCGATTTCTCCTATGTGGCTTGATGTTCCTTGAGTTGTTTTCACAGTTCGATGAAGATCTACAAATGGGTCAGTGCCCCGGTTGGGGACGGATTCTATTTTGTTTTAGCCTTTGATCACTTTTATTTCACTTTTTTATATAATAGTTCTTTTTTATTAAAAAAAACTAATAGTAGCCCACAATAGGCTTTTCTCTTTATTTATAGTCCTTTTCTTCATTGTCCTCTTTTTTTTTATCATGATCCTGGCTAGTGATTGCATTCCTTTCATTTTTTTTTTTTGTTTTAACACCTTGCTAACCAGAAGTCATGACAATAGAATTAATTACAATCCTTTTTCTCTTTCCCCTCCCTTCAGATTAGAAAATTAAAATAATTAATTATTTCCAAAAACTTTTAACATTTTTTTCTACCACTTTCGATTTAATTTCTCAATCCAATTAAAAAATAAAAAATCTACCATTTTGGTTTTTTTTCTCTCTTTTTTTTTAAAAAAATTTCAATTAAAAAAACTAATAAAAAACACCAAAAAAAAAAAACTTCCTATACACACAGCTTTTATTTCCTATTTTCTACCTAATATATATGTGTATATACACACATTCACATACACACAGAGAACATAACATGAGCTGATCAAAATTATTGGCTCAATACATTAAGTATTTAATCGAATAAAATTCCAATTGTAAAAAATATCCACTGGCCAACTATCTGTCTTTTTTGTTATAGCCTCAGTAACTCAAAATCTCAATTTATAAGTATTTTGTCTCTTTTTTTATTATATTGCACAATCTATTTAATTCTTATGTACACCTCTTTCTTCTTTAATTATCTCTAGCCTTCAATTACATATGTTCAATTCATCAATATATGACATTTCTCTTCTTTCCTAATAGCTTATCATTTATGCATTAACTATTAATTTAATTTAGAATTTCCAGATTTTCCTAATGCAATTGAATTATTTCATTTTTAAAAAGAAATCTATTTTTTTCTTACTATCTATTTACATCTTTTTATCCACATTTGTTTAAAAAAATTTATCTTTTTACAAATCTAAAACTTGTCATTTTCTTCTTTTCTATTTTATTCACCATCTAACTGCTAATCCAATGTTTATTATTCTAATCTATTGGTTATATTTCAAGAACTGTTAAATTTCCCTTGAATAATTCTCTTAAGATTACTTTTTTTTTCTTTTTCAATTTTATATATATATGTTCTACCTTATCAATAACCTACAATTTCTCATTTTTAGAATAGTCAACAATTTCTAATGTGTAGGCCTGCTACTAGTTGAATTTCCATGCTTGATTTTAAGACATCTAGTCCATTGTATTTATCAGAGTAAATATATGTAATGACTACATCAAAATGTATATTACAATTTAGAGGAGAGGGGGAGGGGGTTCTAAGAACATAAAAAAAATAATATTAATAAATAAAATAGAATTAAAACATACATCACAGAGGTAAAACTCAATAGAGTAACACCGCTAAGTGCAAGTCAGAGTAATCAATGGTTGCAGGAAGGTTTGTGTATAAAATCTAGTGTCTACTCATCCTGCATCCATTGATTATTCTGGCTTGCACTGAGTGGTGCTATTGAATAGAGAGTTTTGCCTCTGTGATAAACAGCTTGTGTAAGCATAAAGAATGGTGATCATGTGATGTTTGATGATTTACTATATACATGTATACAAAAAACAATATAAAAAGTCAGTTATCTAATAATAACTATCTGAACACAAAAAAGTCATTTATAGAACCATACCACTGTAGCAAAAAAATAAAATGAATTACACTAAGTGTTAAAAAAAAGTACAGATACAATAGAAAACAGAAAGGCTAATGATACCTACTACAAAAGAATATTTGATCTAGGAATAAGTGTATGGAAAAAACATAAAATATATATTAATTGCATAATCAACAAACAGGTCACCTGATTCTTTCAGCTTGCTTTAGTAAACTAAAGTATTTTTCCTCCTGTATTCTAGTGCAATTTTTTGTAAACTTGAGTAATAAGCATCATCAGAAGTTTTTTTAATTTCATGATATTAGAGTGATAGTACATAAAAAAAGACCACCAGGTGCATAAGTTCATTGGTTCCAGGTTAGAACTCCAAGTCCTTATTGATAAAAGCAAAAGCCAAAAAAATGATCTGCAGGTAAGGAGTAATGAAACTGCATTGACACCTGGTAAGCACTGATTACTCAAGCTTACAATAGATGATGCAAGACTAGGAAAAAAATTACTCTTATTTGCTTATAGCATTTTATATAAAATTATATATATTTTTTTATTGTAAGAACATTTATAATAAGTAATTATTTTATTGAATAAGTGAGCACCGAGAATTTTTCAAAAATATTTAAGATGGCATATAAGTTAAAAACAGCACTGAAGATAATGAGTACATCATCTATAAATATCTAAAAAACTAAAATATCCACAGCCATTAGTAAAAACTCTAGAGATACTATCATTTTTTTAACTTTAAAGCAAATAGAAATAGCAAAAAAGATAAAACATAATGACTACTTTGCGGAAAAAAAAACTACAATCACCCACATTTTTGACTTTTTTGTAACAGATTCTTTATTTAATAATGACATCTTGAGTGGGGGTTTTTTTTTAAATTAATAAATCAATATATATTTTAGCTCCAGTTTTAACCATCAAATGAATAAAAACCAACAAATGAATGCTATAGATACCTGCAAAAGAGTGAATTTAAACCAGGGAACCAAAGTATCCCTACACCATGCTGCAGAATCATTGCAATATGTTAACATAGTTATGCTTAACTCTAGGCAAAGAATTCTTAACATTTTTCTCCAGGACATTTATTAACAACATGACTTATAAAACTGTAATGAAATTACTTTGGTCAACTTGAATTGTCATCACTTATAATCCTATACTATAATTATTTAGTTGACAAACTTTTAATATCTTATACTTTCAGAAATGACAAGGTTTCAAAGAGCATACTAGACATTAGCTAATGTCATGACAACAAATTAATTTAGCTGTTTTTAAGTTTTGTAAAAGTTTTTTATTAAAAAAAAAAAATAACCACTATACAATAGGTTCACATATTCCTCCAAACTGAATGGTGGTCTGACCAAGAAAATTACAAATTGGAAAAATCTCATTTATAAACTTGATTAGACTGCTGATATACTCATTGAAAATTAGGACCTTTCTCAAAAAACCCTTTGGCTAGATTTATAATAATATATCCATATGCAATATCATCTAACATTTTATCAACTTTTGTTAGTAATTTATCAACTTATTGCATTTATAAGATCAAGAGATTTGCTCTGATAAGAATAAACTGCTATGGCAAATTTGTCACATTCAGTTTCAAATTTTGAATGTGAGACAATAAGAGATTTTTTAATACTAATACATCACACTAAAGTTCACCATGGTTAAAATAATAAAAAACCAATTCTTCATTTTGATAAAGACAATCTTACTAAGAATGAAGTTTTTCATTTAACTTTTTTTTTTTTTAATCAATAAAATTATTAAACAATGATGAATAAGATAGTGGGATGCATTTTTAAAAAAACTTGAAAAGAACATTTAATCTTAATATTTCCCAAATTCAAGATACCAGCACATTCATGTAAACAGTTGATGAATTTACAAGATTAGAGAATGAGATTTTGCTAGTCACAATAATTATATTAAAAAGTATAAACTATCATAAAGATTCAAATATCAATTATTGATGGGGAAAATAATAGAAAAAATATAACTTAGTGAAGTCTTGCTATAAATTAAGTCACAACTATACATGTAACTAGAAAAGTTGATGCATAGAAACAACTAAATAAAAAATCATCTACAAAAATATATTCAGAATCCTGGTAAATAAATTTTTAAGGGGAATTGTTTATTATATGTAAAAATAGAATTTCATTATAAAATTACCATCATTATCATTACCCATCAACCAAAACACATGACCAAACATCAATCAAGACCACTTTCTTCAAGTATTATCATTTGCTCTGTTTTTAAAAGCTCATAACTACCTCTTCCTTCCTTTTAGTGATCTATAAACTTGTTCTACCTTTCATCTTCTCATTTTTCACAGTAACTTCCAAGTTACCCTTCATAATTTTGTTTCTTTTGAATACATGTTCTATGTATTTTCTTATTTTAATTTCTTTAATAAATAATCTCATTTATTTAAAGTTTCTAATAACTTCATATTTTTAACTGTATAGTTTCAACTTACTTTTCCTGTTTCTTTTGCCAAGTCCACATCTCTTAACTCTCCAGTCTTTTCTCCCTTTCTTCTAATTGTCCAAGTATCTGCTCAATAAAAAGCAACTTTCCAAAAAAAATACTACAAGCACCTTTCTTAGTTTTAATGTCAAAGATTATAAAATAAACTCCTACCTTTATTAAAAGTTTATTAGCCTTTCAATTGTCATAATTTCTTTATCATTACTTACATTATCAGCTAACCAATTTCTCAAACATTTAAAATCATTAAATTTGTGCCAATTATTGCATCAAATCATTTAATTGTTTTTTTATTTTAAAAAAATCTCTACCTGAGATTAGAAGCTATATTTAAAATAGACTGCTAAAACAGAATGTTTTTATATTGGCAAATGAACTGGACAGTCTGCATATTATCATACTACTTATACAATATGAAATGAGAGAACTTAGATTGCTCAAAGTCAAATGTGAATTCAAGATTGGTTAAAGAAAAATCAATAAGTTTAAATATTCCATTAAAAATAGTTGCAAATACTTATTGGAAAAGTTAAAGAACAAAGTGAATAGTTAGAATTATGATTAAATATGAAGAAGATTAAGAAGATAGAAATGAAAGTTGACTTAAAAAATAATAAAGATGTAGAAAGCATTAACAATTTTTGCCTTCTTTGATTATTTTCCAGTACAAGAAATCCAGCCATTACCAGAGTTGTTGCAAATTGGCATTAGGCAATTTACAATAAAGTACTGATAAAAGATCTCTATGTGATAGAAATTGATCTTTAAAAGATGAAAACCACAATCGTCCAACCATACAGTTTCCCATCAATCTCTATATTTATAAAAGTTGAACATCAAAAGGTAGTCAAAAATACTGTTTAATAAATTAAATCAGAATTTCACTTGAAGCACAAATATACAGATTGAATTTGTTTTATTTTAATCACATCATGAAATAATCTAATTCAAGAAAAAAGTATACAATGATAGTGAAAAAACAAAACAGCCTGCAATAAATCTGCTTCATAATCACAACAATCAATAGTTCAGTGGAAATTCTGAAAAACCAGATATGTCAATATAAAGTTGATATTAGATAGACAGTATCTAAAACACTAATGGTTGTCAACAACAAGTGGTAACTGGACTGACTTACTCAATCTTATTCTTGTACTGGAAAAATTTTCCATTATCTAAAAACTATTTGTTTTACAATAATTAAAGAATACTATTTTACTTTTATGTCTACCATAATAATAATCAAATATCTAGTCTAATAATAAAAAATAACTGAACATTTTCACATAAGCTTTTTTCATAACTTCTAATGAACTGCAATGTTAAATATTTTTTGATTTTCATTTTTAGAAAAATTATTATTATAAAAGTAATCTTAAAAATATTTACATAATTGGTATTTTTTTAAATAAATAAACTATTTCCAAAAATAGTAAAATATAGTAAAAAATAAATCATTTACGTTTACAAATTATATATGATGTTAAACTGCAAAAATACTCTTACCCCAGCCACAAGGTAAGAGTATTTGAGAAAATAAGAATGACTGCCTTATTTTTAAATTCAAATGTTTCCTTATGTGAACCACTTAAGATTGGCTCATATAAATGCATTTGAGTTTGAAAATAAGACGGTCATTCTTGTTTTCTCAGTCTCTATCTTGTGGCTGGGATGAGAGTATCCTTGCAGTTTTAACATCACTGTTTGACGGGATGAGGAGGATGATTATCTTCTATATAATTACAATCTAAACACTGCACTTGTAAAATTTATTGATTAATACATAAATTATACAAAAATAATATCAATTTCATCAACAATTTTTTTAAGTTATAACTAATAAATATGAATATAAACACACATATACATAAACATGTCTGTTTGTACATAAATGCAATGCATGGACATATATAATAACAAATACATTGAATAATTATCTCAAATGCATCGTATAATTCATTTGTTAGAAAATACTATTCTCACAATTTAATACTTTTGTTCTATTATTTATCATGCATGAATATATTTAAATTGTAAAAATATGTTAAAAAACAAATTATTGTATATTCTTATGTTAGTTTTTATTTTATTGTTTCAATTTATTTAACCTCATTTGTTTTTCAAACATTAGAGATCAACATTTATATCTTGCACTCAGGAATCAGCAAAGAAAAATGGAAATGACACAATAACTATCTAAGAAAAGTGTGTAAGTCAAAATAATTAAATAGTAAGATCCACAAAGGCACAGATCATATATATACATGTTGTCTACTTTATATGAGAAAAGAATTATATAAAGCATATCACTTTTTTCTACAAATTGTTTTATACTCACTGAAGTTTATACAAATATTTTAATTATAAACAATTCACAATATTTGCTAAAAATCTAATTTAAAATCTAATACTGTTTGTGAAAGAGATATTCATTATTTTAGGAAATGCTAGGCTTTTTGTCCATAAGGATTTTTATATAGTATCTACCTGTAGTGATCATTTTCTGGAATGTAACTTGAAAATAAGGCATGCAGTTATATAAACAGAACTCTGTTTAAGCTATCCAATCACAATAAGAAAAAAAAATTATAGAGAATAAACAGCCACAATATTTAGACTGTGCTCAAAGAATAAAAACCATTTGTCTGGGGCAAATTAGTGTGCACAGTGCTGATACTTGCTTCCATCAAAAACATAAAATGTATTTTCATCTGAATTACCATAAAAATCTCATGAGATATATAGTATTTCATTATCTGTTGCAAAAGAAATATATATAATACCTATTAAGGTGTTGTTAACAGCAGCACAAATTGTAATCATAGGAAAAGACGAAAATAAAGTTAGAATGGAACAGTACAAAATATAATTATATAAAACAGGATAAAAGTATAAAATGCAATATCTGCTGGCTCTTAATATAATAATAATAATAATAAAGATTGAAGTTGTAGAAAATATGTAAAAGATGAAAAAATAATAATAAATATAGCTGAAATAATGTTTAATGAACTTCTAGGTCAACTTTCAATATGGAGTGTCTGTACCAAAGCATAACTGAAAGATGATTGGCAGAAAGAGACAGTGCTTCCGATTATAACAAGTTGAACTAGAGGGTGTTAGGAGATATGCATAATTGCATGTTATGTGATGTGATGTATTTTGGCTTCTCCTTAAACGAAGTCAAAAATATCTCAGCAATTATGCCTAGATAAACCTGTTATCCACATTATTTTCCATTCCCCACTCTAAGTCTTCCCATATTCTGCCCCATCCCATTTCCACAACATAATCTTTGTCAACTCTATGGCCTTTATATCTAAATCCCCCTTATCTTTTCACAACCCCAGCATAAAAACCAATAACTCACTTTCTGTATAATCACTTTGTTCATATCTATTCTCCCATAACTTCATTATCTGTACCCTTTCTGCTTTCAAGCATTTACATTCAATCAACAGATGCCTAATATTTTCTATACCTTCCTTACACAATTTGCACACTAAATCACCCATAGTTTTCCATTTACATGTATATTCTCTTGTTGCTAAAGATCCCGTTCAAGCCTTAAACAATAAACTACTTTCCTTACTATTATCATAAATTAACTCGCATCCAATGTTCTGTTTACTTCTATATATATTTAAACTCTTCTTACCCTCCATACTAGTTCTCCATCTCTCCAATTCCCTATTTTTTATTAATGCTTCTATTCTTTTATCCCATTCCTTACCATTATAACACTCAACAATCCTCCTAACACAATCATCCCACCTTTTATACAAATATACTGATATAAATTCTTTATCCAAATCTTTTGCATACCGCATTACCTTTCTCACCCATCTTGTTACCTGCCTTTTACTCATAACCCAATTAAACACTATTTTGGCTATTCTTTTACTATCCATAAACTGCAACCTACCAAACATTTTCATTTTACTTTTTGCATCTCTCATATAAAAACTTGACCATCCCATTTCTCCTTGAATTGCCTCCTTTGCTGTCCACATCTTTGCATCTAATGCATGTTTTCCTATATATAATAGATGGATTGTTAAGCGCCACCTATGCTCCAGAATTGAACACCCAGGGTTTGTTTGAGAGAAACACTATTGACTTGTATATTTATTATGTGTGTGGAATTAATTATATGTCAAGCTTCTTTGATTTTTCATTTTCTATGATTACTTTCAAGGCAAACAATCTTGGCAAAGCAGGTCTAAAAATATGACTGGTGTTTTTTCATGTTCTACAAATACTGAGCTATATGATGGATTTGTTTTAGCTCTGTTATATAGATAAGTGCATTGGGATATCCTGGGTTTCAAATTGGCACGAGTCTCTCCAAAATATTTGCTATTGCAGAAGAGGCAATAAACTTGTTGAATTTTGTCATACTGTCAAGCTTGTCCTTAGAATTATTGATGAGTGTGTAGAGGGAAGGAAGACATTGAAAACCGATATTAAAATCTTTAGAAAGGATGGAGGTTAATTTTGTGTGGATGTCAGTGTTAAAAGACAGATTGTTTTTGGCATAGTGTCTTAAATATTTTGACTTAAAATTAATCAGACAAACAATGCATTGACTATTCAATGGTAGTTAAATGTGTCATCATTAGAGGCTACTTACATCCACACTCGTGAATTTCTTTCCAATACAAGGTTGCAGGTTTCAAAGTTTTCTTGTTTAGAAACTTTAAACTGTGCAATTTTATGGCTGATGCCAAAGACAATTTGTAATCTTACAAGCGAGACCTAATCCAAGCAGGTTATTCTCTTCATATGCTTAACAATCAGATTAGAGCATTTATAACAGACATAAACATATCAAATCCCCTGATCCAAAATCTTGGATCAATATGCTTGTTATTGCTAACATCCACACAAAATTAACCTCCATCCTTTCTAAAGAATTTAATACTCCTTTCTCTCAACACATTTACCAATAATTCTAAGAACAAGCTCAACAATGATGACAAACCTCAACTAATTTATTCCATAGCCTGCCCCTTCTGCAAAAGCAAATATTTGAGGGAGACTCGTGCCAATTTGAAGTCCAGGATATCCCAACACACTTATCTATATATCAGAACCCAAACAAATCCATCATATAGCTCAGTATTTGTAGTACCCAAAAAAAAAACACCAGTCACATTTTTAAACCTATTTCTGCCATGATTGTTTGTCTCAAAAATAATCATAGAAAATGTAAAATCAAAGAAGCTTGGTATATAATTAATTCAACACAGAAAATAAATATACGAGCCTATAGTGTTCCCCTCAACAAACACTGAATGATCAATTCTGGAACATATGCAGCTCTTAACAGCCCACCTACTATACATGCAATTATGCAAATCTTCTAATATCCTCTAATTCAATCTCTTATAACCTGAAGCACTGTCACTCTCTCCCAATTATCTCTCAATTATGCTTTGATACAGACACTCCGCTTTGATACAGTCACTCCATGTCAAAAGTTGATTTAGCAGATCATTAAACATATTATTTCAGCCGTATTTATTAATAATAATAAAAATATTTAAATACACTAATATAATATTTATAATCTAAATAGTATAGATAATAAATATGAAGACCTGTACACTTAACAAAATAGACTTCAGATCATACACTGAAAAAATATAGATAGGTAGATGTTATTTGGAATTAAAAAGAATGGATTCAAAGCAAAAATATGGCTGAAAGATCAAACAGATATTCTTGAAAGAATTATAAAGCTGAAATGCAGCAGAACTGAACATGTTCTTAAAAAAAATAATAAATAGCGATCAATTAAAATATGCCTTCTATAAAACTTAAAAGATTACATATTACATAAATGAATAAGAAAGTATTTTACAATAATATGAAAAACAACATATGGGTTTAAAAAACTAGATTAAAGTTAAAGAGATCATCATTTTGTAATAAAATAAAAATAGTTAAAAATACTTCTTGTAGAAAATCATGATCTTTTAGTTAGTTTGATATCTTATAAGGCAATTCTCTTAATTTTGGCAGCATTTTTCCTTCTGAATGACTTCAACATCTTGTTCAAATATGTTCTCAAATATATTTTTCCAATGGAAACAATCTATATTGTAACTTTACATTTATTTTTAAAATCTTATAATAAATAGAAAATCAATCTCTCATATTAAAGCATTTAAAATCATATTTATTTATTAAAACCTAAAACTATTTATTAATTTCAAATGTCCATGTGTATTTACTATAATGGATTCAATATCATCAAATCACCAAGTTGAAGAATCTATTAACTAGTCTTAAAATATTGCCATTGTATTTTTAAAATATTAGAATTATCCTTAAATAATTTTTTTCCAATATCTTAAAGTTTGATTGATAAAAAATCCATGTCTCACTTCTATATAATAAATTTTGTGAAGTAATGGACATATATAATTAATTTATTTGTGATTATATCATTGCAATGAAGTAGCCTACTTTTATTAAAGACAGCATAAAGAGATTTTACTGTCCAGCTACTTTTTTGCTTTCTGTCCAACTTTTTCAATTTTTTTAGTTTTCTAATAAAATAGATGTAAGTGATACAAGTACTAATGCAAAAATTTTAGACAGTTGTTAGAATATTGTGTGAACACTATCTTATCTTTTTATCTAAAAAGTAGATAGATATTTAAACTGATCCATATTCTCAAACTAATAATCATTAAAACGAAACATTACTGTTTTTTTTTAATCACTTGTTCATAAAGCTTCTAAGTTTTTTTCTAAACTTTAAATATTAAACAAAAACAAAAAAAACTTTGTAAGTTGCAATTATGACATATCTCCCTTTAAATTATTCCAAATAATAACAATTGATCAAAATGTTGAAAATCTGAAAGCCAAAAAAAATTATGTTTGGAATTTCCTTTTAATCAGAAATTAAAAATTCAATCAGCAAATCAATCAAAGCACCTACAAATCATTCAAAAATCATTACCATAATAATGGAAAACAGAATAGATTCTAATATATATCCTTGTTTAACATGAGTTTTTACTCCAAGATCTTCAGATATTCCAACACCAATAATTTTTTTTTTTTCTTATACCATCATGTGACAGCTGTGCAATGTGAATAAACTTCCATGGATTAACCAACTATATTCAAACATTACCACAATTTGTTTCAAATAAGTGAGTCAATAAAATCAATAAAAATCAATATGTAAATGTACACTTTTCTTATAATAGTTTACTTAAATTTATTGAAAATTCTTGATTCTGTTAAATCACAATACAACCTTCAAAAATATTTTTGCTAATATGAATAGTAACTGATGTATTATAAAAATTACTGCAATCTTTTTTATTCTCTTTATTTTTATTAAATTAAAACAATATAAGCATCTTCACAATCAGAGAACAACTTCATGGATCCATATATTTCTAACATATTCCAGTGGTTTTGAAACTAACCTATTTTCATTATATTTCTGACATTTTCTTCAAGTATCTTTATCAGTATCTGCACTTTTTCCATTTTTAAGATTACAAAAATCTATTTTGTTGAGTTGGATATCTTTATCCAAATCTAAATGAGGAGATAAGATGGTTTTATTATTAAAAGCATTATTTAATTTTTGCATTATAATTAAAATATTATCTTCTATCTATTTTTAAAATATCATGTACCAAATGCCATCCCAAATTTTAAAAAATATCCTTTTTTGGGTGGATCCATATTATTTTCATTATGTCAAAAAAAATAATATCTAAATTGATTATAATCAGTAAATACATAAATACGTGAATGGTTTACTTCTTGGGAGATTTGTGTAATAGATATGATGATTCAGATTCACAATCCATGGACCTTGAGCTTTAGAATCTGCCACTCTTTTACTAACTTAAATCCCAGCATCAAGAAATAACTGTTTTAATTCAAAAATCATTCTTATAATCAGCAAATGATTCATTTAATCTGCAAATCATTTTCAATTATTTTTTTCAATCATTCTTTCAGCCTTTAAATCACTATTTTGTCTGTGAAATTCCAAATTTACTATTGGGAAGCACATAATGTCAGATATTGATATTTTAATCAAATCATTAATAATAAAAATAATTAGGATTATTCTTTTTAGTTAATAAAAGAATAAATTTACTAGTATCTAAAACATATTTCTTAAGAGAATTCCTCACTACAATAATTGGCAATTTTGGTATTTAACAACTATTGAAATTTAGCACAAATAGCAATTGCTTCTAAAAAAAAAAAAAAAAACCATCTAATTTTCTAACAATACTTTTTGGGATAGAATTTTTTTTTTAATTCAGCTATTACATTCTCCCTGGAGTGTACTAATCCACAATTTATTCAGCACTCTCATTCTATAAGTGCTCATGTAATACTGACTTTAAATTTTGATTTCTAACTATAATAATATTAACATCACATGCAATTCCTAAAATGCTATTGTTTTTTCAGTGCTATTGACTTTAAATTTTGATTTCTAACTATAATAATATTAACATCACATGCAATTCCTAAGATGCTATTGTTTTTCAGTGCTATTTTTTTGAAAATACAAAATGTTTTAAAATTCAAATCAATGTGCAATTTTAATACAAAAAAAAAAAAAATTGTTAACAATGAACTAAAAATTTTATAAATATATAGACTGAATTAAATATTTTAACCGTTTAGTCTGATTACAAAGTGCTAACAATTTTTGCTTTAAAGAAATAATTAATCTCTCAATGTGATAATAATCAAGAAAATGATAAAATCGCCAAATAAGCATTTTTAAAATTTGGAGATAATTATCTAATTTTATAATGGAACATAAATTATGTAAAACTTAAAATTATAATGTGTAATTTAATGGCTTGCAGAAGGAAATAAATTTTTTGGAATTGTAGCATCTGACATTTTTTTTATTAGGATAGATTTTTGCTTCTCAATATATTGATTTTCGTTCCACCCCCTCACCACCAAACTCCAATCAATAAGAGAGGGGGTTGCTCTAGCTAAGAATACTCTAATTAAATACCTATTTATCACACATAGAACCACATATCTAACTGGGTTATTGTTTTTCTGCGTGAAATTCCAGGAATCGTCCAAATTTAAAGTTAGGTCGTGGCATGACCACTAAGCTCTACACGTATAAATAATTTCAAAATTCTATACATTCTACTATTTGTTTTTTGTTGGAATATTGAGGGGGAAAACATGACACGTTTAAATATTATTAAACTCGCTAAAAGCTTATGGAGTAACAAAGTCGAGAAAAAATGGTTTTACATTTCAACTACTCAGGAAAAAAGAAATCAAATAATTTTAATTATGCACTTTTAATATAACACAATATTAGAAATTAAACTTGCGGTTAAATTTATACAAAGTTTCTTATAAATACGGCATCTGTAATATTACGAAACCGAGGCACAGAATCACAGCTCGGCAAAATTGAGATTTATTCAAAATATGTGCCTTTCTAATTATCTCAAAGCTATTTTTTCATTCCAATAGTAAAACTTTTCTTTAAAAGATATATTTTCTTTCCTTCTCATATTTGAGATATGCATTTCCATTTTGTTTTTCTGAAAAATAAAATGAAAACGAGACACGCCATAGACGTTTATAACAGATGGAGATGATAATAACGATTGGACATCGTGTTTATTTTCATTTTATAATTAAGGTATAAAAAACAAGTTTTTAAAATAAACAATGATCACTTACATGTTTTAAAAGCTATCTGATCCTCTCCAGAATTACTTTCCAATATGTTTGCAAAAATAACACCAAAAGAGTTAAGAAGACCAAATACAGTACCATTAATCCAAAAAGATGCAAAACACACTACCCATCCCCACCCCCCATCAGGAGGTACAGGTTGTAAATCGGACGTTCGGACGCCTTCAATAGTAACTTTTGTCAATGTTTTTTTGGTCATGATGACCGCTTTTTACCATTATTATGCACATGAAAATAAATTTGAGTCAAAAAGATGTTTACTGCAAGTAGAAACTGGTGACACATAATTGTCCCAAAAAAAAAAAAAAGGCCATTCAACCAAAAAAATATTTACTAGCTTATGATATTAATAAAAATATTATCATTTTACCAGACATTATAATTTAATACACTCAGTAATACGCAGACAAATGTAGAAAAATTGTAGCCGTCAAAAAATGCAAACATTGGCATATGTCATCACGTGACTTTTAATTGTTGTGTGTCGGCCATGACATATTTAAACGATAAATGCTTTTACAATATTTAACTAAAAAATAATAATAATAAATTTGATTTAATTTAACTTCTTTAAATATAATTCTTAAATATGACCTAATATTAAAATGTTTATTTATGTAATAAAGTACATATACTAATTTATCATCATCACTTTCAACCATTTGTGCTGCAGGGTGAAATTTCTTTATGTTTAATCCAATTTTTCCAACTAATAATTTGTTTCTCCACATTGCTCCAACAAATTTTCTTATCTCATTCATTTATCTGGTATAGTTTATTTCTAAATCTTTTAAAATCTTTTAGAATTCAGGATAAGATTATAACTAATAGTCTATTCTAACAACTTACCTAGATCAGCTTCATCATTTTAGCTTTTTAATTCTTTCAAAGATATCTTTTTCTACCATCCATGAATTTCTTTTATGATTCTTTCTTGTTTTTCCCATCATATATCTGTTTACACTTAAGTGTGTGATTAAAGGCAGTCCATCAACTTTTTGATTACTTAATCCATATATAAAAATAAGTAAACTCTCTATTAAAACACAAGCATGTTTCATCATCCAATTTTAATTAGTAAGATTAATTTAATTCATTTATGTTTTCATTTATATTAAAAATCTAACCAAGATATTTATAATTGTTAATTTTTAATTCATTTATTAATCTTTATTATATATATTTGAAAAACCATGCAACGTTTTTAGAACTTCTAAATTATCTCTAGTTTTATTTTTTTGCTTTCAACTGATAACTCTTGAACATTTCCTAAAATTCTGAAGCATCATTTTAAACAATCATATTCACAAAGTCTAGATAATTGAAAATATGGAATTATATCATCACAAATCAATAAAACAGGCTTCCTCTAATTAACAAAAAGATGATGAGAGAAAAAAAAATTTTTTTTTGCCTATCACTCACTCTTATCAATGTTTTTAGACTCATGCTGTTAACCTTTTAGCATCTATTGATTATTATGGATTGCATTAAGTGGTATTATTGTATGGAGATGGCCATAATTGTTCTCATGCTGTTATTACAATTTGTGGTATGTGGGAGAGTTTTGCTAATGATAAAAAAAGTCTGTATAATGGAATAAAAAACATGTTAATGGATTTAACCAGAGGTAAACTTAGGATTGTAATCTCAGAGTAAATGTTTGCTTTCATAAAGGTTCGCTTGTCTCCTGAATCCAAAGAAAAAAATATAAATACTCTGTAGTTACATGTTAGAAAGGTTAGTAAGAAAGACCATCTGTAAGAAGCCATAACGAGGCTACACACAATGTTTAATACAAGAAAAAGAAGTATATAAGTGCTAATCACAGAGTGAACAGATATCAAAAAGGTTCAGTATAGAAGCAAGAATGCACGTCCTTCAAAACTGTCACAAATAATATCAGGCAATATGCAGGAAGTGATTATACATTTTTATATGCTCCACAAAAGAGAATATGATAATTATGAACACATTATCATTATACTGAATGTGAATATAATGTTAGATTTCAGAACAGTGGTCGAGTTCTCACCAGAACAACAGAGAATGGACAATATTATCAAGTATTCAGAACAATGACTGGCGTCTACTAGGATTATAGAAATGAGGCAAATCAATCAACCACATCTATACTAAAACAAAGATCACATAGATGTAATGATACAGAAAAAATGAGCGAGCACCAGGCAGATCTGGTCCAGGACAGGCAATGTTTCTAAACTTTACTGATTGTGTAACCCAGAACTTGAAGTGATAGTAGAGTCAAAAAATGGCACTTATTGTATTATATATATTTAGGAGTTTGCTATTAACTGAAAGGAGACCCTTTGATTCCTCTTTGAGGCCTTAAAGAAACTGAGCAGGGCAAATTTCTAATCTCCACACCATATCTTCTTTATTCATATAGAATATGAACATGAATGAGTTCCTCACATTAACCAGTATTGAGTTAAAGAATAAGAAATACAATGGTCTTTCTTTTCAGTTGCTTCATAGCTCTTAACTGAAATATTAACTGAGTTCTCTTAAAGGCATAATGGATGGGTTAGTGAATAAACTTTTTTTCTAATAGATATTTATAATGATAACAGACAAATCTAAATTGTGATCCTTATTCTTAGGAGGATGTAAATTTACCAGCCTTGGGCTGGTGTTCAAAGATAGAGAATGTTACAAATTTCCTGATTACAGATATAGAACTACCATTTGATAATGATTTAGGTAATTATAACTGCAAATCACTTTCAAGTGAAGGAAGATTGCAAGAACTTGAAGAAAAACTATCTAATATGAAATATAATATTGGACTTTGTGAAGTTAAAAGTACATGTACAGAGACAATTTATTTAAAAAGTGGATGGACTGTATTACAAAGGCACTAACATTGGAAATACAAATGAAATAGGATTCATTATAAATAAAAAATGAGAGATGGATTGGTATGTCAGACAGAACGGCAAGATTAATTATTCAACTTAATGGTAGATACCAAATGCAGATAATTCATATTTATGCACTAACAAGTTCTCATTGTGATGAAGAGATAGAGAATTTTTATATGGATGTTCAAAAGGGTTTTGATCAGACAAAACAACATTCAAATTGTCATGAGTGACTTTAATGCTAGAATTGTTAACCAATTGAAAGTTGAAAGTATTGTGGGTACATTTGGTTATGGTGATAGATATGAGAAAGGACATAGACTTGTGGAGTTTGAATTCTTTTTTTCTTTTTTTAGAAAAATGCTAAATGGACGTGGAAGTATTGAAATGAAGGTACTTCAGAATTGGATGATAATTTGATCAAGAGAAAATATATATTTCAAGATTGTAATGTTCTTAATAAATTCAACACAGGAAGTGATTATTGATTACAGAGATGTAATACGCATATTAATGTGAAATTAGAAAGACAAAAATTATTAAAAGAAACAATCTTTTTAGTTATTATTCCTAATCTTTAGAAACATGCCAATGAATTTAAATTACAATTATATATTGTTTCCAAATATTAATATTTTAAAATGATTCAGATTTGAATGAAATCAAGAAGAAAATAACTGATACACTTTTAAAAACTGCAATAAAGATAATTGGTACAAAAACACAATAATTGACCAATAAAATTTCTGCTGAGGCAAGCAGTTTATAAAGAAAAAAGAAATATGAAAAAAGTGCTGCATTAAGAAAGATGGAATATTTAGAATTTTGTAAAATGGTGCAAAAAAAAGAGTTGATAATGATACAAGAAAGTGTAATTGTGAATCAGCAAGGAAAGCTATAGAAGAGAATAAAAATCTTAAGTATAAAACAACATTTTGGTATTGGTAAGAACTATTACTAAAAAGAGATGACATCATAAAATGTGTAGAAGATTTCTATCAAGAATTATACAGCAATAAAGAACAAGAAAGGGTACCTCATACAATTACTATATCTTCTGAATTGCCCTGGTTTTTAAACAAAAAAAATGTCACATACAATTAAATTTATGAAGAAGAGAAAAGCTCCAGGTAATAATGGAATTATAATTGATATCTTAAAAGAAGCAGGTGAAGAAATAGAAAAAAATTTTGTCAAAGTTATGTAACAGATGATTGGAAGAATGCTATATTAATATTAATATTTTAAAAGGTAATAAAGAAGAATGCAGTATTAATATTTTAAAAAGTGATAACACAGATATTAGAAATTTCAGATCTATAAGTCTTTTTTATCAGTGCTATACAAATTTTTTTACCAAAGTTGTATTGTGAACTTTGGATTTTATTTTAACCAACCAAAAGAACAAGCTGGATTTAAAAGTGGTTTTAGTACAGTGAATCATAACCAAGTATTGAAAGAAGTTATAGAAAAGACCAATGAATATCAGTTGCCACTATGTTTTGTATTTGTAGATTCTGAAAAGGCATTTGCTTTTGTTTCCATGATTAAAGCATTGAATCATCAAGGTATAGATCCAGGATATTGTTTTTTCAGAGGAATGTAACAGCAGCAATTATATAATTATACTAGAAAAATTAATATTGAAAAGCATGTGTGACTCCATATCTCCACAACTTTTTGCAATAATTTTGTAAGAAGTATTTTGTGGATTAAAAAGTAAATGAAAATTATTTAAGTCATCTCGATTTTGAAGATGATGCAATTGTTTTTGCAAATAATGTTTATGATACAAGAGTTATCAGATGAAAATAAAAAAGTAGGACTAGAAGTAAGTGTTAAAAAGATTTTCTCAAAAGAAGAAAATAAACATTGATAATGATGAGTTAGAAGAAGAAATTAACAACTGCAAATACCTTTCTTAGATTATTACAACAAGTGGCAACAATGGCTGAAATTAATGATAAAATTAAACTTGGTTGGAGTGCTATTGGTAGAAATAACTTAAAGGGTAATATGCCTATGTGTTTAAAAGGGAAGCTTTATAGTAAATATGTTTTAGCATTTTACTTAGAGATCTGAGACTTTGATACTTAACAGAATAGTACAGAATCTTTAGACCACTCAATGAAGTATGGAGAGATGTATGTTAGGAATAACAAGAAGGCATCAAAATCGAAGTACATGGATGAAAAACAAACACGTGTAAATGATATCATTGAAAGAATTAAGAGATTGAAATGAAGTTGGACTGGATATACTGCTAGAAGAGATGATAATAGATGGACAGTTGAAATCTTAAACTGAATTCCATGAGATTGTAAAAGATCCAGAAAGAAACCAAGTATGATATAGCTAAAACAAAGGTGAGTACAGGGTGATGTAGACAAGAGAGGGTAGAAATCAGAGAAGATGGATTGAACTTTGAGGGACCTTCATTCTACAGTGGATTGATAAAGATTGATAGTATTAATGATATATTGATCTAACTATTTATGAATAATAAATTATGAAATATACATAAGCATTTGTATTTATAAACAACCATGGTAGTACAGAGGGGCAGAACATAATACATTTTGATAGATATTCTTCAGAATTTGTCAATATCCTGGATTGATGATAAATCTTCTATAGAAGAAATTTCAACCTTTAAATATTGTGCAAAGATTAATTTGTAAAGTCTCTATATTTTCTTTGTAATCAAATAAAAGATAAGACAGTAAGAGACATCTACTACAAATAAGGCAAAACTCTCCATACAGTAGTGCCACCCTGTGCCAACCAGAGTAATCAATGGATCTCAGAAGACTCATGCATAAATTCTCTATCTACTGCCTACTCACCAATATCCCCATACTAGTTTCTGGCTTGTGGCCCTCATCAGTGAGGAGCCTTGGATCTGAGAGAATTGCACCAAGATCTCAGAATCTAATGCAACCCTCCAGCAGACATCTTTTATCTCTAATTAACTACAAAACTATGAGAATGAAATTGAAAACACAATATTTTCAATCAATACCCATACATTTTGGTGTCTTTGGCTCTTTAACAACCACAGCCACCACTATCCTATTATGTGCTAATATAAGAGATAGGACATCTACTATAGTTAATAATTAAACTATCTCTGCTGCTGTCCAACAAGTCATCATTTTAATAAATCATCATCATCATTATCAACCATTATCAATCCACTGCAGGATGAAGGTCTCTCCAAGTTTAATCCATCTTCTCCAATCTTCAGCTTCTCTTCTCCACATCACCCCTGCACACTTTGTTATTTCATCCATCTATCCATCTCACATGCGGTCTCTTTCTGGGTCTTTTACAATCTCTTGGAATCCAGTTTAAAATTTCAATTGTCCATCTATTATCATTTCTTCTAGCAATATGTCCAGCCCAACTCCACTTCAATCTTTTAATTTTTTCAATGAGGTCAGTAACACCTGTTTGTTCTCTTACCCATACATTGCGTTTTCGATCTCTTCTTGCTACTCCCAACATGCATCTCTCCATACTTCTTTGAGTGGTCTGAAGTCTCTGTATTGCTCTTGTATTAAGTGTCCAAGTCTCAGATCCATAAGTAAGAACTGGTAAAACACATTTGTTAA
Source organism: Epiperipatus broadwayi (assembly GCA_028023455.1). Taxonomy (NCBI): domain Eukaryota; kingdom Metazoa; phylum Onychophora; class Udeonychophora; order Euonychophora; family Peripatidae; genus Epiperipatus; species Epiperipatus broadwayi. Next base: position 886,842 of record JAQFVV010012685.1, on the reverse strand, counting down.
AAATCTTACTTTTCAAACACATAGACATATTTCCTTTTAGTATCAAGTTATTTCTACCAAAAGCACTCCAACCAAGTTTAATTCTATGATTAATTTCTTCCATTATGTTTCCATCTGTATTAATAATCTGACCAAGGTATTTGTAACTGTTAACTTCTTCTAATTCATCATAATCAATCTATTTTCATATTTTGAGCAAATCGATTAAACATTACTTTAGTCTTTTTAACATTTATCTTTAGTCCTACTTTCCTACTTTCATCTGATAATTCCTGCACCATATCCTGCAGCTCTGAAGCATTATTTGCAAAAACAACTACATCATCTGCGAAATCTAAATGACTTAAATAATCACCATTTACTTTCACTCTTTTAGTTTCCCATTTTAATCCACAAAATACTTCTTGCAGCACTGCTGTAAAAAGTTTTGGAGATATGGAGTCACCTTGTCTTACACTTTTCTCAATGTTGACTTTCCCAGTATGGAGTCACCTTGTCTTACACCTTTCTCAATGTTGACTTTCCCAGTATCATTATGTAATCTAATTGTTGTTGTTGCATTTTTATAAATATTCTTCAAAATATGACAATATCCTGGATCTATACCTTGATGATCCAATGCTTTAATCACTGAAGAAATGTTTATAGAATCAAATGCCTTTTCATAATCTACAAATCCAAAACATAATGACAACTCATATTCATTTGTTCTTTCTATAACTCCTCTCAACACCTGGATATGATCTACTGTATTAAAACCACTTTTAAATCCAGCTTGTTCTCTTGGTTGGTGGAAATCCAATGTTCTCTGTAGACGAGTTGTAATTATCTTGGTAAAAATTTGATATAAAACTGATAAAAGGCTGATAGGTCTGTAATTTCTAATATCTTCTTTATCACCTTTTTTAAATATTAATATTATTACTGCATTCTTCCAATCATCCGGTACATCTTTATCATTTAGACATTTGGTATATAACTTTGCTAAAATTTTATCTATTTCTTCACCTGCTTCTTTTAATATATCAATTATAATTCCATCATTACCTGGAGCCTTTTCCTTCTTCATACATTTAATTGCGTGTCTCACTTCTTCATTTAAAATTCTGGGCAATTCGGAAGATGTAATAGATATAGGGGGTACTTGTTCTTTATTACTATATAATTCTTGATAAAAATCTTCTACCAATTTCATGATGTCATCTCTCTTTTTAGTAACAATTCCATCTTTTTTTCTTATTTCAGATATAAATTTCCTACCAATACCAAAATGTTGTTTTACATTCTTAAGACTTTTATTTTCTTCTACAGCTTTCCTTGCTAGTTCACAATTATACTTTCTTATATCATTCTCAACTCTTTTCCACACCATTTTACAAAATTCGAGATATTTAATTCTTTTTAATGCATCATTTTTATATATCTTCATATTCCTTCTTTTTTTCATAAATTCTCTAGTCTCAGTAGAAATTTTATTGGTCAATTGCTCCTTTTTTTTACCAGCTATCTTTGTTGCAGTTTTTAAAAGTGTATCAGTTATTTTCATATTAATTTCATTCAAATCTGAATCATGCTCAAAATCTACTAATACTTGAAAGCGATTTCTAAGTTCTAATTTAAATTCATTAGAATGTTTCTGAAGATTAGGAATATCAACTGTAAATATTGTTTTTCCTAATAATTTTTGTCTCTCTCTAGTTTCACATTAACATGTATCTTACACCTTACTAATCGATGATCACTTCCTGTGTTAAATTTATTAAGAACATTACAATCTTGAAATATGTATTTCCTATTAGTCAAAATATAATCCAATTCTGCTGTAACTTCATTTGGATGCTTCCATGTCCATTTCCTTTTAACATTTTTCTCAAAAAAAGAATTCATAATTTAAAGTTTTTCTTTTTCAAACTCCACAAGTCTATGTCCTCTCTCATTTCTATTACCATAACCAAAATTACCTATAGCACTTTCATCTTTCATTTGTTTATCAATTCTAGCATAAAAGTCTCCCATAATGATTTTAAAATGTTGTTTACTCTGATTAAAAGCCTTTTGTACATCCATATAAAAATCTTCTACTACTTCATCACTATGAGAACTTGTTGGGGCATAAACCTGAATTATCTGCATTTGATATCTGCTATTAAGTTGTATAACTAATCTTGCCACTCTGTCTGATACATCATCAATCTCCACCATATTGTTCTTCCACTTTTTATTTATAATGAATCCTACTCCACTTGTATTTCCAATATTTGTGCCTTTATAATAGAGTATATGTCCACTTTTTAAATCAATTGTCTCTTCACATTTTCTTCTAACTTCACAAAGTCCAATAATGTCTCATTTAATATAAGAGAGTTCTTTTTCTAATTCTTGCAATCTTCCTTCACTTGAAAGTGATCTGCAGTTGTAAGTACCTAAATAAAAAGTCATTATCAAATGGCAGCCTGGGTCTGCAATCAGGGGATTCTTAGCACCCTCCACCTTCAGCCACCAACCGCTGCCTTGGTTGGTGACTTTACATCCTCCTGGGAATAAGGGTCTGCTTTATTTTTGTCTGTCATAATTGTATATATATGTATTGGAAAAATATTTATCATTTACACAAACATTCATTCTGTCTTATCAGGCACTGAGAAGAAAGACCATGGTGTTTCTTGATCTTAAACTCAGAGGTAAAAGCCGATAAACTCACCACGCTGGCTAATGCCTGTTGGTGAGCAGCCCATCCATGTTCGTATACTATATGAATAATCACATAGTAATAACAGCTGCAACAACAAGAACGTATGGAGTGGACATTAGGAATTTCCCTGCTCGGTTCCTTTAAGGCCTCCAAGAGGAATCAAAGGGTCTCCTTTCAGTTAATAGCAAACTCCTTTCTGCAGGAATTTGCCCTGCTCGGTTCCTTTAAGGCCTCCAAGAGGAATCAAAGGGTCTCCTTTCAGTTAATAGCAAACTCCTTTCTGCAGCCTTTAATAAATATATGCAGATAAAGTTCTTTCTTCCAACTTTAAGATTATGTATGTCATCAGCATTTTTTAGATATTCTACTTAGCCTCTCTAAGATTCATGTTAAATCACTATTTAAATTACTGCTTAATAAATTTAATGATAAAATCAAGTCAAACACTTTATATTTATCAGAATTAAAATAACTCATTAAATGCATTACTATTTACTAGAAAATATTTATTACAGCTTTACTCTATAACACACTAAAACTTTAACTAGATTTCCAAATATCTATACATCCCAATACTCACTAAAATTATTGTTCTATCTTAATTCAGGATATTATGTTCTATGCAGGAAATGCCTGGATTATGTCTTTCACTTATTCCAAGCGTATATATTTCACATTGCTGAGGCTATTTTTTTTATTATAAATAATCAATTATGCTATGCAATTTTATACAATGCTTGTTATTTTCCATGCCTTTAAAACAATGTGAACATAATCGGCCTGTGTCTTTATATTTTGTTTCATGGTTGTTAACTATTTAACTTAAAACCTTGCTATGTAATTTTATAAAATGCTTGCTATTTATTATGTCCTTAAATCAATGTGAATAACATCATACTGTACCTATTACATGAAAGACTAGCCACTTCACAATTTGCAAATGATTATAAATATGTAAATATTAATAAAAAGGCAAAAAGAGACAGCCCAATTAATGCAGCAATCAAAAACCTACATCTCATTAGTGATAGAAGATTCTAATTTTTTTCCTAAATTATAAGATGCAATGAATGAAATTAACATATATTGTTATAGTCAAGTCACACTAAATTTTTGTCTAATCCCATAATGCAATTTTATCACATCCTTTTCTAATGGAAATAAATAATTTAAACACTGTTGTCCACTCTGCAGTGAGGAGACAAAATTTAATTGCAGTAAATGTATTAGCAGAAACAGATAAAATTTTGTCACTGATTTAGTTTAATTCGGTAGTTAATATATAAATTATTTGTTCTATACTAATATTTACAAATTTATGTTTACAGTTTATATAGCATATACATCTAGTATAACATAAAGAATTGTTGTTAACACAGGCAAAACTCACTATATATATTGCCACACACTGCAAGCTAGACTAATCAATGGATGCCAGAAGGTTTGTGCATAAAATCTCCATCTAGTGCCTACTCATCCAATATCCCCAGACTAGGTTCTGGCTTATGGCCTTCATCAGTGACGAGCCTTGGATCTGAGAGCACTGCATCTAGATCTTAGGATCTAATGCAACTCTCCAGCAACAACCTTTTATCTCCATTTAACTACAAAAATATGTCTTAAACTGAAAACACCTTAATGTCTTCAATCCAAGCCCATTAGCTTATGTAGTCATATGGGTCTGAACCCAGTTCAGTACCCATACATTTTGGTGTCTTTGGTTCTTTAATAACCATAGCCACCACTATCCTATTAGGCAGGATTGGTTTTAAGCCAATAAACATCACATGACCACCTCCTTTTATGCTTGTGTATAACTGTTGTTAAAACAGGCAAAACTCACTATATATATATATATATATTGCCACACACAGCAAGCTAGAGTAATCAATTTTTTCCACAAGGCTTATGCATAAAATCCCCATCTAGTGCCTACTCATCCAATATCCCCAGACTAGTTTCTGGCTTATGGGCTTCATCAGTGAGGAGCCTTGGATCTGAGAGCACTGCATAATAGGATAGTGGTGGACATGGTTATTAAAGAACAAAGACACCAAAATGTAGGGGTACTGAACTGGGTTCAGACTTATATGACTACATAAGATAATGGGTTTGGATTGAAGATATTAAGGTGTTTTCAGTTTAAGACTCATATTTTTGTAGTTAAATGGAGATAAAAGGTGTTTGCTGGAGGGATGCATTAGATCCTAAGATTTAGATGCAGTGCTCTCAGATCCAAAGCTCCTCACTGACGAAGGCCATAAGCCAGAAACTAGTCTGGGGATATTGGATGAGTAGGCACTAGATGGGGATTTTATGCATAAGCCTTCTGGCATCCATTGATTACTCTAGCTTCCTGTGTGTGGCAATATATATAGTGAGTTTTGCCTGTTTTAACAACAGTTATACACAAGCATAAGAGGATGCGGTCATGTGATGTTTATTGGCATAAAGAATTGTTGTTAGTAAGTATTACTCTGGTGGTGAGATTTCTCATATGTATTACTCTAGCTATATTTATTTGGAAAATTGACCTATAATTTTTTTTATTGGAATTGATACAAACGTCTACTAACATTTTTTTACGTTTATTGTGAGAAATTATCTTCCACCATCTAAACCTATACAGATTTTTTATTTTGAAAAATAGTCACCTATAACTTTATTTAGTGGAAATGAAACAAATGCTCATTTGCATATTTTGGAGAAATGATCTTCCAACAAGAAAACTTTGTTAAATTTATTACAAGTGGTAACTAAACCAAAAATAAAGAAATAATATACATCTATCTATTTACAAAATGTTTATTGGCAGCACTGCTGTGAACTGAACTTTTCTTACCCCGAATCACGTTCCTTTAGGAATGACTACTCTCTTTCGACAATTCTGAACGAAACACTGCTATTGTTTGGCCATAAAATTAGCAGCAAAAACAATTGCTATATACAGGGGTAAAATTTATGTTTACTAGCTGTATATGCATCTACAATAATTTAATGAAAACAAAACTCTAACTACAGTAATAAAAAAACAACTTTATTGCTAATAATATAAAGAAAAATAAAATAAAAGTGAATGAAACCACTTTTGCTTCTTTAAGCAATTTCAGTAATTAGCCAAACTGTACTTTAGTTTTAACATATTTTTAATATCAGTCTTTAACCATTTCATTGACTTCTACAATGATTAGCATACACATTGTATTTTTTGATTAAAATGTGGTACAATTTTGCTCACATGATTATATAAATGCTCTTCTACTGCTGCTAGATGTATTTATGTAATTCAGAATACATAGTAGGGTTCATTTAAATATATTGATCTTGCTCAATATCAAATCTGGATTTCAGATTTATGCTAATTTTCTAGAGTACATTTATTCTAATCATTTTAATGTACTGTCTGTGCATATAATGCAAGATTTTATTAAACTTTATTTACAATAAATATACATATCACATGATCACGATTTTTTATGCTTGCTTATACCTGTTACTAAAGAACCAAAGACATCAAAATGTATGGGTACTGAACTGAGTTCAGATCTATATGACTATAAGCTGATGAGTTTGGATTGAAAATATTAAGGTATTTTCAATTTAAGACTCATAGTTTTGTAGTTAAGGAGGGTTGCATTAGATCCTAAGATCTAGGAGCAGTGCTCTAAGATCCAAGGCTCTTCATTGACAAAGACCACAAACCAGAAACTAGTCTGGGGATATTGGATGAGTAGGCACTAGATGGATATTTATGCACAAGCCTTCTGGCATCCATTGATTACTCTATCTTGCAGTGAGTGACAATATATATAGTGAGCTTTGCCTGTCTTAAATATACATATAATGCCCAGAACAGTCTATTCCTTCCTCATTCTACAAAATATTCTTTCCAGTTACCAAAAAATAGTCTTGCAATCTTGTTGGTTGTCATTGAACCTTAGTGGGAGGTTAATCTCTTTTTTCCTCTTGATTATCCATTACATCCACTAGATCTGGTTGCACCATCTGATCAACTGCCTGTGTATTTATTTCCATTAGATCTTATTGATCAGCTTCAATGTCTAGACAAGAGATGACAGCATGCTCCTTTTTTTCATCAGAAGTCTGCAGTTCATCAAAAAACATAATTTGAATACCTATCTGCATCTATTATTTTATCCTGCTGAAATCATAAATGATTGATGTGTCTCTTCAGAATTTTTTCCATCATTCAATTTAACTACACAAATATACTTAGAGGAAATTTCCACAACAACAGTACACTAGATCATCTATTTTAAACTTTTCAACATCAAAATTATTATATACAATAACTTTTTATGTAGTAACACATTTGTTAAGCATGTATATCATTGTTGACACACTAAAGGTGAAATATTGATAAAACATCACATCAAGATATATCTTTGTGAGATATTTTATTCAATGTCACTTTCAAATGTTGCACTGCTTTTTGAGCTAAATCATTTGATTCCAGATGATAAGGGGTGATGAGTATGTTTTTTTGTCCCTTTATCAGATAAACACTCTTGGAATTCTTGTGATGTAAATCCTGTCCCATTGTCTGATTTTCAGAAAACCTTGATCTGCAAAGTTCTCTTTTAAGCCATAAATAGCATACTCTGTGCTTGTGGTTTTAACAAGCTTATATTCTCCACATTTTGAATAAAAATCACTTGCAATGAGGAAAATATATCTGTTCATTTAACCCACCTGGTCTAAATGTAATCATTGCCATGGTGACATTGTTTTTATCCACAAATCAAAAGTCTTTGGAGATAAGGCAGCAGTAGACACACTAAATTAGATCACCAAACATATGAACAAGCTAACACTTTTATTTGCACTATGCCTGGATGTCATTGGTGTACCAAACTCAGTACTCTCTTCTGACCTTCTGATGGTATGAGCACTTGATCCATGCTTAAAATACAGCCACTATACATAGATAAGGTTTCACAAGCATTCCAGATAAATATTGCAGCATAATTTGGTCAAGTTTTAGGCCATCAAAATTACAGTATCTCAAGCTTTTATATCCAAGATCATTATTAGACCACTTCCCAATCTTGGAGTTATTTACAGTGTTTTGCTTCCAAGTATCAATGTAATTTATTTCTATACATTTTTTCTGGAATTCACAATCATCTGGCAAATGTGATAAAAGCTTCGGTGTGAGTAATTTCTTTTACAGGCTTGTAAATTAATACTTAATCATTTGCTGCTAATAAATTAATCCAATGAATCAACTATCAGCTGGCATGAACAGGAGTTATTTTATTATGTCCAAAAATTCCCAGTTATGGATGATGATCCATATAAATAAAGAATTTACATCTACATACATATTGATGATATTTTTTAACAGAAAATATTATAGCCAGTACTTCTTTGTCAAGTTGATTGTAATTTTTTTCTGCAGCTAGTTAGCCAAAAGATGATTGAGTGCTTTAGAATTATTTTATTTAATTAAATTAATACACCATACAGGCTTACACACATCTGCACATAGATAATGTAATATAAGGGATTCTAACTCAGACTTTCACACAACCCTCTACTCTCCATGTCATCTCATATTGCTGACCCACCTGATCATACACATCTTGAAAAGATAAATAATCACCAATATACATATTTCACGCTAAATTGGCAATCATCAGTTGGTCCAGATTACTATCCTCACACATATATACAATCAGTACTCAGCTTTATATTAAGGTAGCCAATCTTCAAACTACTCCAACCCACAACTCTTCTGCCATCCATTTCATTGAAAATCTGATGATGGAATGTGGGTTCTTCTTTATTAATTTTGAAATAAATCATCATATTATGTTGTTGAACAAATGAATGATATCCTAGTAAACCAAAGGAGACATACATTTCTCTTATAAGCTTATGTATACTAATATATTATAATAATAACAATTACTTAAAGAAGGGTTTAATCTAAATAATAATTGCATAAAGAAAATATAAATTTGGAAAAATCAAAGTCTTTTACTCAAGATGACACTAGAGCAAATAAAAAGAAACGGTACCTTTTATATTTTTCTAATACTCATAAACAATACAGTAAAAAAATAATCAAGTTCTAAATAATGTATTCTTTGTTAGTAAACTAAATAAGTAATATGCAGTTTAAAATGAATTAAAGAATTCACAATAAAATCAAATAAATATTTAATTCTTAATTCTTTTAACTGCAATTCCAATCTTTGGAACTGTAACACTTATGCAATTTTTGCATTTTAAAATTGGAATTTAGATCTGTGTGAAAATTGATTATCTGATTTTCCAAGATTTCTGTAATATAATTAAGAATTCAGGACGCAAGATATCATATATAGAAAAACAAAGACCAAATTTTAATAATAATAAATATATTTATTAACATTAATACTAAATTTACAAGTGACAAAATTTATTTATATTTTTTTATAAAAAGTCATTTGCTAAACATAGGGCTGTTTTTTTAAAAAGGATGCCATACAATAAATGATAAAATGATTGCCTACACAAACAAAATTATCTATTACAGATATAAGCATTTGGGTGAACTATTAATGATACACTCATTTAAAATAAAACTTCCTATATTTGACTAATTTATTTTTCACATATTTTAGGCTAATAAATTTTTCAAACTATAATAAAGCAAAACTATCTTTAAGATACATTTTTTGTCAAGTAATAACTTATAATATTTTTATTGACAGCATTTAAGAGACAGTAAAGAATAAAAAACTTTAATCTGAACTGACAGATAGCTGAATTTGTACCCAAAGTCATACGATAATGATAATTATCATATAAAATACAAATAAGACAATTACTGTATGCCATTATTTGCTTAATAATAAAAATATGAGAATATTCATTAGAAACCATGCATATAACATATTATATTTTTGCCTATGTCCACATAATAAAATATTTAACCTTAAAAGGTCTTACCAATCCATCAATGAACTACTTCTGGATGGTAATAAAAATGATATTGCATATGTGTATTTCTTATTATGCTATGCAAAAAACAAGCACTAAAATTACTAATATATTGCTGGTTTACTTGTGAACTGCTAGCAAGGCACAACAGCACAATATATACACTGCTTTCCTTAATGAAACTCTACAGATAGTAAAGTACCCCTGAAGCAACTAGATACTTCAAAACCTATCTTATCATTGTCATATCAATCTTAAAACATTAATAACTTCACCTTCCATGGCGGAAAATAACTAATATCATCATGAGCAATAAGGCAAAAAAGAAAGGTTTCGCAGAGCAACACCATATGCAAGGAAAAATACCATGGTAGATTCCAATACCTTTATCTTAGGTAAAATATATGTGTGGACAAGGTCTCAACACATGGAAAATGGACCAAGCTACATTAGCTAAACATTAAAGTAATCATAAAGTATCAAAATATGATCCTCAGATGAGAAATAAATGCTAGACAATGGAGAGAGTATGCTCTATCCTCCAAAGCACAATATAAGTAAAACAACATTTAATAAAGTCTCATGCTTCCCATACTTATTAAAATGGGGATAAGCATAAAGCCTAGGCAAAACAATGGCAAGATAACAAAAATTATTATTTAAAAGCTAGAGAAATCAATCTCTGCTCTCTAAAAATACATACATTAAATAATGTATGAAATCAACAAATTACTATAAGTCAAATGTCTATAAAAGCATTTTAAATAGCATAATAAAAATTTTGCAATTAAGAAGGAATACACACATTCAATAAAACAACATAAAATTTTATAAACAAAAGTGTAGTTTAGCCAAATGTTGCTAAATATAAATACCTTGTTATATGAAATACTTAATAATGAAATTATTATACCATAATAATTTTAAAAACTACTGTGAGCTTCAGATAAACATATATTGGCTGTTTACCCATAAATAAAGTCTTAATAAATGCTATTCATAAATGCAAGAGATATGTATATTTGCCTGGACAAAGTTGACTTTAAGCCAACATTAAAAAATATATAAAATTTTACCTTCCTTATCATGGGAGTAATTGCATAATTATATTATAAATAATATAAAAATACCTTGGCATAGTATTAACATAATATAACATAATAATAAAAAATAAAAAAAATTTTAATATTTTTTAAACACCCTCAGTTCTTCATCTGAGTTCCCTCTGCAGTGTGCTATCTGATGTGGGAAGACTGTTCTTTTACCGGTGAATTATTTTAAAGAATGACACATCCATACTTGTCATATTTTTTTTCTTTTATAAGAAAATAAGAGCAAGTATGGTCTTCTGGAACAAACAATATATAACAGAAATATTTAACAAATAGTTTTTAGCAAAGATTTGGATCCATTTTTACCGGTTCATATATAAAAAAATATCAGCTAGCTTATTTTTGATATTTCCATTTTAACAGCAAATATTATTAAGGGAGTTTTCATTTAATTCTGTCAGTGGTATTTTTTTTTTAAAAAAATCATTTTAAATATTCTTCTTAAACTTGCATTTTAGTTCACTGAGGTATGTAATTATTGTAATTAAAAAAAAATTACTATCTATTTTAGTCATTTCCATAATGTATAACATTGTTAAAACTATATCTTCTTCAATAAAGTTTCACATTAATTTATTCACTTAACTTCTATTTTAAATGTTCTTTTGCAAAACATTAACACATAATAAAGTTCATCTTCTTTTATCAAATTAGGCAAGTCAGTATTTAAAAGTCTTTATTAAGAGAATATTTAAAATAAATTCACTTAAATAGTCGTGAATTGCACATTTTGACATTAGCAATAGCTAATATCCATTGAAGCAAAACTATTTTTTATCTTTTTTTTTTTTTAAAAAAAGGAAGAAATTTATTTGATCAATTGATACATGAAAAAATATACATAGCAATGCATTATAGCCATAATAGAGGAAATCATGGTGATTTTGCAAGAAACACAGGGCATACTGGATCTTGATACATCATGCACAATTATTCCAGAGCTAGTGTTATTCTGGCCCAAGTTTCTTGATGCAGCCAGTCAGGGGCCAGCATTTGATCGCTGTCCCTAGAACTTTTAAGTAGATTGATGAAGATATTATTAACACTGTAATGTCCATGTCCGAGAACAAACTTGCATCGAGTCAGCCATATTGTGAAAGTCAAAAAGATAGACAACCTTATGATGGAAAATGTGCCATAGTCAATTTTAAAAAGTCTTTCCACAATTAATTTAAATCTTATTTTACTAAAGGTGAAATGTAGACAGCAAAAATAATCTAGTACAATATAGTTTTGGAAAATAATATAAAACATATTACTTGGTTCTTTATATTCTAGTTTAAGCACAGTTGAATGAACTGAATTATTAAAAAGTAACTATTCTTCCCAAACATTTTGTTAATTATTTAGATGCTTCCAATTTGGTTAGATATAAGAAACAAAACACCCTATTATTATATTCCGTCTAGCCTCGCATTATTAATTAAGAAATGATAAAAATTTTAGAAAATTAACACTTTAAATAAAAAATAATAATTAAGATAAAAAATTATTACTGTTTTCTTGTTGAAAAGTGAACATTATGAGATCAACAGCAGATGAGAGAATAGCAGCACACACATTCTGACAATTCCCCTCTTTTATACCTTCATTTTTTTTTGACAGGTATCTTAATTAAACACACCTTCTAAAATCCTGACATCTGTTAAAAAATATGCCAACTACTACACACTAATTAAGAAAATTATGTAATATTGATCTACTTTCAATGATCACACGATAATTTAAACTTTCAAAAGTTGAACTTAACTTTTATTAATTGTTTAATTAATAAAAAATAAATAAATAACATTTATTATATTTAAGTTATTACTTTTTTAATTTACCAGAAACTCATCAGGGTTTAAGACAAAACCAATTGATGTTGAGTTAATGAATAATGCACAACAAGTTGTATATAGACCAAGTAAGGTTGCCTTTGTGCTCAAGCTGAAAGTTGAAAAGGCTTTAAAAGAATTAAAAAGTAAAGGTGTAATTACACCTTGTAAGGAATCTGCCTGGACTATGCTAATAGTGACAGTACTAAAACTGGATAGAAATGTAAAGATATGCAGGTCTATCAAATTATGGTTAACAAGAACATTAACAAAATAGCATACCCTGGAATTAGAGTGAAGGAAGCATCTTTATAAAAAACTAAATACTTCATGAAGCTCTACTTGAAAACAGTATTTCTTCAATTTCCAGTGACCAAGCAAACAGTGAAACTATTAACTATAAACATGCATATGGGATTATTTAAACTCAACAGACTACCATATGAGATAACTTTAGAGCACCAAAAATTTTCCAGACAAAGATAGAAAATTTATTGTGTTGAAAAAGGCATTATATCATATATGGATGACATATTAGTAGTCACTGACAGTGAAATAAAATTTAAAGAAAGAGTATATGTCATTTGTAAAAGAACTACATAAATTCAGAGCAAGATTAAATGCTGAGAAATGGATTTGGTTTATGAAGAAGATAAAATTTCTGGGACATATTTCTAATGAAAACAGAAAATATATGAATCCCAAAAAAGTAATAACAATAAAAATGTTCTTAAGCCAATAAATGCTAAGCAATTTCAGACATTTCTAGGGTTGGAAAACTTCTTCAAGATATTTTTTGAAAGAATATCTCATGTAGTTATGCCCCTCCTTGAACTTTTAAAGAGAAACTAAAGGTGGAACTGCAAAATATGGCTTTTCAGAGTAAAAGAATTACTGTCATATGAGAGATTATTAGTACACTATAATGAACAGCCAGAAGTAATTATTATAACAGATGCTTCTGAATTTGGAGTAAGAACTATGATATCACATACTGTGCATGGTAGTGAATGTCCTATTGCACATGCCTAAGGAACATATACCACCAAAAAACAACATCAGCCAGATAGACAAAGAAGCTTTAATTATTTATGATGTGAAAAAGTTGCATCAAAATGTATATGGATGGTCTTCCAAGATCTATACTGACCATAGACCATTATTAGGTATGCTGGGGAAAATTTAGAAAATCTTGACCATGCAAGTCAATATTAAGATGAATAAATATCTTAGTGTCTTATGCCTTTGAATTGTAATATAGACCTGGATAATAAATAAAGCACACAGATGCTCTGTCTAGAACACTGGATGAAAGTGCATAAAAACCATATGTATATAGATGCTTAAAACTTAGAAATATTAATAGTAAAATTATAACAGAATGGGCAAATAGAAATAAAGATTATTAGGAGGTGAATAAAATACAGATTTCCAATTAAACAACCAGCTAATTTGTCTCTGAAAATATGGAATGTCCCAAATAACTTACCACAACTGTATATTTATCATGGTCCATATGATGAAACCATCTGAAGATAAAAAAAAATGTTTATGCCTACTACATAAAGGACATCCCAATATGATCAGGATGAAGGAATTACTACATTCCTATGTTTGATGGCTAGATTTGAATGATGACATTGAGAAGACCAAGAAAAATTATCAAGCATGTCAAAGCACAGCAAATTTACTAGTTATGAAATTTAAATCCTGGTCTGAAGATATGGAAGTTTGGTAAGTTCATTTACACCATGTAGGACTGTTTTATGGAACAAATATTCTTTGTAATTTCAAAATTATTTTTAAATTTCCTTATACTAATGTAATTCAATAATAAATACATATGTTGTGAATACTAAGAAAAGCTTATTTATTGTTTTTAACATACTATGCTAACTTCTTATGACATAGTATGCTAAGCATGCTTTCAAGAAAATGGTAGTCATAATCTTAGCAACAACAGCTAAAGAGAATTACATAATTTATAGAAGTGAAGATTTACAGTGCATTGATTATAAAATTAAAATGAGTTGATTTATATATAATCCACTTTTTTGAAAGGGGAGTTGCAGAACTCTTTCTTATTGATGGCATTCATGTTGTTGATGATATGCCAGGCCTCTTTAACCTTGCATTTTACATAATTTCTTTTAGAGCAGACAAAACTAGCAGTGGTGGGTTCAAACGTAAAGCCATGCTTGGTTTCATTCTCGAAGAATACAGATCTGATTTGGTATTGGTTTTAACCCTATTGTACTGATATCTATGCTAGGCTACCTTTGTTATAGATTGGCTTGGGATTCATCAAACTAAATTGCACTGGTTTGTATTATTGCATGTGATTTTGTACACAACTTCTGAGGCAATTTCTCTTCAGTGTTATTAATTAAGTGGTTCAGAGTGGGAGGTACATAAATTCTATATGTTTCAGATTAGCATAGATCTGTTTCTAATTGTGGCATAAAATGTTTTAATCATTTTAATGAGTGTTGTATATTTGTATCAGATGTTGTATAAAACCTTAATATATGTGTCTATGTTCATTTATATATTTGTGTACATTGGCTGCAGAAAGGAGTTTGCTAGTAGCTGAAAGAAGACCCTTTGATTCCTCTTGGAGGCCTTAAAGGAACCAAGCAGGACAAATTCCTAATGTCCACTCTATACATTTTTGTCATTGCAGCTGTTATTACTATGTGATTATTCATATAGTATACGAACATGGATGGGCTCCTCACCAACACACATTAGCCAGCGTGGTGAGTTTATTGGATTTCTACCTCCAAGTTTAAAAATATTTTTCCAATATATACAATTAAGACAGACAAAAATAAATCATGGCCCTTATTCCCAGGAGGCTGTAAAGTCACCAAACAAGGCAGTTGTTGGTGGCCGAAGGCAGAGAGTGTTAAGAATCCCCTGATTGCAGACTCAGGCTGCCATTTGATGACAACTTTTTATTTAGGTACTTACAACTGCAGATCACTTTCAAGTGAAGGAAGATTGCAAGAATTAGAAGAAGAACTGTCTTATATTAAATGAGATATTATTGGACTTTGTGAAGTTAGAAGAAAAGGTGAAGAAACAATTGATTTAAAAAGTGGACATGTACTCTACTATAAAGGCACAAATATTGGAAATACAAGTGGAGTAGGATTCATTATAAATAAAAAATGGAAGAATAACATTGTGGAGATTGATAGTGTATCGGACAGAGTGGCAAGATTAGTTTTACAACTTAATAGCAGATACCAAATGCAGATAATTCAGGTTTATGCCCCAACAAGTTCTCATAGTGATGAAGTAGTAGAAGACTTTTATATGGATGTACAAAAGGCTTTTGACCAAAGTAAACAACATTTTAAAATTGTTATGGGAGACTTTAATGCTAGAATTGGTAAAAAAAATAAAAGATGAAAATGCTGTAGGTAATTTTGGTTATAGTAATAAAAATGAGAGAGGACATAGACTTGTGGAGTTTGCAAAAAAAGAAAAACTTTATATTATGAATTCTTTTTTTGAGAAAAATGTAAAAAGGAAGTGAACATGGAAGCATCCAAATGAAGGTACAGCAGAATTGGATTATATTTTGACTAATAGAAAATACATATTTCAAAATTGTAATGTTCTTAATAAATATAACACAGGAAGTGATCCTTGATTAGTAAGACGTAAGATACATGTTAATGCAAAATTAGAGAGACAAAAATTATTAAGAAAAACCAATATTTACAGTTGATATTCCTAATCTTCAGATTTTGACTAATAGAAAATACATATTTCAAAATTGTAATGTTCTTAATAAATATAACACAGGAAGTGATCCTTGATTAGTAAGACGTAAGATACATGTTAATGCAAAATTAGAGAGACAAAAATTATTAAGAAAAACCAATATTTACAGTTGATATTCCTAATCTTCAGAAACATTCTAATGAATTTAAATTAGAACTTACAAATCGGTTTCAAGTATTAGTAGATTTTGAACATGATGGAAAATAACTGATACACTTTTAAAAACTGCAACAAAGATAGCTGGCAGAGAAAAACAGCAATTGACCAATAAAATTTCTACTGAAATTAGAGAATTTATGAAGAAAAGAAGGAATATGTGGATATACAACAATGATGCATTAAAAAAGATTGAATATCTCGAATTTTGTAAAATGGTGCGGAAAAGAGTTGAAAATGATATAAGAAACTATAATTGTGAACTAGAAAGGAAAGCTGTAGAAGAGAATAAAAGTCTAAAGAATGTAAAACAACATTTTGATAATGGTAAGAAATTTATATCTGCAATAAGAAAAAAAGATGGCATTATTACTAAAAAGAGAGATGACATCATGAAATGTATAGAAAACTTCTATCAAGAATTATATAGTAATAAAGAACAAGTATCTCCTATACCTATTATATCTTCTGAATTGCCCAGAATTTTGAATGACGAAGTGAGACATGCAATTAAATTTATGAAGAAAAGGAAGGCTCCAGGTAATGATGGAATTATAATTGATATATTAAAAGAAGCAGGTGAAGAAATAGAAATTTTTTAGCAAGGTTATATTCCAAATGTCTAAATGATAAAGATGTACCAGATGATTGAAAGAATGCAGTATTAATATTAATATTTAAAAAAGGTGATAAAGAAGATATTAGAAATTACAGACCTATCAGTCTTTTATCAGTTTTATACAAAATTTTTACTAAGATAATTACAACTCGTCTACAGAGAACACTGGACTTCCACCAACCAAGAGAACAAGCTGGATTTAAAAGTGGTTTTAGCACAGTAGATCATATCCAGGTATTGAGAGAAGTTATAGAAAGGACAAATGAATATGAGTTGCCATTATGCTTAGGATTTGTAGATTATGAAAAGGCATTTGCTTCTATGAACATTTCTTCAGTGATTAAAGCATTGGATCATCAAGGTATAAATTCAGGATATTGTCATATTTTAAAGAATATTTATAAAAATGCAACAGCAACAATTAGATTACATAATGATAGTATGAAAGTCAACATTGAGACGGGTGTAAGACAGGGTGACTCCATATCTCCAAAACGTTTTACAGCAGTGCTGCAAGAAGTGTTTTGTGGATTAAAATGGGAAGCTAAAGAAGTGAAAGTAAATGGAGATTATTTAAGTCATTTAGATTTTGCAGATGATGTAGTTGTTTTTGCAAATAATGCTTTAGAGTTACAGGAAATGTTGCAGGAGTTATCAGATGAAAGTAGGACTAAAGGTAAATGTTAAAAAGACTAATGTAATGTTTAATAGATTTTCTCAAAATATGAAAATAAAGATTGATTATGATGAATTAGAAGAAGTTAACAGTTACAAATACCTTGGTCAGATTATTAATACAGACAGAAACATAATGGATGAAATTCATCATAGAATTAAACTTGTTTGGAGTCCTTTTGGTAGAAATAACTTGATACTAAAAGGAAATATGCCTATGTGTTTAAAAAGGAAGGTTTTTAATAAATGTGTTTTGCCAGTTCTTACTTATGGATCTGAGACTTGGACACTTAATAGAAGAGTAATACAGAGACTTCAAACCACTCAAAGAAGCATGGAGAGATGATGTTGGGTGTAACAAGAAGAGATCGAAAACACAATGTATGGGTAAGGGAACAAACAGGTGTTATTGACCTCATTGAAAAAATTAAAAGACTGAAGTGGAGTTGGGCTGGACATATTGCTAGAAAAGATGATAATAGATGGATAATTGAAATTTTAAATTGGATTCCAAGAGAGTGTAAACGACCCAGAAAGAGACCACATGTGAGATGGATGGATGAAATAAGAAAGTGTGCAGAGGTGATGTGGAGAAGAGAAGTTAAAGATCAGAAAAGATAGACTAAACTTGGAGAGACCTTCATCCTGCAGTGGATTGATACTGGTTGATGATGATGATATTGTAATTTCTTGCAGAAGGGCTTTGAGACCTGCAAATTTATAAACAACAGGTGTTAATGATTTGGGGCATGTTATGTCTTGCACATGGATAGGTTTAATCATCATTTTGTAATTCAATTGATTGCCATCATGCTGGGCATATAAATCTAGAAATGTTATACCTTTTTGCATGTCTTCACGTTTTTTTAGTCCAGTGTAGTGATGGCTTCTGCATTAGGTCTTGCTTTATTTCATTAATTTGTATCTCTGGGGCACAAATAAGGATGTTATTCATGTTTGCATGTATAATAGGCTTGGTGTCTGCCTGAAGTACTTTGGAAGGACATCTTCAAATTTCATTAATGCAATACTGGATATTATGCCACTTGTGGAAGTCCCAATACTGAGTTTAATTTACATTCTATAGTCAGTTATCTTTCTTTGGAAATTATTAATAAAGAGCTCTAGTCAAAAATGTAATTTGACTATCTCAGAAATGTGTGTGAGCAGTAATATGCTTACAAAATTACAAAGTTACAGAGGCATTTGTATGTATTAAATCTCTACAGAGATATTAACTGTAAAGTGGTTTAAGTGATCCTATTCTCAACTAGTAAATAGCCAGTTTAATTGCTAAGTTTTACTAATAATATTATCATTATTCAGAGTAAAATGCTCAAATTCTTTGCAAGACTGTTAGTGCTCATTTTACTTCACATGCTTAACTCAATATAGGTGTACCTTTAAAACAACAGATTATATAGTATAGCATCTAGAAAGCTGAACAGCCTTTATGATATATCAATATATATATATAATATTTTCATGGTTATGTGTAAATACAAAATAATCCACGATGTAATCCAAATAAGATTTTATATTCAATATATATATTGAAACAGTAAGAATTGCTTTGCAGATCTTTGTTTCACCTTTTCTCACATCTTTCCTGCCATCATACCTTAGTTTAAACCCCCAATGTATCGTAGTGTGTCTGTAATGTGCTTATATGCCGAAAATCCAGCCTAATTTATAAACCACTAGTAAAACGCTCGTGTTATATACAGTATATATATTTCTAATTCCCAGCATAAATTATGTGTATGTACATGTAAAGATATTCGTTTAAAAAGTAGGTTATATAGGTCGTATTAACGCACATACTGCGATATATTCATTTTAAAAATTTAAGTTAAAATAATATTTTGTTATTTAAAATTATTTTTGTTTAAATCTATTCATAAAAAAAGATATTACATTCATATTATTTGTTTTAGTTTAAAATAAAATTATATTCATCTCATAAGTAGATTTAAACATTGAAAATTAAAAGAAGTAAGTAAGTTGTTATTTTATATTTTAAAATCACGCCATCAATTTTAAATAAAAAGTAAATGAGGGTCGTCTTGTGTTGTGTAGCCGAGAGGTCATCGCAGCTGCTTTGTAAGCAAGTAGTTGGTTGCAGATGGTTGTGGGTTCGCCTCCTGGCCGATGCTATGACATATGAAAAAAAAAAAAGTAAATGAGGGTTGGTCAGAAAACAATAGTTTTAATTAATATATTCTAGTAGCTTATCAAGAAATACAGCAGACATTCACTTAAGATATTTTTAATTTGCGAAGGTTTTTCTAAAATGAGATTAAAGTTTTAGTCCGAATATGTATAAGGTAATTAACAATAGTAAAATTAATTATAACATTTGTTAAATTCCTTTGGATGTTCTGATAAGTTTAATTACAGCATTGATTAGATAATAAATATTTGGGGGGGGGGGTATGTTTGTTACGCTGCAGGGCAGTATTATTGTATAGTTCTCATATATATATATAAGGCTGGTTTTATTTTAAGAAAGTGAGTAGTGGACAATTAGTCTTCCAGAAATTCGTTATGAAAGTCAGAAATTAGTAATCAAGTAATTTTTAAAGTCTTCAATTATATTTATGTGTCAAAAGACTTTTTTGTAAAAAGGTAAATTTGCTGAGAGTTAAGAATTTATTCCATTATAAGAAGCTAAAGCCAGGTGTATTTGAAGAACTGCACACCCCAGCCTTTAACGAGAAATTTAAAATGTCAGAGTAGAGCTGGAAAGAAGGCTATTTTCCTTTCAGAAATCTTCATCTACTGTACATCATGCCATCTGATGCCTTCACTTAAGAAGCCCAGAAAACTGCCACCGCTACTGAAGATGTGAACTTTGAACCAAAAGTTACTGCCAAATTCTTGTAAATGCTGCTGCCATCAAACTAGAAAAGTTTTCATATGAAAATGCATTCAAATGCCCTACTTCCGATGAGGTAACCTAATTAACCCAAGAGCTCTTGTGAAAATATATTCCTTCTTATAAGCTATAGCTAATTTAATTTGTTTTTTATCATTAAATGTTTTTTTTTCTTTTGTAAAATTTCTGTAACTTAATTAGTGTGCTCTGTCTCTATACTTGGGTTAATATTTTGTATTTATAATCTGTTTTTTTTTTTTATTGTGATGGTGTGCCAGTATAGCTACCGACCGAGCGAATTACTTCTTTTCTTTTTGTTAAATTAATATGCCGCCGATTAGTGCATTTTAATTATAAATTGGTCATATTTTAATATCTCATTAAATCGCTCATTCGAGGGCTATCTTACTATCTTTTAATCATTAAATAATTTTGCATTTAAGAATCCATATCTATTTGTTTTAACATAATGTGAGGATATGTGTGAGGTTAATGAGTGAATAGTATACAAATGCGTGATTGCATATTAATTCCTATATTCTTATAAAACCCTGTAATTATGCATTTTCCCATTTTAAATATGTTTTCTTGTCTCTTGCTTAATTTCCAAAACTTATAATTTTGAGATCAAGAATGTGCAGACTTTCTTAAAATAAATATTTGGGAATTGATTAGGCACCTTATTAAACTAAAATGAGTCCTTTTTAAAATATTTTATGTACTTTGCTCGAGTGTTGCTGGTAGGTGTATCGGATGTTTGAGACCGCTTTGTTCTTTCAAGGGTTTTAAACGGCTAAGACTGTTTCTCTCTTTTTTTCCTTTCCTGAGGTTCCCAGTTAGAGTCTGTACTAGAATTGTCACACTTGGGAATTCTACGCAGTTGTTACACAGTATCGCTAAGTACTTGGATGAGTTCAGACTTTGACTGCCACATGACAAGACACCATACCATATATCATTTTTCTTATTTATTGATTAGTTATTTTATTCTGCAAAGCTCCATGGTTTCAATGTATCACACCCTCCGTCCTTTACATTAAATCCTCACTATCACCACCGATCTCTTAATGTGAATTTAGTTATTTCCATTGATTTGCACGTCTTAATCACATCCCTTATCCTATGGCTTAACAAGTATCAGTCCATTCTGTTCTCGAATTCAATAAATGTTTTATTGAAATCTTTACTATCTCAAATCTTTTAATTCAATAATTTATTATATTTACTCAAAGCCCCTCGCATATCTTTGCAAACTCTCTTTATTAATTTTACTTAGGCACACTATTGTCATGTTATTGCATTAACTCGAGGTATAGAGAATTAATTAACCAGCCATTATGTAAATTTGACTGACGTTTTGTTTCAACTTAATATTTTTAATTATTCAACATCACTGTCTTACATACACAGACAGTGCACATATATATTTGTTAAATCAATAAATGTTTGGAATTTTACTATTTATTTTTATTCTAATTATTTACTTTCTTGATCCACACTACTATCTCAGTCTACACCACTTTTATATATCTATTTTGTACCATCCATAGACATTAGTTAGCAAACATAAGTTTATATTGTAGTATAGAGTCTCTTATTTCTCCCTGACCACCGCCACTGGTAAAAATGTTATATTATTAGTAGCATCAGATGCAGTATCATGTAGGTGGCGCTGTGGAGCGTAGACATAGGATTCGAACTTAGGATTTCCGGGAAGCAGCCCTTCCTAGTGTTGAGTTCGGTGTCTGGATTTAAATTCTGCAGTGTGGGAGTGAGATAGATGAATCTGACCATTACAATATAAATTATAATGGACAGTCTCCTTCTGTAGATTGGTCAATATTCAACACCAAAAAATGCCATTAGACTTATATTCTAGAATGTCTTTTCAGCAGACATTATATTAAAGTTTTACTAGTAAGAATCTTAAATTATAGACACATACACAGTTATATCATTACTAATAGATATTTTAATGCCTCTAGATCACAGAGAACACAGATTCTTTAAAAGCATTAATTGACAAGAGAAGACAATAGTAAACAAATGTTAGAGATTGGTCTAATAATCAACAAAATAAATTTATTAATGGTTTACTTATAATACTTAAGCTTAAATTCTCTTGTATGTTGGCAAACATTTCATTTGACATTGGGTAGCCCTTTAAATATTTACAATGACAAAAACTTATATTATTAATTTAGTATCATTTCTGAAGACAATCAATAATTATATCATTTATTTGATTCTGTTAGATATGTGTAAGCTATGTTAAGATATTGAAGCTGGAAATAGAGTACTATATTTCTGCTTCACCTAGTGCCAATGTCATCAGCACTATTATGGGTTTGAACCAATCTTGTACATTAACTGACACCCATCTCATAATAGGTGGTAGTATATTTATAATCAATATTTGTAATCAATATTATAATCTATCATTATAATCAATATTTGTAATCAATATAATATTTTATCTAATTTATATTTCATTAATTAACATTTTATTATTAAAACTAACGTTTTAATAATAGTTTATTTCTTTTATATTGGTAAAAATGTATATTGTGTTTATTTTATTAAAATGAATTGAATCCAAGATATCTATAAAATATTACAAATATTTTAAATTCTTTTATTAAAGTTCATTTTTCTTCAACTAATCAGTTGGTAACATTTTATATTTATCTTTTGATAAATGTACATTAAAGGATCAATTATGCAAACAATCTAATATTTGTAAGACATATTTTGTAAATTTCTACTTAAGTTTTATATCAAATACTAAATTTGAAAGTCATTGTATCCAATTCCTAAAATTTTTCTGAATAAAATTTAAATGTTTGTTAATCTAAACCTTAATTAAATAGGCTTATGTTAATACAATGACTGATAAACTGAATATGCTTGTTGCTGTTTTCTTTTAATTAGCAAATAAATCCTTGGAGCATGTTTAATGCAGGATGATAGATTTCCCTCCAAAGCAGGCACCAACATCAGAGAATGGCTTAGAGCAATTACAATTGGTGGATGTCAATGTAGATTGAATCCTATAGATAAAGACAGATCACATAAATAGTGGAAATTTTGATAAAAGGGGATTATTTTTGACGAGTTCACTGAAGAGAGTAGTTTAGATTTACAGTACATCATGATTAAGGAAATGATGGGGTGAAGAGATCGGCTTTGCTCTCTGGAGATCTGTTTCCACCAGCTCATCAATGCCATTCCAGTGTTTTCAACATCTAGCTGGAGACTGTATTGTGTCAAGGAAGCCACTAAATGATCTGACTGTATAACCGCCTGTTTCAAGCCATGGAATGTCTACCGATTGATTCTGAGGTAACATCCAATTTGCCGCAAGCCACTGATCCTATTTTACCTGTGTTCTAAATCAATATTAATTTATATTTTATATATCTGTAATGTTTATACAACTTAGTTTAAAATGCGTCTTTTAATTTTTCTCTTAAATTTAAAATATCAATTTTTCTAAAAATCTCACATTATTTTGATGCGGCAAATTTAAATTGATTTTTGTTGGTTTATTTATAATATTGACTTACTGAAACTGCCAAGTATAAAAATTCAATGAGCTGCCTTATTTTCTCCAATTAAAAATCATTACAGGAGACTTAATTCCGTTA
>JAQFVV010012685.1:600000-857500 GCA_028023455.1 Epiperipatus broadwayi | reverse complement strand
CAATGTTCTACAAGCAATGGAAAAGAAGTGGGGAAGTACTACAAAAACAATTGAGGAGTTACACATGAGGCAAGACCAAACTGATGATAGCATAAGGGAAATTGAACGTATCATACTATCTACCAATAGTGAATGACAAGACTATGCATCTTTAATTAAAAAGGAAGTCGAGAATCAATTACAGTTTCAATGATTAAATGACCCACAACCTGGCATAACCAGAAGGAGCCCCTCACCAGTAAGAATTACTGATAACTTTTCTACAAAACAGATCAACGACGCTAGCACACTCATGCAACCGCAAGAAATTCCAGATATAGGAATGCAACCGAATTTCCTAAGATTCATCAATGTAAAGGTATTCAGAGGAGAACCAGAAGAGAATCCACACTTCCATCTTGATAGCCTGGAAGAACTTTTTTACTTTCATCCCACTAATGAAGGGGATAAATTAGCCATAGCTAAACATTACTTACAAGGACCTGCTAGACATTGGTGGGATCCATTCAAAATAAACCAACAACCTTCCAAGAATACCAATGCACATTACTAGCTAACGTTTAGAGTGAGACCCACCAAGAAAAGCAACTGCATCAGGTTACATGTGAAAAGTATGGTGGAAAGGAGACTCTCAGTTTTTTTTGAGACAATTGGATCAACTTCGATCACTGATCACTTTCCAGTTCTCAGAAGACCATATCATTAGGACTGTGCAAGCAAACCTCCCATCAATCCAACAAGCAATGATAATAAGTCGAATTAATAAGGTGGAGGAGATGGCCCAGTTCTTAACCACAATGGAACTTGGAAATTTTCATTATGAACCGATAATATTTTTAAACAGCATTAAACTGTTGCACTTGCGCTTTGGATTTTAACTATAAAAAGAATGAATACAAAAACTTCAAACACATGATAAAGTCTTTGGAAAAGATAGAACACATGATAAAGTCTTGGAAAAGATAGATCTTTTCCAAAGACTTTATCATGTGTTTGAAGTTTTTGTATTCATTCATTTTATAGTTAAAATCCAAAGCAGATCTTTTCCAAAGACTTTATCATGTGTTTGAAGTTTTCGTATTCATTCATTTTATAGTTAAAATCCAAAGCGCATGTGCAACAGTTTAATGCTGTTTAAAATATTACAGTTTGTAAAAAAACATCACGCTATATAAAATAATTGACTTATTATGAACCCATGGAAAAAATCTCAAAATTAGAGCCCCCAAGAATTCACTCAGCAGCCAACAAACGAGCAATACCAACATATAACCAAAATCAAACTGCACCAAAAAGATATGCTGACAGATGGCAGTTGGAAAACTGTTAAGGACCCTGTCTGATCATTTCTGCCCATGAGGTCCCATTAACAGATCAAGGAACAAAACAAAATATCAACATCCAATCTCTACTATTGTCAATGAAGCGAATATTGACCCATGTCCAATTATTAATGTCAAGGTAGGGACAATTACCACACTTGCCTTGTTGGATTCAGGGAGCCAGATTTCTCTCATATCTAAGTGCTGGTATGATCAACTAGAAACAGAAAAAAACACTTTCTAAAACTGCCTACTCACCCTATACAACTCACACTTGCGAATGGAAAAAAAACAAGGACTGAAAACTACCAGTTCTGGCTGGAGGTTATTTTTGGAGGACTGGCAATAGCACCTACATTCTTGATCATGGCAGATTTAATCCATAACCTAGTTATTGGGTCTGACTTTCTGAAGCAGCACCGATGCATCTTGAATTTTATCATCATGATGAGAATCCCAAAGAGAGGTGTAAAACACAAGCAGTTGACAAGGATCTTTAAAAAAAAACCCAATGAAGCTATGTTGGAGGACTCACATGACAGAGAGGAACTATATCAAATCTTAAGACTGTAATACCAAACTTTTCTCCAATATGCCTGGAGAGATCAAGGGATATACCCACCGAATTAGGGTAAAAGAAGAGGAGTACTTCCAAGACAAGACATATCCAGTACCATTCCAGTATCAAGAAGAGGTTGGAAATCAGATCCAGCAGATGATTGAGTGGGGAATTATTGAAAAGAAACCATCCCCATACAACAACCACCTTGTTGTGGTAAAGAAATAAAGTGGTGCAATACGATTGGGCTTGGATGCTTGAAAACTAAACAGTATAACTATCCCAGAGCATGATGTCCCACCATCTGTCCAAGAAATATTTACCCATTTGCATCACAAAACTGTTTTTCACCCTTGACCTTACAGCCAGTTATTGGCAAATAACTCTTGATCCCCATGATACAAAATATACCGCTTTCAGGTATAATGGGCATAACCCACCAATTTAAAAGGGTCCCATTTGGATTTATCAACAGTGGGGCAGGGTTAATGAGGTGCCTGGACCGAGCTATATCAGCAGAAATTAAAAAACATTTAATTTGTTATGATGTAGTAGTGGCATCACAAAATCCAAAAGAGCATTTCGAGATTTTAAATAAATTTTTTCAGGGGTGTGCCAATAAAAATATTACCATCAACCTAGAGAAAAGTGACTTTGCCCTTTGAGAAATATCTTTCTTTGGACATATTGTTGACGGCAAGGGTGTAAGAACACACCCAGACAAAGTGGAAGCAATCAGAAGTTTTCCAAGCCCTACCACCCGAAAACATCTCTGATTGTTCCTGGGATTATGTAATTATTATAATAAATTTTATCCCAAATTTGCCCAGGACACGTCTTACTTGATAAATCTTTTAAAGAAGGGCCAAAGATGGCATGGAATGCTCAGCATGATGAAGCATTTGAATCCATTAAGCACAAATTTTTAGATACTGTTATGCTCCACCATCCAGATTTTACCTGCCCCTTTTATGTCCAAACAGGCAGCAGTAAAAGGGGGTTGGGTGCAGTTATTTTCCAAATAGATGAAGAGGAAAGACATTGTGTACTAAGTTTTAGTAGCCAGACTCTTAAAGGAGCTGAGGTAAATTACACAGTTACCAAACAAGAGACACTGGCTATCATGTGGGCTTGCAACAAATTTAAGCAGCTACTACTAGACTCTGAAGTTGTCATCATCACAGACCACAAATACCTAGAATTTCTTAACTGTATTTACTTAACCAATGAATGATTAATTAGGTGGAGTTTGTCCCTCCAAAAATTTCGCTATAGGGTGGTCTACTGTCTGGGACCAGAAAATACTGTTGCAGATATTTTAAGTTGGCATCCTGTCGATGTGCTTCCAAATAATCCAATCATTGGAGATCAGCCAATAACTATAATGATTAATTCTACAGTGATGACATTGAAGCTGAACTTATGAAATTACCCCACTGGCAAAAGGAAGAACCACAATATAAAAAAATTATCAATACCCTGCAGATAAGAAAACATGATGCTACTCTTACCCAGAAGTATCGAATAAACAATGGAATCCTGCAAATACACACACTGGATGTTGATGGCCCATGGAAAATTCTTGTGCCCCAAAAATTGTGGACCCGATTAACCAATCATGTACATCAGTTAATTGGGCACTATGATCCTCGAAAAACAGAGGAAGTGTTGAGTCAGCAATTCTACTGGTCTGGATTATATACTCATGTACTTAACACTTTGGAAATGTTCAATATGTGCTAAGAGTAAAATGCCTAGCCACAATGTACCCATTCTTCCATCTGGCCCAAACAAAATTCTGGCCATCAACAACTATAGACTATTGCCAGCATTTAAACATTATCAATACCTTCTGGTAACATACGACATATTTTCAAAATATGTCTGTGCATATCCTGTTTGGAGGACAGACTTCAGGAATGCAATCAGAGTTTACAAGAAAAGCAATTTAAATAGTAGGAAAACCCGCAGTAATCCTATCCGATCATGGATCCACTTTCACTTCCAAAGAGTGGAAGTGATGGATAGCACACTGTGGCATTAAGCACATTCTTACATCAATCAGAAACCCTCAATCCAACCCTTGTGAGAGAGTGATGAAGGAGATTAACCAGCTATATCGGACATACATACCTGATAAGCACAGGGGTTGGGTAAACAGTCACCAAAAGATAATAAATTACATAAATAATACCATCAGTGAGTCCACCGGATTTACTCCAGCATGTCTCCATTTTGGAAGGCTGGGCCCCACTTTGGTCAAAACACCAATGGCAATTGGCTGGAAAAAAATTAACAGAAAGAGGGATCAAGATAAGGCTTGTATGCATCTAAACCAAATGGCCAAGCTGTGGGGCCGATGAGCAAACACTCATCCACATGCATTTCAGGTACGAGATCGAGTTTGGGTATGAGTACCCAGAGCCAGCAAGAACTGTGTTTGATCCCTTAATCTAATTTATTTTATATTTACTGGGATACAACAAGATTTATTAGATTTGATTTTATTGCTTGTATTTGCTCTATCTATAGGATGTGACAGCCTAATGATTAAAATTTTTTTGGCAGGAAGGTAGGTGATGGTTAATGTACATAATAAGAAAGATTAAACCATAGAACATTTTTCATTTGAAAAATTAGAATTTTTTAAAAGTCAGTTCTACATTCTTCTGTTTATACTTTATTATAAGTGCCTTTTTACTTATATATCAGATAATTAATCTTTGATAGACTTCTGATTAAAATCATTTTAATTTAGTTTCTTTAAAAAATACATAAACATAACATAAATAGTTGTAAACAATTATTTATAAAAAATAGAATGTTTCTCAATAGTTTTATTAGAATTTCAAAACAAAAGTTTGGTAAGTGTAAAAACAAAATGAAGCCATTCATAAAGTCAAAGAATTTATGGCTATCATTCATAATTGCTATTTGTATCTCGTAGTAATTTCTATATTCAGCTTGGAGAAACAGTAAAATCTGTGAAAACATCTTAAAATATTGAAAGTTCTCAAGACTGAGTTAAATGAATTAAATTCAGATGGATTTCTCTTTGATAAAATGCTTTTGCATTATTTAAAACTGGGACTACTATTTTAAAAATGTTTTTCATATAAGCTAAAGTGAACTTTTAAAATATTATCCTTCAGAAGACATTTTATAATATAAAAGAATTGCATTTGTGATAAAACATTTGAGAATTTGTTTAAATATATTGCAATGATTCAATCTTTATCAGTATAAAAAATTTTTATAAAACAATTTCACTGTACACATTTATTCTTTTAATGATAATCTTTGGTAAAGACAATCTTTCTTGAAAGATTGATTATAAAAAAGACTCTCAGCAAAAATTTTATTATAGTTTAAGAGACTTGTTTTAAATTTAAGTATGCTTTTTAACAAAATATTATTATATATATATATAATCAAATTAAACTAGAAGCAACCTTCCAAATGTATAATACTAATATTAATTATATAAATAAATATAATTAGTATTTGAATAGAAAGTTTAATGTTAGTTTCATTTTATTATAATATAATTTGTGTAGTAATCTTTGCTATATTAGTTGCTAAATAAAGATTTAATCTATGTTAATCTCCTTACTTTATTTATGTTTTTAATGCAAATGAACAAAAGGCTGATTTTTTTTTTTAGGTTATTGATAGAAAAAATTCATCTCTTCACCAAAAAAATCAGACATTTAAAAAATATGGAAGATTAGTATAGAAATTTCCTTGTTCTATAATAAATACATACAAATCACCACAGGCATCAAAGAATATCTCTTTTGATCTAAGCAATGTAACTAACTCAATGGTGAGATCAAAAGTTAAGGTACCTGGATCAATTCAAAATGAGTTTAAAAAAACCTCATTCAATGGAAGTTATGTTTAGCTTATCATTTTGGTGCGTAAACATCATGATCTCCCAATTTAAAATAACATTTAATAAATATCAATAATCATACATGTGACAAAAAAATCCTAAAGGATTGAATAACAAGAGCAGTTATTAACCAGAAAGATTTGTTAAAATTTGAGATTGCCATTTCAGTACTAAGATAAGACAAAAAAAAAATCCATAACTGATTTTTGATGATAATTTACTATTTTTAACAAAACCTTAAGATAAATAGTTATGGCATTTAACTGGATTTTATGTTAAAATGAAAAAAGACGTTTGATGATTTTGAACTACAATGCTGGAAAAGGCTGCTTAGAATTCTGGGATCATTACAAAAAAAACACAAATCAATTATTAAATTAATTTCAGTCTTAATACTTGCAGTAAGTTAAAATACGGAGACAGAAAGTTGTATTTTGAAAATTATGAGAATTGATGGTTCAATGGCAAAAATGTTACATGGAGACAAAAGAAAGCAAGAATATCCATTTATGAGATGAATGGATAGTACATTGGAAACTATAGGGATATGCTTGCTAAAGCAGCATCCCATTATAATGATTATGAAAAAATAGAATCTTCTACATGGAGTCAGCAGGAATTAATTTGATAGAACATAACAGGTGATGTAATCCTTAATATGAGATTGTTTATCATAAAGTTGACACAAGTTTCGAAGGGATAATAACATTTCTGCAACATGGCCATCTTTTTTTGGGTGTTTACACTTATAGATAAATTAATCACTACTATGACTAAATCCATTCCTTTTTCTTCCATTTTTGTGAACATTTTTTCCTAGTTAATAAGCACTTAAACATATCAAAAAATTAAAAAACAATCAGGTTATATGCTTCAAATGACAATTCAGACATAATTTGATTGATTATAGCCATCAAAATAATGATTCACTTTTCTACAGTCCCATTCATAAACAATTGAGCAGCTTCTTTTTAAAACTGCTACAACTGATTTTTTTTTTACAACTTTAAACAGATTTTTACTTTTAAAAAGTTGATTATTATAAAAAATCAAAACTCTCATAAAAGTACAAAATAAAAAGCAAAGATATTAATAATCATATTATGTATTAAACCACTAAAACATCACATGATCACCATTTTCTATGTTTACACAAGTTGTTAAAACGGTAGTAAACTCTCTTTACAATAGTGACTCCCAGTAATCAATGGAAATCCTTATCTAATGCTACTATTCCAATCTCCCCAAACTAGTTTCTAGCTTGTGGAAGTGCTGTCAGAACCGAGGCTACTCATTGATGATAATCACAAGCTAGAAACTAGTCTGGGGATATTGGTTGAATAGTCATTAGATCCACTGATTACTAAGGCCTACTGTATTTAGAGTTTTCTATTGTCATATCAAGAATTATTTGTACTCTCATCCATAAGAAACTAAAACAATGAATATTCAATTGGCAAAGAAAGCATACTAACATGAATGGTGCAGATAAGTTTATCGAAAAACTAAAATATTAAAATTATCAAGATTGTTATTGTTAATGATTATTGTTCTAAATTTGCATTTATAAATAATCAATCAAAATTAAGAATAAATAGACAACTATAATATTTATCGAACCGGCTTTCATCTCCATTGAGACATTCTCAAGATATTATATAATTCACATAACCAATTAACTATATTAATAGTTGTCTATTTCAATCTTACTTTGATTGATAATTTATGTATTTATGACATTATGGACAAATAAATTGTATTGGATGACTATTATAGTAATTTAATTTGCATTAAACATCAAACAACTCAACAAAATATATTACTTTACCATAGCAAAATTTGTTAACATATTCTGAGATCTAATAGCCAGGTATCAGTAAACTTTTTGATTGGAATCTTTTTTATTTCTTAACTCAAAAAGGCAAAAAATTTTAATATCTTTTATCTCTTCTTTATGCCATATTTTTATTCTTCTAATTATCATTTCCTTTACTTTTATCTAGTTTTATCATCTATTCTCTAATTAATTAGATTTCTGAAATAATATTAAAAGATCTTGATATTCAGTTATATCATCATTCTTCAAATTTAACTTTTTTTCATTATGTTCATAGTACAAATTGAATAATTGCAAGTCTTATTGAATTTTTTTAAAAGTGTTTCATTAATTTATGAAAAATAATCAGCAGATAAAATTATCTTTTAGGCAAGCATAAATTATTTTTAGATTAATAATTTTAAACGTTTAGTTATTCTTACATTAACATTTTGTTTACTAATTGAAATAGCCATATAAAAAAAAAAACATTTATTAAAACACTAGTAAATTACTTCTGATACCTATTCATCTATTTTTAAACTATTCATACCCAAAATAAAGATCATTAAAAGTATTGAATGATCTACAATAAAACATTCATTAGTACTATATAGCAAGGATAATTATATGCTGATGTTGGAATGCTACTATAGTCACACATCATTCCAAATTTATTTTTACATACAAATATAAATGGAGTTTTTCTTTACAGTACTCTCACACAAAAAAAATATGCAAGTAAACGCAATATTTATTTCACTCAAAGTTAAAAAATATATACATTTATTAATGAATATATATAATTAAGATAATACTAAAAAAATTTGATATGGAGTCTATTAGAAAACTAAAAAAAAACCCCATCAATATACATATATTAAAACAAAAAAAAAATTACAGGCAAATTCTCTGGCAGAAATTATTTGCTTTAACGCATTAATTAACAAATTGAAAAAAAAAAGCGAATTTCACTTATTTACTCCAGGTAGAAAGTCTCGCGAGAAAATTTATAACAATATGGCGGTTTCTTATTGAAGGTATGATTTGAATAACGTTAATAGAAATTAATATTATAATCTAATAATAAAAACTTCTTTAAATATTAAAAGAAATTTAATTACGGAGATTATTATTTTACAGTATAAGTAATACTTCTTATTAAGTGCTTAACTATTGTATGACAATTTATTATAAATAATATCCGACAGGGTGACAATGTTTTGGTATTTTGCTAATTTCTAATCTACGCAATTAACATATGTTAATCTGAATGTATTTTTAAAAGCAGAATTGTTTTTGTCATGAAAGAAAGCTTAAGTAAATTTTAGTTAGAACTTATACACTTTTAAAAAGATTTTTTGCTTTTATCTACGAACTAATAAACTTAACTACGCAGATTGCTCTTTCCGAGGGATTGCCAATAAATTGTATATTCATTCACTATTTTATACTTGATGAAGATAATGCAAAATAATATGGTATATTTATAAGCATTCTGAACTTCATCGAATAAGGGTACAATTTTCTAAATTAGAAAGCTATTAAACGATGGCTGTTTTTTTGTTATTGTTAATTTATGAATCATATAAGCTAACTTAAAACTTAATATATCTTGTAAATATTTTATGTAAATAATTTTTTAAAAGGTTAAAAAAAAAATTCATTTAAATCGAATTCTGATGAAGTAATTTTGACTCATCCATCTCGTTCATTTCTGTATTTCCTTAGGAAAAATTATGGTAAATAATAGGACAAAAGCTTTGTTTATTCCCTGATTTTTCTAAGCCTTGCAAGATGAATTTAGATTTGAAGTATCTGCAATTTTTAAAGTCTTTATAAGACATTTTGCACTTCATTCATTATTGAAGGAATTCATTTTTTAATAGAGACCAAACATTAAATGTTTGTATAAATGTTAAGCTGATGACAAGAAGTGATAACTCGTTATTAATATATTAATTAAAGTCTATCAAGTTGGTGGGTGACGTGTTCTTTAATGTTATCATGATGAATATGCTGCTCACGTGCCTTTTTTGACGATTTGTACGTTTGGGCGATTTATTGGATTATTAAAACTTATTCTGTTTGAAAATTGAAAAGTAAGCACTTATCATGTATTGAGAATATTTTGTCAATGAATATAAAATTATAAAATTTGCTTAGAATATTTGATGAATTAGTTACATTATTTTCTATTATATTAACACTGGGAAATATTCAGTTAAATGGTCTCTGAGTCACAGTCTGAGTCATTTGTTTTAGGTTGTTTAATAATATTGATTGTCTTAGATATAATAGTGTTCTGATTATTTAACTTTTTTGGGCCTTAAGTCATTGCTAAACTTGTTAATAAGCAATTTCTTAATATTTTTATTTAAATGTATATCTTTGAAGTATTCCAGCCATTATAGTGCAGATATTTGTAATTCTTTGGATTTATATTTGAATTGTTTTAAAAAAAATGTATATGTATAAATATTTCAAAAATTCTTTTTAAAAAACTTGTTTTTTACTTTATATACATAAAAAAAAATAATTCATAAATGTTTTGGTTGTTTTTTATACTCTTTATCAAAGTATAATTCAGAAGTTTGTCGAAACATAAATAAAAATACAAATCAAAAAAATACACTCCCCCAAAAAAACTTATGTATATAATATAAATGTTTATATATAGAGCTCGCAAAATAAGCTTTGCAAAATATCCCCAACCCCAGACCGATTTCTGCTACTGGCATCCTTAGTGAGGTGCTAGGATATTCAAGCATTAGATTAATAATATCAGGATAAGGCCAGCACTTTATCTAATGTATAACTATTAAGCAGAAAATCTGAAGTTTTCAGACATCCATATATCTTCCAATCCAGCTATCTAACTTAAATAGCTATATGGGACTGAACTAAGTTCAGATACACTATATATTAATAGCTTTAGCAATATAAAATTGCCAAAGCCTTAATAGAAAAAAATAAAATTATATAAAAAATATCAAATCAGATGTCACATGACCTAATTTAATAAGCTTGTATTTGTAAATATTATATATAGAGCTCACAAAATAAGCTTTTAACAAGCTTTGCAGAATATCCCCAATCCCAGATGATTTTTTTGTAATTTATTTTTTGATATTAAGGCATTAAAGATTTTATATTGCTAAAGCTATTAATATATGGTCTATCTGAGCTTAGTTCAGTCCCATGTGGCTATTTAAGTTAGATAGCTAAATTGGAAGACATATGGATGTCTGAAAATTTCAGATTTTTTACTTAATAGTTATACATTAGATAAAATGCTGGGCTTGTCCTGGTATTTTTAATCTAATTCTTGAATATCCTAGCATCTCACTGAGGATGCCAGTAGCAGAAACCGGTCTGAGGTTAGGGGTATTTTGCAAAGCTTGTCAAGAGCTTATTTTGCGAGCTCTGTATATAACATTTGTAAATACAAGCTTATTAAATTAGATCATGTGACATCTGACTTGATATTTTTTTGTAATAATATAAAATACACTAACAAATATATAAATTGGAATACATTTCAAGAAGTTTACTTTCTCTTTTTATCCTTTTTTAAAAAAAAATGAAATTATTAATCTACTTTTTAAAAACATTTCATAAAAATTGATTAAAAAATTAAAAATCTATATATACTTCCCCTTATCAATACTTGACTAATTTTAAAAGAATTTGTTACAATTATTTCCTAACTTGTTATAAATTTACTATATTTAAATTCTGTCTTGATATCACATGATAATTAAAAATAAAAACAATTAAATCTCCATACAATTTCAAATTAAATACAATTTCCATTAGGAATTGTTCTAAATTTAAAGGTTTTCTAACCTTATAATTGTCATTTCTGTTGTTTTTAGAATTTAAATATATAAAGGAGGTCAAGCGTTGGTGGTCTAGCAGTTAGCATAGCTGCCTTCCAAGCAGTTGTTCCAGGTTCACTTCCTGGTCAACACTTTGACATATAAAAAAATATATATATGTAAAGGAGTTCCTATCATATATACCGTGTTTCCACGGAAACAAAACCTAATCAGAAAATAAGTCCTAGCATGTTTTTTCAGGATGCTTATAATATAAGCCCTACTTCAAAATATAAACTCTAATTAAGATCATCAATCAGATAGATGACTTTTGTTTGCCTGTGATGGACATGTTGCATTATAAATAAACAATATTATTGACATTAATGCTTAAAATAAATAATAATATAAATTATATAAGTATTTATGTATTTTCCCATTGACTATTTTCGACAAGTGTAATTCTATCTGTATAGAGAAACAATTTATCTACTACAAGCCAATATATCGGATAATTTATAATTTCATATATGTATTTTTAGGTACATTTAATACTTAGATTTAGAATGATTGATTTAGTTTTAGAATTTCATTGTGATAGTTTTTAAATATTCAAAATAAAAGAAAAAGTGCTGGCTCTGGCTAAGCATTTATCATAAAGCTTGTAGAGGAATTGGCAATCCTCACTGTTTATAACTTACAAGCTTAAGAGATAGGGTCATGTGATCTATGAATTGATCTATGACTTTTATTTTGACTATTTATAGTCTCTGCCAAAAAGTCTTATGCAATTTTATATTGCTATGACTACTACTATATGGCATGGCTGAAGATCTATCAGCCCCATATAGCTATTTGAGTTGGATAGCTGGGTTTGAAGACATGTACATGTCTGAAAATTTCAGATTTTCCACTCAATAGATAACTTTTAGCTAAGTGCTTGGCTTTGGGTTGGTATTTTTAGATCTAGTGTCTGAACCTACCCTGACACCTCTCTGAAAAAGTAGTTTTATTTCTCTCTCAAACTTTTTTTTTTCCTGAAAGACTTTAAATAATGGAAATGATTTTAATAATCAACAATCTTAACTGTAATCATTTTTGTTACCATTTCTGTCTTACAAGTCTTTAATTTAATGGTAAATTTAAATGAAATATTTTTTACTCTAGATGAGATGAGTGCAAAAAAAAAAGCTATTCTGGCAAGTACAAGAGTGGAATTATGAAAGGCTCTCAGAGTAATAATCTTCCAGCTTTCTGTAAAGAGAAGTAGTTGAATAAATGTAGATTTTTGTACATGAAAAAATAAGATATCCCTTGAAAATAACCCTTGGTGTCTTTTGAAGCAAAAATTAATATAAGACCCAGTCTTATTTTAGGGTAAACACAAACCTTGATGTCTTAAACAAAATTCATGAAAGATTAATTTTAAAAAACAGCAACTTTATATTAATATAAATTGTATTTAATTTGCAATTTTATTGTATGAGATTTAATTGTTATCTGTTTTTAACTATTTGTTTCTTATCAATTTAGAATTTAATTTAGTAAATTTGTAACAAGTTGGGAAATAATTAGTGCAAATTCTTTTTAAATTAATTAAATATTGCTAAGACGAGCTTGTGTATTGTGACATAAGTATCACTAAATTGGCTATATAATTTTAAAAAGCTAAAAATTGTATTGGCTTTAATTTTTATAGTTAAGCAAGAATATGCATCACTAACATTGGTTGTATAGCATAGAATATAATCATTATTATCAAAATCACACTTTTTCTTATTTTTGCCTTAATATCCCATAAATACAATTTATCCAACCTGCTTCAAAAAGTGTTTGAAGCAGGTTGGATAAAATGTATAATCATTATTGTGTTCAATAATCTCTCATATTAATGTTTATGAGAATATATATAATTTTATAAAGCATTTTTGAATGGCTTTCCAAACAGATTTTATTATCGATACTCTTATAAAATATAGAATACATATGCATATATTTTGTCATTATTCTTATTAAGGAACAAAGATATCAAATGGTATAAACAGATAGAAATGCTCATACACAGGAAAACTAATTTCATACCAGAAATAAAAAATAGAATTATAAATTTAAGATTACCACACTAAAATATTTTGAGGTAAAGCAATTATATTTAGATTACATTTTTATTTATGTGCAGAATAAATAATTCTGATATTTATATTTTGTATGTGTGGGTGTAGAAGTTTGTATTTAGAATATTTATTAAACAATAAATTATTTATTAACAGGCCAATTTAAAATTAATTGAAATAAACTGAGAATTTTATAGTTTTATGATTTATTTATTTTAAATAAATGTTAAAGTCATTGATAAAGTTTTACTGCACTGATTCAAAAATCTCTGCATCTAGCATTTTGCCTGATAATAACCATGACAACCTCTTCCAATAGTTTGCGGACAAACCAAGAAACCCCAGTGCATGATGGAGAATATTCTGTAATCCAGACATCATGTGATAAGTAGTATAAAAGCTGAAATTTGAAAAATCCAGATAGTCTTCATAAATTTTTATTGCATTCAGGACCTAACCAGGTTTAAATTTTTAAATAGCCATTTTGTTTGCCAGCTACATGATGATCGTCTAGATTAACTATTCTAAACATTTGCCTTTGCTGGTTAAAAATAACTTCTTCTCATAGTACTAGAAAGAGATGAACAATGACAAATAAACTAAAAACTCTTTATAAATTAATTCACTAATTCTTTATTTCAAGAAATCTCATTTATTCCAGTCAACTGTTAATGGAAAAATGGACAAATTGACTTATGGAATGTTGTCTCATTATTTCAACAATAAATCGCTGGATTTCTTCAATTGAAAATAATGGTCAATAACTAATAGATTTGGAAAATTATATTTAACTTCAAACAAATAGCTGATGTTTATTTTCAAATGATTGAAAAATAATTATTTTCTTCTCTACAAGAAAGGATGCATATTTGTCTCAATGTTGTGAATTGTCTCATCTTTAATTATATAAGGAAAAACTTTAAACAGTAATTTTTTCAACTCAAATATCCCTCCATAAACTTGCCAATTAGAGATATGAACTTTGATTTAAAAAGTAATGAAAATCACTTTGTTATGGATAATAAATTATTTGTTTTATGAGAAATGCGATCAGAACCATTAGCAACATGAATTAAAGATCTATAAGTGAATAGAGTAATTATACATCTCAAAGAAGTAATGAATGTGGATAAAATTATAACATCTATTCAAATGAAATTAAATTGCCACATGTAATAAACTATGAATTTGTATCCAGTGCTTAAAGAAATGCAATATTGATTTTTCAATGCTAAATATTTGAATACCATTTAATGGATAATGGATTAGGAAAATTAAATATTAAAATGCCACTCATAAATTATGGATTAGCAAGGCAAGTCTTGAATATGATAAACATTAAAGTTATAAGCAAACTTAAAAATGGATTGTCTTAAATAAGTATGCTAAATAAAATTTATTAATCTTTATGTTTTGTTCCATAAAGCATTATATTATAAAATGAAATTATTTGTGCGTTACATCATCTGTGTTGCTATTATTTTAAAAGTGTTTGTAAATTCCCAAGGTCTCTGAAATATTTTTCAAGTATCAATATTTCATTGGAATAAATTTTAAATCATCACAACCATTAGAGAATTATTTAATGCATTTTCTCATAATTGATTGTTTCTTAATTAGTTAATATTATTATTATTAATGTCATAAAAGTTTTCTCAGATATTTGCTATGCTCATGTACAGGTAATATTTTTATTTAATATTATTATTGAGATTGAATGGGATTAAATATGATTTACTTTAGATTTAGGTTGGATAAATGTAAAGT
Organism: Epiperipatus broadwayi; assembly: GCA_028023455.1. Lineage (NCBI taxonomy): Eukaryota > Metazoa > Onychophora > Udeonychophora > Euonychophora > Peripatidae > Epiperipatus > Epiperipatus broadwayi. The sequence goes on along the minus strand of JAQFVV010012685.1, from coordinate 842,206 downwards.
AACTATTAAACTTATATAAAATTGTGTTGTATTGCAATTATTATATGTATGGATTCTTAAGTTTCGACTTCATCCTTATTTAGATGAATAGATCTGTAAGGAATATTTTATGCATCACTCTTATATGTTAGTATTAATTTTTCACTAACAAGGCATCCTAATAATCTAGTTATATTTTGTTAGTGGAGTAGGACTTCTGTTTAATCCTGCAAATGAACCCAGTAAAGAATCTTGAAGTGAAATAAATAAGCGCAATGTAGTAAATATCTTTAAAACAGGCAAAACTCTCTATACATATTGTCACTCATTGCAAGCCAGAGTAATCAGTGGATGCCAGAAGGCTTATGCATAAAATCCCTATTTAGTGCCTACTCATCCAATATCCCCAGACTAGTTTTTGGCTTGTGGCCTTCATCAGTGAGGAGCTTTGGATCTGAGAGCACTGCACCTAGATCTTAGGATCTAATGCAACCCTCCAGCAGCCACCTTTTATCTCTACTTAACTACAAAACTATGAATCTTAAATTGAAAACACTATAATATTTTCAATCCAAGCTCATTAGCTTAATAATCATATAGGTCTGAACTCAGTTCAGTACCTATACATTTTGGTGACTTTGGTTCTTTAATAACCATAGCCGTCACTATCCTATTAGGCAGGATTGGTTTTAAGCCAATAAATGTCATATGATCACCATTTCTTATGCTTGCTTATAACTTTATTAAAACAGGCAAAACTCTCTATAAGTATTGCCACAAGCCAGAAACTAATCTGGCGATATTGGATAAGTAGGCACTAGATGGGGATTTTATGCACAAGCCTTCTGGCATCCATTGATTACTCTAACTTGCAATGAGTGGCAATATGTATAGAGAGTTTTGCCTGTTTTAGTAACAATTACAAGCAAGCATAAGAAATGGTGATCATGTGATGTTTATTAGTAAATATCATCTAGGTATGCTAAGCAATGATTGTATTTGCTTCTCTTAAAAGAGTGAAAACTTCTCCAACATTATTGAAATGAATTAATAGTTGATTAGTTAGTAAGGACCACGTAGAGCATTTATCATTGATTGTTATGATGATGATTATTATCCTTCAGTATATGAATTGAGGATTATTATTTAAAAAATAAACAACATTCCTATTTAATGTTAGTGTCTTTACATCCTCACCACACTTTTCATATCACAAATTCAAATTAGATTTAGGAAATGAATAGTAATATTTATTGGATATTTTATATAATTTTCTTATTGTTATTATTTGTTAGCATTTATTTTATATTGTGTAATATTTCTCTTTTGTCATTTTGAAGAAACTTTGTCACTGCATATTCACTATATTAAAAAAGGCATATTTGAAATATTAGATTACCCATAAAATCAATTTGGATTAGATACATCATTATTGTATTAATGCTATCTGAAATATAAAAGTATTAGATAAGAGGATATACATAAAATCCCTTTTACATTGTTGTATCCTAAAATGCATAAACACACTTTATTTCCATGCATTTATTTTTTTACTTTATAAAACCTTGAGATAAATCATTAATCAACTTTGTATTTAAAATTTCTAGCGTTAATTTTAAAACACAAATTGAGTTACTCTTAATTAGTTCTTATAGTATGAAACATTATATTTGCAAAGATTTTTATTAATAAAATGGAATAAGACTAAGAGTACACATATTGTTGAATAATCCTGAGAAATTTATTATTTTATTGAATGTGAATCTATTATCAAAGTATAGATAGTTTTAGTTATATGGATATATAAAAACTTGTATGCATAGCAAATTGCAAATCAAATGAGGGATAGTTACACTCACTTCTTCTGCAATATGGAATACACTGCATCTCAACTGGCTTTCTCCACATTATTGCCACCGAGATCGCAATCAGTTTTTCTTGTATGATTTCAGTATATAGGTTTTTGAAATAAAAAAATGATAAAAAGAGAAAATTAACTTTCAAAGTGATATAGCTTATATATTTATTGATACTTTTTATATATGCCTTAACAAAGATTTTAGAAAATAAGCCAACTATTGGGCCATATTTTTTGTTTTTACTGGATACAAAGTTTAATTCAGTAAAAAAGCTTTTTAAAAAGAAAAAAAGTGTGATAAATATTATACATAAATTTACTATAATAAAATAGTATTTAAAACAAAAATTAAATAAAAAGATCACCCCACCCCCCCAATACTTAAAATAACATGGTTGTAATAATTAAATAAAAGCAATGTAAACTTGCCTTTAGTGGAAATGTGATAAATCATATTTTTCTGGTAATGTTACTGATAGCATTTATTTTGGGTATTGCTATTTTTTGTTTTCATAATTTTTCTAAATTAAAATTTTACTTTTTGTTTGATTCAATTTTTTGTTAATAGAAGAATACTTTAATGATTTTTTTTGTTTTTTCATGTTTTATTTGACTTAAAGTACTTTGTTTTGTATGAGTGAATGTAAATTGCACTTTATAAAAATTTCTTTCTATAGATGCGGTGATGAAAATAAAGAAATAATAATTGTAAATAATTGTGAAAATGTTATGTAATATAAAATTAGCAATATTTTTTTTTTATATAATGAGAAACAGTCTTACAAGAACAAAAATGGTTTGCACATTTTCTGTATTTAAAAGTTTTTATGTATAAAGTAAGAATTTATATACAAAAATATAATTGAAAGTTGGATTAATATTATATGAATTAATTCTTAGATTGAAATCATAACAACTACTATCATGATAACAATTATTTGGAAATTAATATAATTAGTCTGACTTCAGAAAAAACACAGAAAGAAAAAGAATAAATAAACAAACAAAAACAGAAAAGATTATAGCCAGAATTGCTGTTTGTGTAATTAAAGGAAATATGAGTACCAAACTCTCCATTCAGTAATATATGGAGAGTTTATTATGCTTATTAACAGCATATATGAGTATATGAAATAGTGATCATGTGATAAAGGAAATATTGTATAAACAAATAGTTCTCATTATAGCAGTTGGTGCAAAGAGGTGAATGATACAAGATTCATTGATTGAGTTTTATACGAATGTTATTATTTGAATATGGTAAGGATAAAAAAAAAAAGAAATTAAGGTCTAGATAAACATACTATTAATATAAAAACAAAAATAACTTATTAAAATTATTGTAACGAAAATATGTATTTTTTTTTTTGACCAAATTTTATTTAATGAATTATGATGTAAGAAAATTTTGATTTACACCAGAATTGATTTGAAAAAATATACTAATTTAAAAGTGAATTTACTGATTGTAGAATATATTCAGAGGTTCATTGCTTTGGTAGCATAATCTTTATTTTAGAATTTCTGTCACTTGGAGTTTTAAATTTATATAAATTGTTTCTATTAGGCTTTTTTTTTTAAAGATATGTTTTATAACAAGTAATAATATAACTTATATAATGAATATGATGAAAGATTTCTACAAAGCTGAAGGTACTCATTTCTATAAGGCAGATTTAGCTAATGTTTTACAGTAATGTGTCAAATTTTTCACAAATGAGTTCACATGCATCTTATAACTTTTTCACTACCATGCAATTCTGAATAAAATATATTATTTATAGATAAACAGTATATATATTTTATAATTATGTATTATAGAAAAAATGTAAAGTTTAAATATTAGTTTAATGAGACCACTGAGTTTGTTTTGTAAATTAAAGCAGCAGAACATTTTTAAAATATGAAACAATCAATTATGACCTCATTTTGTTTTTTCTATAAATTTGATAGGACTTATAACAGATAATATAAAATGAAAGTTAAAATTTATTATGGCATCACTCTGGATTAGACAAATGACAACTGTGTATTTACAGAATAATGCAGGAAGAAAAAAACATTTTTTTTTGTTTTCAGCCATTGAATTTAAATTTTTGTTTTAATTTTTTTTTCTCAGTACTAATAATTAATAAAAATTGATTTTTACTTAGTGTTATTTTACAAGAATTGAGCTTAATTTTTATTACCAAAGATGTGATGTGTGAAATTTATCTCCACAATGCATCAGTTTGTTATTGCTCTGTAGTTTGATTATCCTTGTTATATCAGAATCATAATCAAAATATTATATTTTATATTGACAAGACTAGTATTGCTTTCAGTTCAATAGACTGCCAAAACATTTGAGGAAAAGTTTGTAACTATCATGTTCATATTTTGTTTTTTTATTCAATTGTCATATTATTCAATAATAATTTAATAGTTTTAAATTATAATAATAGTAAAAAATAAACAGTAATAGTATATAACTTATACAGAAGTGCTTTTGATTATGTTTTAATCATTATTAACTAAATTTATGTGAATAAAAAGCAGATGTCATATGATTAACCAGGAACTATGTGAATCAGTAGTAGTTTGTGTATTTATTATAGAATCTTTAAATTGATTTATAAAAATTACCTCTAATTTTCTCTTACTATGATATCTTTTTTCATATAATATTCTATTGTAATCTGAATTAAAGGCAAATTTGGAGTTGCAGGATTTTTTTATGGTCAAAGAAAATTGAAGCAGTATTAGATTGATAATTTGTGGCATTTTTTATGTGGATATAGAATAGATGGTGTTAAAGCATATCTTTATTTACTTATGTATGATTTTTTTGCAACTGTATATAATTTGATAAATAATATTTTTTGATTTTTAGGAATATGATTTTTAGAATTATTTAATCTGTTTATATTTGAAGGAACATTTTTTAAAAATAAATTTAGACTGAATGTTATTTAAAAAAGGCGCAGATGTCCATTCATTATTTTTACTTTTATTGATATTGTAAGACTTAATATTAAACTTATTTAATGAATGTAGAATTTGTCTTCGATCATATCCTATATTTATAAGTTCTTGAGAAAATAGTTCAATATTTTGCATTTTGCCAATTTTTATAACTATATAACTTTTCATTGTAATATAAGAAAGATTTAAAACTAGCCAGCCTTTTTATGTATCATGTAAATGTGATTTAAAATGAACAAATCCTTTTTCTGAATACTTTTGACAATTTATAGTTTAAATAATCATTTTATTTAGTTTGTAAATCTGAAAAATTTATAACTCTTGTCTTGTTCTTTATTGCTAGTTCAATTTAGATTGTTTAATTTATATAAAAGAGTTTCAATAATATGTTCAGGATCACAAACCAAAATATCATCAACATATCTAGCATATGAGATATGTTTTTGTGCTTGAAACGTTTAAATAAAGTTTAAAATTTTCTAGACATTCGACATTTGAGGATAAATGGTGGAAATAGTTCAACATATTATCATATCTAATATATCATCATCACAAACTTTCAGGCAAATATCAGCATGTATTTTAATATTTTTAAAGTTATTAATATTCAAAAGTTTCTTTACATTACATAATATAAAGTTGCAATTTTGCCCGGTCATAGAGACTCATGAACCATACTTTAGCCATTCTGTGGTATTTATTATTAAAGATAGCAACAATGTTATCACTTATAAATTTTAACAAGTCCACAATAAATTTTATTGTAAATTTATTTAGCAAAATTTAATGTAAAGCATTCTCAATGATATTTATAGATTCTAAACAGTTTATAGAATCATATAATTCAGTGACATCTATTATTATCCAATTTAATTCTTTTAATTTTATTAAAAAATTCAAAAGATGAAATAAATATATATTTATTAAAACAAGCAAAATTCTCCATACAGTATTGCCACTCAGTGCAAGCCAGAGTAATCAATGGATGCTAGAAGGCTTGTGCAGAAAATCTTCATCTAGTTTCTACTCATCCAATATCTCCAGTCTAGTTTCTGGTTTGTGACTTCATCAGTGAGGAGCTTGGATTTGCGAGCATTGCACCTAGATTCTAGGATCCAAAGCTCCTCACTGATGAAGGCCACAAGCTGAAACTAGACTGGGGATATTGGATGAGTAGGCACTAGATGGAGATTTTCTACACAAGCTTTCTGGCATCCATTGATTACTCTGGCTTGCACTGAGTGGCAATACTGTATGGAGAATTTTGCCTGTTTTAATAACCGTTATAAGCAAGCATAAGAAATGGTGATCATGTGATGTTTATTGGCTTAAATATATATTTACTGAAACCCAATATATCCAAAAGCAACACACCAAAGTATTTTGAAGTTTTATACAAATATAAATCTCCAAAATCTATGACTAATCTGAGAGGATTTTCCTCTTTGTGACACATGATATTAGTAAATGTATGTGGTCATACAAAGATAGAAGGATATATTGCTATAATACATTGTAATGGTCAGCTTATAGATGTTTAAATTATTTACGTATGTTTAATTTATTCGATCATTACCTGACATTAAACACAGAAAATAGACTGGCACATATATTTTTTTGTATATATATATACATTTAAATAAGCTTTGAAAATATTTTCTTCAATATGATAAATGATGACTACTATACTGCCATTATTTGCAATATCAGGTTTGATTATGTTGAACATAAATTACTCCTAATTAAATGGACATAGAATAAATATGCAGACTAGATAATATTACATGTTAATACATTATTTAAACCAATAACTAAACAATAGTTCATTAAAAATATTATAATTGTTAGACAAATATAATTTTCTTTTTTTCCCCCACAATAAAACCATTTCTCCAATCACTTTTTCCTCTCCTTTTTTTTTTTAGTTCACACACACGCAGTGGAAAATAATATTTATTTATAAAATGTCCACAGTTTATTTTGATTAATTTTAAAACATTAATCTTTCAATTTAAATCCTACAAAAAAAAATTAAATCAAATGTCACATGACCTAATTTAATAAGCTTGTATTTACAAATGTTATATATAGAGCTCGCAAAATAAGCTCTTAACAAGCTTTGCAGAATATTTTCAACCCCAGACCAGTTTCTGACTACGCCAGTAGTAGAAACTGGTCTGGGATTGGGGATATTCTGCAAAGCTTGTTAAGAGCTTATTTTGCGAGCTCTATATATAACAATTTAAATCTTATAGTATGCTGCAAAATAAACCCTTATCTTTAATACACTCAAATATAATTATATTTATGGTTGACCTTTTAACACATTTATATCTGAAACTTCATAGCACAGTTACTCACACACATATATAATGTGAGATAATTTTAACCAATACACCTTTCTTATAATGATAATTCTAGGGACTGGTCACTTTAGGTCTAAATTCCATTTAACAATAACACTACCTAATTATGTGAGATAGTTCTTTGACTGATCTCGATTTACTTCTAAAACCCCTTAATTAACTGAAATAATTCTTTGGATCTTATCCCACATTTATAGAACATATCTGTGATTATATCCACATACAGATATGTATAATAAACTATTTAACAGTGATCTAACTATATACATACTAAGTTCTAACATACATAATATTTAATTCACAGTAATCAAAAGGAGGACTAATTTACATACTAATGGACTCTACCTATTTTCAAAATGAACTTTTAATTTAAAATAGTAATAATTATATTACTTTCAATATTTAATCTTGGATGCCTTACTTTACATGTTTTACAAGAGTGGACTTTCTGCATTTAAAATGAATATTACTCTTTTGATTATTTATCTGACAGTTTCACATTAAAGAAAACTTTAAAAAATGGCAAGAAATCTTAACATATATATAGTAAATACAAAATGAAGCGAATGTCTTTTTTTAATTTGAGTTGCTTTTAAATTCAATTTTTTTTTTTGAAATAAAATCTTTCTGCTTTAATCAATCAATAATATAAAATATAGTTTGTTAGAATTAAATATATACTAAAATAAAACTTAAAATGATAAATACATTAGGATAACAGTCGAAACAGTTTTTTTATATTTATTTACAAAGCAAAATATATACAGTCGGAGTTCAATTTCTCCTGCTATAACAAATATGAATTGATTACATTTGTTAGTTGCCACAGTGTCATTTAATAATTTCTTATCTTTAAAATTTGAATTTAAACATTGTTCCTTCATTTTAATTAGAGATTCATTTGAAAATATAGCTTATTCAGGTCTGTCAGAGATCCAGAGTAGATTTCAATAGTCAGTTTTTCTCTGTTCTACTCAGTCAACATAATGAAGGTTCAATGTATCTTGAATAAAGTGAGAGTCCAGATTGACTGCTTTCAAGAAAAACTGACTGTATATAGTTTTTGATGTCTTGTTTTTAACAACCTTGTATCTCTTTTTTTTTTTTAATAATATTTTTTTTGACACCTTTATGATCATATTTTATTTTAATTACAAGAATTTCAAAAACACTTTCATTATTTAATTAATTGAACTTACAAAACATTGTAATTATATTGCTTGAATTTTTCTCTAGTTTTTGAATATCATATTAAAACAAACCTAATTTTTTTTTAAACTTATTTTTAATTTAATTATGTAAATCTATTTCCTAACTGAATTGTTTCACAATATATCCATACATTCTTTGCTAAGAGAAAGTGTTAAAATAATTTATATAATTTATAAATTTCTTTTAAATTTAAACATTTTTTAAAATAAATCGTAGTATTAGATTATTAAATATTATTTTAATATGACATTTAATAATTTATTCTATTATTTGATTATTATTTACATTATTCTAAACCATTTAACTATTATAATAATATTTAAAAACTTCTGAGTGCCATATTTATTAGCATCCCTCATAACTCTGAAAACTTGCTCACAACCATGTGGAAGACCACATGGTCAATACTGAAATGAGTAAGACTATTCATTTCAGTATTTTATTAGTTATAGACTGAATTTTAGCTTTCTTTAAAATATTAATAAATTTTATATAGTGACTTTCAGTATTATAATTGTCAATCAAATAAAAACCTAATTTATTCTTTTGTATTTTAATTTTGTCATTATATTGATTTTTTTAAATAAAAATATTCTTAAACCTCTATTTTCTTTTAAACATACAGTTTAATCTAATTTAAGGATATGATTTAAATTCTGTGATTGCATAGTTCCATGATTGATTATTATATTTAAATGTATATTTAGAAAGAGGATATATTCATCTTAATTATTTTGAGCTGCAAACTACTAAAATTACCAAGACTAAAATAAACGTACAAGAGTGCTACTAGGCAGATAGCCTAGAATCAGCTTGAGAAGAATCTTCGGATGATCTGTTCAGAGACTAGCATTTATTTATTTATGTAACATGGCAGTAAAACCTTTTATCTAACCTATTGTAGACTCTAATAGTTTATGAAACCACCTCCCAGAAAACATTCTTTTGTGGTAATACAGCATCGATTGATCCATGGCATAAGATGGCACTGTTGCTAGTGAAAAACAAATAGATATAACGTTACCGGGCTGATTTGATTATTATTTTGTAATGTTATCGTGTTTTGTTTTTTTTTGGGTTTGGATTTTTTTTTGGACCCTATTTTCTTTTTTTTTAAATAAGTAAATTGATTCAAAATTGATTTTTTTTCATACGTTTTTTAAAACCTTTTTTTTTTAAAAAAAAAAACTTGTTGTTTAACAAAATTGAATTACGGTCTTTTTTTTTAAAGTAACTTTTTTTTTTTCGCTTTTGATTACGGTCTTTTTTTTTTAAAGAAACTTTTTTTTCTTTATTTTTTTCGTGCTTTTTTAAACAACTTTCATATATTTCATTTTTTTGGGGTTCATTTAACATGTATTTATTCAAAAAAACAACAATTACATCAAAAATTAATTTCCTCATTAAACTACCACCACTGCATCTGCTTCTGTAGTAGGCAAATCTACAAATCGAAACGCCGGACAATCGTCTGCCATTGAAATGTTTTGATCTCGGAAAAGTCTCGGAAAGTGCGCGACTTGATAGTGAACTTTGCCGAATTGTGACTAATATTCCTCATTTCCTGAATTCTGACCCCTGACAACGAAACCAGGGGCGTTTGGAAAAGCGTTACAATTTTTACAAACCAAACTAAAAAAAAAAACACCCAAGCCAAAAAACAAAAACACCTTATAATATACTTTTCGTCATTCAAAATAAAGACACCTTCACATCATATGCTGTACAATAGTTAAGAGTAATGTCTATAGAGAGTCTTGCATACTCGTCGCTAATAATGTTCGACATACTAGAGATGTTGGGGAAATGGGTGCACTTCAACATCTTTAGTGGTTGAACAGTTTACAGGCTGTAAGATCTATGTAGCGGCCTTGTAAACAGCATATTTATGTTCTTTAGCGTAGCAACAGCGCCATCCTATGGCGTGGATCAATCGATGCTGTATTATCTCTTTTTTTATGTTTTATCGCTAAAATAAAACATGATATACCTGCACGTACATGTTATCAAATAAGAATCTTTGTCAAGCTTTCGATTCCCTTTTTATCTTCTCTCGGTTGTTTTCATAAGAAAACAAAATCTGAATGACACGATCTTTGAAAATGACTTTCTAATTAGCTTTATATCAAGTATTTTTTATTTAAAAAGCAATCCTTAATATAACATTTATTTTATCATTTTTTCCCCCAAGGACAATATGCTATATACCTGCCTACAAATCATCTAAGACAGGGGTCCCCAAACTTTTTGCACTTAAGAGCACATTCTATAATACCGGCCAGGTGGCGGGCACCTTTTATTTTTTCAATGTAAATTTATAGTTGGATATTGTTACTAATACACATAATGTAAAAAAAATATTTATTTTAAAAATAAAATTTTAACATATAATTAACGTTTATATTTTTACGCTGTAAAAGTATAGTATGCCCTACAATTTGATTACAATATAATGCAATAATTTATAAGAAATTTTAAAAATTAAATTTATTTGTATCAGATAAATAATTTTTTATCGTGTTCAGATAGCGGCGGGCACACGTAAAATGGTCTGTGGGCGGCATGGTGCCCGCGGGCATAGGGTTGGGGACCCCTGATCTAAGACCTGACTTTTTTATTGGAATCTTGTTTAAATAGGAGTGTAAATATAAAATATAGTCGTATTATAATATTGAGCAGTCTATCTCTCAGTCAACTCAAAACCTCTACCTTTTAATGTTATATAAGTTGCTTCCAAATTATGGCATAAGTGTTTTTGTGTCTATATATCCACATTTTATCGTTTCCTTATTTTAATTAATAAAGCTAGCCTCAACCTTTTATTTCGCCACCATAAAATCATCAAACCAACACACTCACACTCAGATACTAATAAAGGTTACAAAAGAAAAGGAAAGATTGTTTTCAGAATTATGCCAAAATTAATAATTACTCTAGCACATAGATAAATAGATATATTAATTAAATAAACCCCACACTATTGTTGAAATGTTACACTAGAATATAGCTTATACTATTATAACTAATTGAGTCTCTAATTGTATTTCGCAAGATAGATGAAATAAAGGTCAGCTTTAGGAAACAGTTTATATTTACCCAACTCGTTGCAGCACTGTTAAAATGATTGAACTGGCATTGACCTTCTGCGATAAAATTAATTGCCGGTTATCAGATCATCAAATTTAATTCTTAGTGCAAAGTTCATGGGTTTGACATTTTTTCCTCTGCAGCTTCTTGCATGAATCAAAATTATCCTTGTTCATAATTGTGCAACCTTGGCTAGTTGGCTGGAATCACTTATGTCAGGATATGGTAACTCCTTGGATGACATCAGGTGCAGCTAAGATAGAGGATTTCCCCGGGAGAGATTTTTTTGATTTCTCTAGCTGAAGAACATTGGAGGTTTTTTTCTTCTAATCACTTCCAAATTAACCAACTGCCAGATTTAAAAAAAAAAAACTCCTTTAACAAAAAAAATCTCTTCACTTTATATATTTTTTATTTTATTTTTACTTTTAATTAATTTTCCTTTTGAAATAGGCTTCTCACCTTTTTGGTATTATTAGAAATGGTGGTGAACTAAATGTTTTGTTCTTTTGTTTCCCACTTTTACTAGTCTGAATTTTAATTTTAAAAAATGTCCTGAATGGTTAAGCAAAAATACAATAGTGACTCATTTACACTACATTTAAATTACCAAATTGGTATCTGTACTGATATTCAACAATAGAGCTTGATTAAAACATTTTTATAAACCCCCCCCCCCCAATCCCATCTTTTATACTATTAGTAATTTAAAATAGAATTTCTATATACAAAGAAAACTTTTACAATTCGTATAATAAAAAAAATATTTCAGCTAGAACAATTATCGAACGAACTAAAATCAAACTTTGAAATCTGATTCTTTTGCAAGATAAGAAACTTTTAAAATTGATTATATATATATAACACATTCTATATTTTTATTAAATTTTAAAATATGAAATAGTGGGAACTAATAAAAATAAACTAATAAATTACATATTAACATATTTACACGTGAGATGGCAGAAAATACCATCTCACTATCTTTTTTTAAACATACAGTTTAATCTAATTTGAGGTTATAATTTAAATTCTGTGATTGCATAGTTCCATGATTATTTATTTTTATTATATTTAAATTTATATTTAGAAAAAGTATATATTCATTTTAAATCACATATAATGATGCATAAAATGGTTACTTTTAAATCTTTTTTTACATTGTAAAAAAAAGTTATAAAATTAAAAAATTGAGAAAATGCAAAATATTGAACTGTTTTCTCAACTTATAAATGTAGGACATGATAAAAGACAAATTCAACATAATTTTAATAATAAGTCTTATAAGAGAGATACAATGTTTCATTTTCAAAACAATTTTTTATCTTTTCTTATGCTAATTGTAATAACAGTATACAAACATTTTGAACATTGATTTATTTCCTAAAACACGCTGATCACACTTTCAGCCAGTAAAGCCAGAATTATAGCACTCATGAACTGCATGATGCATTATGGAATATAATTGTAATATAAATTATATAAATTGCTAATTTAAATATTCCACTCTTTAGATAAGTGCACACTATTTTCATTTTCGTTGATTGCATGGGGATTATTAGTAATGAACCATGCCTCTGATCTTTCATTTTCTATCTTCATGTTTGATGCTTATAATGTTGATCTTTGCTGGATAAATGGTGTGTCCAGACTTCTGCTTGTGCTCTAGAAAAACCAATTTAAAATCAGAATCATTTTCCGCATATCTATATAAATACGTACGTTTTGCAACTCTTATAGCGATATTTACATGAGATTCCCCATAATATACCAATCTACAAGAACCATTGCTGCATGCGATTTTATACACTATTTGGAGGGAGGGTGGTTGATCATGAGATAACTTATCCTTTGGGTTGTTTAATAGTCTGTTGAGATTAGGTAGATTCTCAAGCTGATATTGTAACATGTTCACACAGATTTTCTTAATTTTTTGCGAAAGCTTTGGAATGAAAGGCGGATTTAACTACGGTTTATTGTTTGCCTGGTGGGAGAGTGGTTATCTTATTTTTTTTATAAAATTTATTAACACTATTAATTAGTGTGTTATAATTGTAGGCTATTTTACATAAATTCTTGACATAGACATCAATATTGGCTTTTTGATTAACCTTATATTTGCAAAGTTTTAACTTTCTGCTTAAGAATTCTTTAATCCCAGCTAATTTATGCATAGTTGGAATACTAGATTGCAGATGAATCCCCCCCCCCCCAATTTAAGAGGCTTGATGATTATTCTTTAATCCAGACTATATGTGTTTTGTTATATATGTAGGTCCAAAAAATTAAGATCTTCAGAGTCATTATCATGCTCAATCATCCATTGAAGTGATATTTCCTGTGATAATTCTTTGCTGATCTGTATGTATACTTCAGGTGCACATATAAATACATCATACACATACTGTTTGTAAATTAAGTTAGGTTCAATGACTTAGTATTTAAGAATAACTATGTCTTCAAACCTGGCCAAGGCCATGCTGCAAATAATGCCATTTATGGGGAGACCCATTGGCTCAACCATTGTCCATCCTGTAGTATTTGTTATTGAGTAATGCTGTAATATAATTATTTATCTATTGTAATGTATCAATGATAAAATCATTCTTTTTAGAGTTATTGCGATATTTCTGATTGTTTGTGTGGTACAGACCCATATAGCTCTGTTTTATCTAAAGATACTAGTCTAAAGTTATGGTTTATTTTATGTGAATTAATATATTGGATGAACTCTAGAGAGGACTTGATTATATATTTTCTGAAAACTAGATGTGATGCAAGCCAGTCAGCAATAATTTTAGTGGTTTTGTAATAATAAACTCTTCCAAAGTCCATCATCAAGTGCAGGTGGTTTATTTTAGGTTTCTCTAAATGCTAACAGAATAATAATTCTAATAATCCTCATCTTAAAAAACAAAAAAGTAATATCAAATTATATGTAGATGCAAAAAAATCTTACATTAGTGAATTAAGATGTATTTTAACATCAGCTACTGTTTGTCCATATAAAAAATGCTAATAAATAATCAGTCTAATACTACTTTAATTTTTTTTTACCATGAAAAAGCTTATAATTTTTAGAAAAATTAAATAAGCAATTTTTATAAATTATTTTAAGGATTCTATAGTAAATGACAATTGGCTAATATTGATATACACAGTTCCTGAAAAATCATTTGACATCTGCTTTTTGTCTGTTTACATTCAGATGATAATTATTATAACATAATCAAAAGTACTTCTGTATAAGTTCTGTATTATTATTATTTTTTTGTCATTATAATTTAAAACTATGTATATGTAAATTAATAATTTTTAACATGTTATTGTCAAAATGGTTTTAAGAATGATTCTTCTAGAAAAATCAGCCATATGATAATTAAAACCGTAAACTGTAAATACTTTTTGCATCTAAAAGGGGAACCTGTTTTAAATGCATTCTCTTGATATTTATAGTGATAAAGTGCTACAGTAAACATAAATATTTAAGGAAACAAAGTCACAACTTTCCCTATTTTTTTTTATTATAATAGACTCTTCCATCAAGAGTTGAATGTTATAAATTAATACTTTTTAATAGATGTTATTGTTAAAATAGTTTTAAGAATGTGGAAATATCTGTTCTATTTTATTTTAGAAAAATCATTCAGTTGATATAGACAGTAACCAGTGAAAACACTAGAGCAAGGGTCAGCAACCTTTTGGTAGTGTGGTGCTGAACCTATGTTACAATGTTATTCCACGTGCCGACATGGTTTTACCAACCTTATTATATTATATTATCAAAATTCATAATGGGCTTCAAAGTTATATATAATATTATAGTATATAATATACACTACTATATAATATATGCTTTTGAAGTCCATTATAACTGGATCTTATATTATTGGTCATTCAGTATTTTAAAATACTTAGCATCATGTGAAAAGTACCTTTTTAAAATTTGTAATTTTTAACATGCTTATTAAAAATTCTATTACAAATTATAAATTAAAATTTTTTACCTATACAAAATATATAATTTAAATAAGAAAAAAATATCATGAATCCTAATATGATTAGTCATTTTTTATTATTAAAATAAATTAATGTGAACATTGCCCTTGTACCTAAATGTCAGGTATGTAATTGGTCACTTTTAGCTTCACACATGCTTCTGAATGTTCAGGTATTAGGCAACTTCTTTGTGAACTCAAAATATTTTTCATATGTGAGAAAATTTGTTCACATAAATAAGTTAAACCAAATTCTGAAAGCAGAGCACAAGCTGTTTTTTTTTAAAGAATTAAATCTTTTAGGTAATGATACCCCACACTTGAGAATGACAGCCAACTTTTCTAGACAGTTCCCTTCAAGAATTTTCTGCAATTCTACAAATTTAGTTTTCCACAATTCTGATGACATCAATTTGATTAATTCCATTTCAAAACTATCAATATCCATCCATTCAAAAAGAGATAAATCAAATGAAGTCATCTTTAAATCAATTAAGTCAGGCATGATGAGGAAAGAAAATATGGCTGTGTGTATTTGGAAGTTTTCACATTATTTGGAAAATTCTTCTCTGAGAGCTTCAATGTATTTTTGAAGTTCATCTTTGTTAATGTTAAATTGATCTATATGGGCCTTTACATTTGGAAAGTACTTGTAGGTGTTAGTGGTAATATCACACCAAAATATATCTAATTTTGATGCAAATCCTTTCCAATATTCAAAAAGTTCTAGTACTGTTTGATCATTCCCTTGCAAATGCAAGTTCAGGTGTTTAATTATATTGTCAGAAACATCAATTTGCATAAACAGCCTTCATCATTTATTTCCGGATACAAGAAACATCTTGATTACTTTCAGACATGATACAAACCTACCTTAACTAATCCAACAAACATTGCTGTATAGAGGGAGGTCTATATATGTACTATTCATTTTTTGCAAAAGGGATTTAAATTGCCTATGTGTTAATGAAGAATGAGAAACTATGAAATTAATTATTTTAATGACAGTGTCCATTACAGAATTCAAGCATTGTGATGAAATTTTTGCAACTAAATTTTTGGTGTATAATGCAATTATAACTCAATATTCGATGTTTAATATGATTTTCAAGAAGTTTAACAAATCCCTTTTTCTTTCTGACCACTGCATGACTGGCATCAGTAGTAACAATAAATATTTTACTTATGTTGATTTTTCTGATTTTCAAAATAAGTGAAAAATGCAGTGAAAATATCATGTCCCTTTGTTGTACCAGTAAGAGGAATCAAGCAACACAATCCTTCATAAATATGATTGTTGTCACAATATCATGCAATTTTGCTAGGTGCGCCACATCATTTACATTAGTGCTTTCATCAACAGCAACACTGAATGCAACAGCTTGTTGTAACCTGGTTTTCTCTTTTGTTATTACATCTTCAGCCATGTCAGTTATTCTTTTTTGAATTGATCTTGCAGAAGCTGGTATTTCTTGAATCCGAGACAGTATCATTTGTTTATTATATGGTAGATCACGGAATAAGATTTTAGCATTTTTTAAAAATGTTTCTTTGATGAATTGTCCATCTGTGAAAGGTTTGCCTTTCAAAGCCACACAATGAGCAATTGTATAACTGCATTTGGTGGCTTTATTTTGGGTTCCAATTATTTGACTAAAATAATTAGTTTGTTTCTTAAAGGCAGAAACAGCTCTTTTTAGCTTCACTTTTCTCATCTGAATTTTTAAACATGAACACATGTTTAGTTTGATAATATCTTTGTACACTTGAGGTACAACATACAATATTTTTCACAGCATAATATACACACAGCACAATCTTTTTGCTGTACAAATTCATATTCATTTGTCCAAGTGTCTTGAAAAGAGCGAATATTATGTTTTTGTCTTTTGTGGGACATTTTGGGAATCTCTCAGTCACTATGCCATGAGAATTTAGTTTTTGAAAGAAGCACCACCAATGAGCGTCGATTATTTACCATTCAACTACCGAAAATAGCTTTCTAAAATTGATAACATAATAAGCTTTTTATTTGGATTACAATCTCATTTTTAAATTTTATCAGAAGTAAAATGTAAATATGTAAAAAAATTTTCACTTGCAAACAAAAATATCTTTTAAATGAAGTCAAGTGTATTATTTTCTGGTAAATAATGATTTAATCGTAAATTCAATGTTGAATGTAAAAAAAAAAAATACTGAAATTAAAATATATATACACCTATTTTTTTTACTATTTCAATTTATTCCGAGCACCATTAATAATCGTTGGTGTGCCAAGCATGGCACAGGTACCATAGGTTGCCAATCCCTGCACTAGAGTGTAAACACTTTTTATATTTAAAAGAGGAACCTTTTTTAATTGCATTCTTTTGATTTTTATTGAGATAAAGTTCTTAAAACTATATATCATCTGACTATGATTTTTTAAAAATAGAATAGATATTCCCATGTTCTTAAAATTATTTCAACAATAACATCTGTTAAAAATTATTAATTTATAATATTCAACTCTTGGTGGGAAAGTCTATAAGGAAAAGTTGTGAGACTTTGTTTCCTTAAATATTTATGTTTACTGTAGTACTTTATCTTTATAAATATCAAGAGAATGCATTTAAAATAGGTTCTCCTTTTAGATGCAAAAAGTATTTACAGTTACTGTTTTCATTGGTCACTCATCTGACTGTAATTTTTCTAAAATAAAAATAATTTCCACATTCTTATATATATATAACAGATTCCTATATATTTCATTAAATAAAAACTGTTAGAATGGTTCCAATTAAATATTGCTAATATTCTAAACGAAATTTTGCACAAATTTATTTAGGAATATGTTTGTCTGAAAGTTTGTGATAATGGCATTTCACATGAACTGATATATTGTTAAAATAGTTTTAAGAATGTGGAAACATCTGTTCTATTTTATTTTAGAAAAATTGATCAGATGATCTAGACAGTGACCTGTGAAAACAGTAGTCTGTAAACACTTTTTACATTAAAAGAGGAACATCTTTTAAATGCATTCTCTTGATATTTATTGAAATAAATTTCTTAAAATTATATATCATCTGACTGTGATTTTTTCTAAAATAAAATAGAATAGATATGTCCATGTTTTTAAAACTATTTCAACAATAATATCTGTTAAAAATTATTAATTTATAACATTCAACTCTTGCTGGAAGAATCTATTGTAATAAGGAAAAATAGGGAAAGTTGTGAGATTTTGTTTACTTAAATATTTATGTTTACTGTAACATATTATCTTTATAATTATCAAGAAAATGCATTTAAAACAGATCCCCCTTTTAGATGCAAAAAGTATTTACAGTTTATTGTTTTCATTTTCACCTTCTGTATTATCTGATTGTGATTTTTCTAAAATAAAAAAAAATATTTTCAAATTTTTTAATATATATATAACAGATTACTACTATGTATTTCAGTAAATAAAAACTGTTAGAATAGTTCCAATTAAATATTTCTAATATTATTCTGAATGAAATTTTGCATATATTTATTTAGGAATATGTTTGTCTGAAAATTTGTGATAATGGTATTTTACATGAATTATATATTGGATTGTTTGGATTATTTAGTAAAATTTCAACTTTATTTAACAAATCCAACTAAATGATGCTAATACTTCATCCATTATGTAATTACAAATTTAGAAATATCTCAATAATTATTCCTTTTTTTTAGTAAGTACAATTAATACACATTTTCAATCTGAATAGAGTGGACTTTAATATATATAAAGATGTAATTTATGGTATAATTAAAACTACATTATTATAAACTATCAGAGATGAAATATAATAATATAATTTGAACAATTTTCAAAAAGGCAAGTAATTTGATATTAGATATATATGAACTATTTTTTTAAAAAAAAATTGTAAGGGAGATATTCTATCAAAGATCTGTCTATATAATTGAGTAGAATTTTTGATGAAATATATTTTTAAGAATTATATCATGAGTGGCCACTTCATTTAGTTTTTTAATATTTAAGACAATTTGAAAATGGCACTGTTTTGCAAAATGAATTTTAATCCTGTGGGTTTTGAATAGAATACCTTTAAGATGAATGATAAACATAAGATTAAATTTTAAAATGTATTGAAGTGAGAATTCTTTTACTGATGATGACGTTACCTATACTGACAATATATGTTAGATATGTCAATGCATAGATATTTCTGGTGTACATATGAATTATTGTAAAATAGTATTTATTTCATCAGTTTACTCGAAGGTTAATTGACATTTGAATTTCAATGGAGGACATTATTTAAAAATGGATCTTGATGATGAACAAACTTCTGTCCCTTATATAATCACCAAATTCTATATCAGAAAAGGTCTTACTTAACATTTATTCATAGGATTTATTTGATTATACGGAGTTTGAACTTTGTTAATCTGCATTCAGGACTCCATTTTCTTCTTAGAAATACCACATAAATATTTTACCCTCTGGCATCATATCAGTTCTCACTGTAACAATCCCGTTTTGCTTAGCTCAGAACATGAGCGCTCTTGATTAATGAAGAATTAATATATGCACATTGGAGGTGAGATTATTAAGATAATGACACACTGACAACTAAATAAGTTTAATAACAATATTAATTATTTAATAATCTTGATTGGTTTCACACATTGAAGATTAACTACAAATATATAGATGCATTTAACTAACATATATATTTGCTTACATTTTCATTAATAAAATTTGTTAATGATAAACAAAAAAAAAAATTAGAATAGTGTATGCATTCAACAAAAAAGTACAGTTATAGAAATATACTTATGATTGTTTATATATCATATATAATTTTAAATTTTTACCAGTTTATACAATTTAATAAATTCACTACTGATGTATAAGTTTATGTCTGAAGTATGATAAAAATCTCTGTTGATTGATTTTAGTCAGATTTTCTTTGATTCAGATTAACCTGCTGCTTAAATATGTGGGTTTTATAAATGTAATCAATTGGAAGGTTTTCCCATAAGCAAAAAGCTATGTTTTGTATCTCCCCCATCTTGAGGCTTCTAGGCATTTTTTCAAAGTTGGAAAAACTATATCATTTGAGCACTGACTTGCACACTTGGGACTTCGAAAATCATGTTTGTTCTTTTAACTTCATCATATATTGACATTCTTCCTGTAGTAACAGCACTTTTCTTAATGTAGAATGATTCTGCAACTAGAAATGAAATCTTTTTTCGAGTTGTGATGTAAGCTCCACTTTTATCTCTTTCATAGCATTTTGCCTTCTTAAGAATAACTCTTCCCAAAAAGCCTTAGCTTGTTTCTTACTTGTTTATTCCTGTTTTTTGTGTTCTAAAATTTTACCACTAATTATTATTTTTTAATTACAGGTTGTTGTTTAAATTTAACTTTAAAGTTTATCTTTAATCTTAATTCTTTTTTCTTTTTTTTTTAATGTCTTAATTTTAATTAAATTTTAAATCAAATTGCAAAATATATTTTTCTTTTATAGACTAGTGCAGCGTTTCCCAACCTTTTTTGGCTCGCGTACCACTTGGTAGTACATCACGCTAAATTGTACCACTTCGTAAAAATGATTGTATTTCGTGAAATTTGTTATTGTGATTGTGTTATATTATTTGCATTATAAATATTATAAGGTGACCATGTATGTATTCACATCACATAATGGGACAAATTACATTGAAACACGACTAACCATCACGCCTGATTATAAACTCACTGAAATTATAAACTCAATGTAACATATTTATATGTATGTGTTTGTTCAAAGTTTCACTTTTTTTTTTCAAAATAATTTATTAAAGATTACATTATTACATTAAAAATTATTTGGTACATATTTTGTTCAAATATTTTCTCATTCCTTCATTTGGTTTTCCCAAATGTGAGTCTGTTTTCTCTTTTTCGGAGCATCTTGCTATTGGTTGGGCCATGGAGAGGATAAATCCAGCATGTCCCAAGTCTTGGTAAAAATAACCTCAGGGGTTACCAGGCTATCTCTTGTTCTTGTTTTCTTTATATTGTTCTGCATGAAATTAATAGGATTAAAATTTTGATGATTAAATACTAGCTTACATCTAGTAATCCACAATAGATGATCAAAAATTAAAGAGAGTCTAATTTCTGGTTATGATCCTTTTCTGATACATTCTTTCAAATTAAATAATTTAGATTGATTTGCCTTGATCCGACTCATTATTTATCTATTATTTTGTCATATTTCGTTTACTAATAAATAATTTTAATAAAAACACAAAATTATAAAAAAACAATTAATATATTTTTTTATCATAATCAAATATTTTTATAAAATAAATTTAATGAAATCCTTGTGCTTGTTTTGAACAACATAATTTTTTGAAATTTGGTTTAAAACATGCGAGGTATATATACCCTTAAGTCTATAACTGCGTTCAATCTGTTTCGATACTTATTTTTAAAAAAAAAAATGAAGTAAAAGCTCTTCCTACTAATTTCGTACTAGTAAATGGTAATAATAATTTAAGAGCTTTCTCAGAAAGTTGTTCATATTCTTTAATGTTTAACCGAAAATTAATTAGATTGTGTCATTTGAATTCTACTTGTAAAGTTCTGTTACATGATAATTCTATTAAATTTTCTTTAACCCTTTATTGATAATGATGTAGCTTTTTCTAAATTTTCTGCATAGACGGAATTTGAAATACAATTATCATTTGTGTTTTCGGGTTTTGGAAAATATTCCATGAAAGACAATTTTAATTGTTAAATGTGCTATTATATTTTCTCGTATATCTTGAGACAGACTAACTTTATTTTCAAACAAAAAAATAGGTAGATTTTCGAATACTTCCGGTTGATTGTTGATTGTTTTTGATATAGTTTCCAAAAATCTAATTTCTTAATCATACTTTCAATTTTATCATTAACATTAAAGATCGTTATCGACTGTACATATTAATAACTTTACTTTATAATATTATTAATTAAAATAATTTTTATGAATTATAGGAAAAAACGTTTCTATGATATTTTTACGATTTAATTTTTTTTATGACCGCCATTATTGATTATTTTTCGTGTACCACCAACCAGCAAATCGCGTACCACCAGTGGTACGCGTACCACAGGTTGGGAAACACTGGACTAGTGTATTAGGTATATATGAAGTTTTATAAATATTACTTATCTCTCTTCATGAATACACATTTTACTACACTTTATAATTGTAAATATACTTCAAACTATACATATTAATATAGGTATCAGTCAAGAAAATCTTTTCCTTAAATTAATTTCATTTCATTTTATTTACAAATATTCAGTTTAATCCCCATTTTAATTTTACTTGATTGAGGAAGCTTGTAATATACAACTTGGTTATATAGAGCTGGTCAAATCCCTAACATTACAGTATATTGTTATATGTATTTATAAATTCAGTACAGTTCTGTGTGATTTTGTGCAGTGAAATGTGGTACATTCCAGGATTTGAAGTTCATAATTGCTGGTTCAGCTCTGTCATTTGTGATGCTCAAAATTATGAGCTCTCAAGGAATAAACAATTATTGTTGTTTAGTATAATATTAAGATATAATAACTTATAAAAATCAAATTCTACTTATTGCTTTTCCGATTAAATAAAATCTAGTATATGAATTTGAAAAACTGCAAAAAATATTGAACAGATATTTATTGTAGTTAGCTATTTGATTCTGATTTGTGTAGGTTGAAAATTTCTCTAAATTGATATATGCATATACCAATAGAAAGTTATCAAATTTGAGCTCATTGAGAGTATTAAGTTGTAAGTTAGTACAAGTTTATTTTTAATAAGGAAAATCTAAATTTTTAAATTGTTTAATTGCATATTTTTCTAAAGATATTGAACCAGAGAATATCAATCATATATAATTTCAAATTTCATTTGGTTACATTAAAAATTAAAATACATGATGATCCCAGAGTCAGACCTCACTTAAATTTATTTTATTGATAACTAATTTGGCTACTATTTTTCTTGTAAAAATTTTTTTGCTTTATTATTTGATTGATGCATTCAATCTTGAATTTTTTTAAGCAAAATGCATTTTCATTTTGCACTTTTTGGAAAAGTAATTCACTCTTTACTCCATTCCAAAATTATATCTTGTATAAATATAGAGATCTGACACTAGGCCAATTTAATTGTTTATGGGCATTTTTTATTCTTTAGATAGGATACCAACAAAGCCTCACTTGTCTTTCTTCTTATTTTTAGCATCTGCAGTATAAACAGTAATTTGCTCTATATATTTTATTCCAGAGCTATCTATTGGAAGCTTGAATAATCTGGTGATACCAGATTAGCTTTTGGCTATTGACTCCCTTCAATGAAGTGAAGAACAGATTTATATAATTATACACACAAAATGACTTGTATTCAAACTTTATGGTGTTTGAATTTCAGATTATTAATTTGTATAACATTAAAGTGATAAAGATGATTGCTAGATATGTGAATGCAATTTTGTTCTTCACTGATGATTGCTAATAGGCAGAAAGTAGTCTAGAGATGTGTGAATATAATATTACCATCTGGCATCTATTAATTATTCAAGTTTACAATAGATGACTAAGTGGGATAGAATTAATAAACTGTGCTTATTACAAATGTAGAATGTAGGCAATGATATATGCTTTGCTTGGCATGCATCATCTAAAAGCCTCGGTAAACTGATATTAAAAAGCCACAGCTTTTCCATATATATATAAACATTAAAAGTCTAAAGCTAAACTAGTCAATAAAATAATCAAAATTTATCTCAAATTCACAACTAAACCTGACTAGCCAAAGAAAATAAATTCTAAAACACAACCAGTGGTTTCACTGCTACAAACAAACTTTTCAAATGTAAAAGACTACAGATAGTAACAAATTTATACTAAATATTACAATTCCATTTACCTTCCCACACATCCTTAATATTAAAATAAATTTTAAATAAGTTAATTGCTTCAGAATCATAAATTTTTAATAATAAAGATTCTTTAATTCTTTTTATTTCATTAACCTTAGCAAAACTAATTTTCTTTGAGAGAAGTGAAATAAAAATAATTAAAGAATCTTTATTATTAAAAATTTATGATTTTGAAGCAATTAACTTATTTAAAAGTTATTTGATGTGAGTGGAATTGTGGCTAATATTTAGTATAAATTTTTGTTGCTATCTTGTAGTCCTTTACACTTGAGAAGTCTGCTTGTAATTAGTGAAACCATTGGTTGTGTTTTAGAATTTATTTTCTTTAGCTAATCTGGTTTAAGTGTAAATTTGGGTAATATTGATTATATATATATAATTCATAATTTATATTATCTGGAACAAAAAAAATTATAGTAAAAATAAGAAATAGTATAAAATTATAATGCTAGTTTTATGGCTTGAACTACTGGTATAATCTCTGTGCTATAGTATTTCTATATTTCCAAGATTATAGAACTTCCATGAAATGAACAATAGAATCTACATTATAATTTCTGGCAATAAATATAACCAAGCTTTAGGATATGCAAAGATCAACAAAATTTTATTTTTTTATTAGCAAAATATATTTTTTTTTATTAAAAAAAAAAAAAGTTTTTAGATTCTTTTGCCCTATAAGTGTTATATATTTTACTTATTATCACCACCATTAAAACCTTTTTAACATCAGGACACACTTTTTTTTTTTCCTTCAATATATATATGACTTATAAAATATAGTGTTCTTTTCCACAAAATCCAATCAAAAAATATAATCTAAAATATATATTTCTATTTTTTTCCATCGTCATATATACACCTGGGTCTCGTTTTATGCAGTAGATAGGTTCCACAGAAAACCCGCATTAAAAAAAATTGCACAAAAATAGACTTAACTTACCTTGAAAAATGGGGGATAGGTTCTGTATTTTTCAGAATTCGCATAAAAGCAAAGCAACAAGGAAAAATTACTTTAAAATTCGCATTAAAAAAATAAGCAAATAAAGTATGACTAATAAAAAATTTCAAATATTTGAAAAAAATTAATACAAGACAAACTTTTTTTACGTTTTTTTATTAATTACAGTATTTAATTTTACATTTTTCATACATATTTTAATCATTACCGCTAGCATTCGTTTGTAAACTGGTAAGAAATCAAATTCAATGTGATGTGATGTATTGTGGCTTCTCCTTAAATGAAGTCAAGAATTTCTCAGCAATTATGCACAGAGAAACCTGTTAGCCACATTATTTTTATTCGTGATGTGATGTACAATTAGCACACTTTCAGTCTTCTGCTGTGTTAATGGTTTTCTGTTTGTATATTAAAAAATTGAGATCGCAATCAAAACAAAAAGATTATACATTATCATTAGAAAGATTATTTTCAGTTTATAAAATCTTCGTTTTTTATTTTAAAAATCGAAAAGATTATTTATTTCTATTATATATAACAAAATACGTTTTAAAAGTTTACATTTTTTGAATATTTATTACGATATTTTTATATGTAAGTGTAAATCTATTATTATTATTTATTCATTAGTATAAATAGGTTATTTACATAGAAGCTAAGATTCTAAATACTGCTTCAAGCCATATTCATGTTAGCTTCTAATATAACGTTATATTTTTGAAAAAAAAAAGTATTTCAAGTCAAAATAAGTTATTAATAATTTAAATTTCTTGATATCTAATAAATATAGTGAAATATGAAAGATATTAAGAAGAAACATGAATCGCATAACTTCAAAATCACATGAAAATAATCCACATAAAACGAGACCCAGGTGTATACATTTACTTGTTTATCACATCTGCTTCGATCACCTTATTTGTAGTCATTTTCAAGGATCTACAAAATACATGATTATATTTTATAATTATCAATTCAATTAAAAATAAAATAACAAAACATGAAAATGCATTTATCCCTATCATAAAAAACAATTAACATTTTCCTTTTATTTATCAATACATCTTTTTTTACATATACTACATTATATATACATTATACTTTTTATGGGTTATTAAGTAATTGGATATCAAATATAGAATATATACATAAGATAAATATTGTTAATAATAGAATACTTAGGGGAATTAACTTATGTTCAGAGGAAAGGTTATTTAAGGAAGAAATGGGTAAGATAAGAGAAGAGACAATGAAAAATGATTACCCAATTAAAATTATTAATAAATTATGTAAAAATAAAAATATTTAAAAAATAAAAATAAAATTGGATAAAGAGAAAGAAAAAAAAGAATTTATATATAATAATTATAAGGTATCAAAAAATACTTTTTTAAATATTAATTTTAAAGACAATTAAGGATATAAATAGGAAATATGGAAAAGAATGCAATTTATTGTTGAAACCATTATATAAAAGGAAGTGTAATTTAAGTAATGTGATAAAAGAACGAGAAGTAGGAATGTTGAAAATATGAATGGTATTTATAGAATTGAGTCTTTGGATTGTAAAAAAAATAATAAGAATGTGTCATGTATAGGTATAATAAAGAATAAATTAGGGACAAGGTTAAACAACATTTATGTGATAAAAATTCAAATGTTGACATACACAGTAAGGAATTTGGACATATAGAATTTAAGATTAGAATGTTGGAAAAAGTTAGATTATATAAAGAGTGAATGGTAAAGGAGAGTTTATATATAAAAAGAAATAAACCTGTTCTGAATAGAATAAATTATATAAATGATATTTTTTAAGTAAAGAGTAAATTTGTAGGTAAAGATATTGTTTTAAAGTAATTTCTTAAGAGGTATAAAAAGGAAATGAAAAAGTATTTGTGGTTTGTTTAAAAAAAAATGTATAGGTAAAAAAAAAAGGTAAAAGTTTTGGTAGAAAAGAAGCAAGTAAGTGTAGTGTATATATAATGTGGTATACGTAAAAAAAGATGTATTGATAAATGAAAGGAAAATGTTATTGTTTTTTATGATAGGGATAGATGCATTTTTATGTCTTTATTTTATTTTTAATTGTATTGATAATTATAATGATGTAAATATATATTTTGTAGATGACTACAAATAAAGTGGTCAAAACTTTGGATGTGATAAACAAGTAAATGTATATATATATGGTGATGGAAAAAAATAAAGTTTTTGAAAAGAAAAAAGGAAAGTGTATATATTTTTGAATATATTTTTTGATTGGATTTAGTGGAAAAGAACATTATATGTTCTAATTTTGGCACCAAAATTGTCAGAATGCATCTTTGAGAAAATTTTGGAGATAGAATAGTTTAAAAATAACAAGGTAATAAAACAAATGTAATAATGAAACTAAATTCTAAAAAAAAAAAAAAAGAATGCTGTGATTATTTAAAAAAATATTAAAGTGGAAACAGTTAACATTTTTACATATATAAATCATTATTAGAAAAAATGGAAATAATGTTGACATGGTTTTGAGTTGCACCTAACAGTGAGGTATTTTAAAATTTTAGCGATATCTCTTTTTCTATTTTAAAAATAGAAATGCTAATATAATAGGATAAGAATAAAAGCTAGCATATTTATGAGTACAGTGATCAGAGATCACAGTTGGATGCCCAAGTCATCAAAAATATAATTTATAATAATAGATTCAGCATCATGTACAACAAACTGAAGAAAATATTGATTAGCCTTTTGATTTTGATATTCTATTTTTAGAATATTATAACTGTAAGCACCTTTGATATCAGCAGTAGAATTCATATATCATTTGATAAAATAAATAATATAAATTAATTATATTACTTTGAGCAAATATCTCACTTTTTGATTTATTAAATGCTTCAGCAAGTTGTTTTAATCTGTGTTGCATCTCAACATTTAAAAAAAAAATTGTCAAGATATTTTAATTTATTCACATTTTCAAATTGATGACCATTCAAGCTAAAAGTTGCTGAAGATTTTTTTTCTATTATTAGTTGATAAATTGTCTCTGTTGTTGAACTTTAATTAAAACTAATCTTTATAGTTTAAAATTAAAATATTATGTAAGTTTTGCAGATTGTCTTTTGAATTGATAAGAATGGCACAATCATCAACATTCAATAAATCTAGAAGCCAAGAAGATCAATATATTGATAACAGCAATATCTAATCTTAGTAATTATAAATGGCCCAATATATAGATAGTATGATATAAGTGATCATAAGTTTTTTTCAAGATTCTGTTAAATAGTGTACCAATACAGAAATAAGATTGTCATAAATGTGTCATATCTGCACTTTCTTTTCTTAGATTCAAGGTTAAATATTGTCGTTTTTTTTATATATATATCTACTGATTGTATTTTATTTTAATTAAAGTTTGCCTAAAATATATTGTAATGGTCATATCTGTACATTCACAGTCATATCTGTATATTCAAGCAACAAAATCCAGAGTTTTGGCAAATTATACCAAGGCTGATCTAGATGAGGGGTTGAGACCTTGAATCTGATCGTACCTCAGCTCCTTCACCAAAGCCCCAAGATTTACTACCCTATGAATGACATATATGCTACACTCGGACTCTTCTAGTTCACATGCCAGCAGTAGAAAGGGTGGAACATGAGACTCGGGGAATAAATGACTCAATTACTATATAAATAACTAGACACACATCTATGGCTACTTATATAATGCATATGTAGCTTAAACTAACATGATAATTTAGAATATTTAATTGAATGGTAAAGAGCCATGAATAAGACACTGAACGTGAATACATTTTATATATATTTATTAAAAGAAATCAATACTAACAATATGGCAATAATGTATGAGATTACACAGCAGGTGTATAACGACGAGTGGATGGGTAAAATCTCATCTCTATACTTTATACATTTTTTTTATCAATTAATTATTGCCATTCTATTAATTTGGTTACTTATGGATAATATGCCTGACTTATGTTATGCCATGCCAAGGTTTGCTAAGGTTAAATATACACGAATGACAACATTGAGTATAACTTATTTATTAATATTACATAATAAGCAAAAGTGTGCTCTCTATGCAGATCATATATATAAACTAGATCTGGAGTTCAGATCAATGCTGAACTGAATAATATAAGGAAAGACGAACTGGCGCTTTGCAGTGGAGCTTCTGAGACTATGGCGCTACATAAACTAAATAATGGTTGCGACTCGAATGTGCAATTACTCAGGGGATTCATTACCAAGTACTCAGTTCCTGTGGACCGTACAACTTGCTATTATAAAATACATAAATGTTTAGTTCGGGTTATCGGTGCAGCTTATAAAAACAATCTGGACCCTTGTGTTCCAGTTCTAAAAAGAGAACTGTCCAAACTAAGAGTAATGGGGTGGCCCTTAACACCAAAGACCATTCTAATAAGAAATACATATAGCAAGGCATAATGCACAGATTTGCTTCATAAAGACACATTCACAACGCTTTCCAAATATCAAACATTAAAATTAATCAAGCGCTAAATCTTTAGTGTCGATCTGCAAAACTACTATACGCCTGTTCGTAAATTAGCATACTTAAACACGCTAAAAGAGGTCAATTAATCGATCTAGTTTACAGTTAAATCTATCTAGTTTATGATAATAAACTAAGGAGAATAAGCACATTTAGGACTTATCTAATTACTTATAATATGCTTCAAAATAGTCTTGCTATTATTTAAACTAAATGCAATCATTTAACATGCAAACGTGAATTATACTAAGCTAAAACATAGTAGCTCAACATATATAAAAGTAGGTTTCAGATCGGAGATTTGTTTATGTGCTAAAAAGCAATTTAAGATTATATGAGAGAGTCTAATGATCTCTCTACTGTTATAATATTTAATAATCTCCGCTCTGGGGGATGGCATAGCATAATTAATGAAAATATCAAATAAACAAAAATAATGAAGGCATATCCGCAGATTGGATAGATTAAGAATAATAACTAAAATAGTTATCATGATTAACAGGAATATTATTAGTTAACTTTTAATTAGGCAAGATTTTACATTATTTTTAATAAGGTTACATTAAGATGTTTAAATCAATAAGTATGAATTCATTATAGTTTTTAATTATTAATAATAATTTTAGTTTCGTAGTTTGTGCATATTTATAATATAGCTAACTTTAGAAAATTATGGAAATGATTTATTAAAACTTAGTTTAAGAGCTCTGTGGAAGATTAGTTACCAATCATCTTGCTGAGGTGGCTTGCATGGCATAGGCACTAACATTCACCAATGGGCTGCTTCATTCTTGGTGGCTTCTTGGCAGGCTGCTGTTTTGAACTCCCTCCATCTCCTAGACCAATTTCCTCACGAGGAAGAAGGCATAATAGGCCTTCTAGCCTCGGGTCTTTATCATCAATTTTGGTATAGCGCCTGGTTGTATTTGATCACAATTAAAAAGTTAGCTTATTTTGAATTAAAACTGTTTTTTTTTTATAGAACATCTTTCTTACCCCCTCACAAGCCATTAGAAGTTGTTTACGACTTTTAATTTTCAATTTTAAATTCTAATAGCCAGCATAAATTTTAAGAAGAACAAAAGATCTGGCTTAGCTATTGACAAGTGGTGCCATGTTAATGATTTTGTCTTTGTCCTTTTGAACTTTATTTTTAAATCTTTAAAAATCTTCAGCTCTCAGTTTACAATTTAATGAAAGGTATTTCTGAGAAACCGATGACCCTGATTCCTTTTTTTTTTTTATAAGAGATTTAAGCTGTCCACATTCTGTTATATGTATAAGACAGACACCCCTGAATTTAAGATTTATATGCACATACCAAAAAATCTGTAAATTAAATAACTTAAAAGATAACTTAGAAAATCTGTAATGTTTGCTATATCTATCACACTACAGTTTGCATGTATACATAGATGTGCTCCCACACATACAATGATGTTTACAACTTTAATTTTATTAATTCTAAAAATTACAACTGCGTATACATTATCCACATACAGATTTATTTAATTCGTTTAGGTGCGCAATATAAATACATACACACATACAGCACTAACTGCTTTTATAAATATTTTAGTATTAAATTAACTAATATAGGTGGACTTGGATGGGTTTAAACCAGAGAAAATATACTACTATGAAATATAAGTGAAACTGGATGATAAATAAATCATAATGTTTCAATATACATTTAGATGTATATTCCTATATATGTATATGAAATAGAATTGGAATTGACTAAGCTCTCTAGCTATTAAGAAATTAATAAACCCATCATTTTTATGTCATATTTGCACTTTCTTTTTTTAGATTCAGGTTTAAATATTGACTTGTTTTTTTTTTTATATCTCTGCTGATTGTATGTTATTTTAATTAAAGTTTGCCCAAAATATATACA
This sequence comes from Epiperipatus broadwayi, assembly GCA_028023455.1. Classification (NCBI taxonomy): domain Eukaryota; kingdom Metazoa; phylum Onychophora; class Udeonychophora; order Euonychophora; family Peripatidae; genus Epiperipatus; species Epiperipatus broadwayi. The sequence goes on along the minus strand of JAQFVV010012685.1, from coordinate 810,371 downwards.
TTTAGATGTATATTTCTATATACACCTGGGTCTCGTTTTACGCGATAGATAGGTTCCTCAGAAAACATGCGCAAACGAAATCGCGCAAAAATAGACGTAATTTACATTGAAAAAGAGGGGATGCGGTCTGTGATTTTTCAAAATTCGCGTAAAAGCAAAGGACCAACGTAAAATTACTTTTAAAATTCGCGCAAAAAAAAAATAAGGAAATAAAATATGACTAATAAAAAATTTCAAATTTGAAAAAAATTGATACAAGACAAACTTTTTTTAACTATAATATTTAATTTTATTCAAAATAATATATTTTTATGCATAATTTACAGTATAGTAATTTACATTTTTTTATACACGTTTTAATTATTATGATTTTCTGGTGACAACGTAATTAGTAATTAATCTTTGAGACGATGATTTTATTAATTGTTTAAGAAGCTCGCGATATCCAGACATACAAACATTTAGCTCTCGTTGGAATTTAAGAGCACGTTAATGATTAGTGTCATTCATAAGAAAATTATAATTGATTACGTTCTTTTTTAAAAAGCAAAAACAGAATGTGATTTAAAATGCAAAATTAACACTCACAATGTTTGAACAAATTTACATTATATTCTTGTAAAATTTAATATGTGTATACATAAAATGTGGAAATCATGATTTTAATTTCATTATTGCATAAAATCTTACTATTATAAAGCACTACATTCAAATATCAGCCTTTCACGCTAATTGTGCATACGCTTTGCGAGTGTTAATAAGCGTGAAAGGCTGATATTTGAATGTAATACAATTATTTACATACACTATATAAAATAAATGCTTATTATAAAGCACTGAAAATATTGAAATTACTAAGATGAAAGTCGAATTTCAATAATGTGCTATTACTTTCAACATAATGTAAGTGCGTGAAATTTATTATTTAAAGTAATAGCGCATTATCGGAAATCGACTTCCGGTGAAACATGAATCACGTAACTTCAAAATCGTGTTAAATAAGTCCGCGTAAAAAGAGACCCAGGTGTATTACAAAAAAAAAATCAAGTCAGATGTCACATGACTTAAAAAGCTTGTGTTTACAATGTTATGTATAGGGCTCGCAAAACAAACTATTAACAAGCTTTGTAGAATACCCCCATCCTCAGACCCGTTTCTGCTACTGGCGTCCTCAGTGAGGTACTAGGATATTCAATCATTAGATTAAAAATACCAGGACAAGCCCAGCACTTTATCTAATTTATAACTATTAAGTAGAAGTTCTAAAATTTTCAGACATCTATATGTCTTCCAATTCAGCTATCTAACTTAAATAGCCATATGGGACTGTCCTGGTATTTTTAATCTAATGATTGAATATCCCAGCACCTCACTGATGTCACCAGTAGCAGAAACCGGTCTGAGGTTGGGGGTATTCTAAAGTTTAAGAGTTTGTTTTGCGAGCTCTATATATATAACATTTGTAAACCCAAGCTTATTAAATTAAGTCATATGACACCTGACTTGATTTTTTTGTAATTTTATTTTTTGCTATGATGGCTTTGGCGATTTTATATTGCTAAAGCTATTAATATATGGTATATCTGAACTTAGTTCAGTCTCATATGGCTATTTAAGTTGGATAGCTGGATTGGAAGACATATGGATGTCTGAAAATTTCAGAGATTCCATTAGATAAAGTGCTGTGCTTGTCCTGGTATTTTTAATCTAACGATTGAATATCCTAGCACCTCACTGAGGATGCCAGTAGCAGAAACTGGTCTGAGGTTGGGGGTATTCTACAAAGCTTGTTAAGAGTTTGTTTTGCAAGCTCTATATGTAACATTCCTATATATATATGAAATAGAATCGGAATTGATTAAGCTCTCTAGCTATGAATAAATTAATAAACCCATCAATTTTATGTTAGCAAGCTAAAGAATAGAGTGGATCTATCTTTGTGTTTTTGATAGTAATAACTGTTGGAATTTGAGAGTAAAAGTAATATTAATACCAGGTGTGAATATAGCATTATTAATTATGAGTCATAATTAGAACAAAAATAAAGGCTGTATTTTAATAACCTTTGCAGTGATAATCAACTAAATATCAAATATTTATAAATATTAAATTTACATGACAATAATATGCACAAAATAGAATTGAGTTAACTAAACTTTCTTTAACTCTGAATAATGACCAGCTTGAAATATTCATCGATCATAATATTTTTTGCCAAAAAAGTGAATTGCTAACTTATTTTTTGAACTTGAAAATACAGTGCACATATAGATTAACCCAAAAGATAATTAAAAATTTGTTTTCAATATTAACTTTTTGTGATCTACCAAAAATTATTATAACCTGCAAAATACGTGTTCAAATCATAGTATTTTCTTTTATATTTGTACAATTTTCCTTTAATATTTTTGTGTATTTAAATTTTCTTTCATATTCTTCTGAATACAGTCAGAATTGCTCAAAGATTGGTTTTATAGTCTTTCATTTTGGAATAAATCATAAATAGTTAAGATACTTCTTGCTACATCATTAACATTAAAAAGATTGATAATATTTTCAGGTGGATAATTCAAAATTTCATTTACATTTATTTTGATGTAAATATGCTTTTCAGAACTTTTTTATGTTTGTAATAATAAAGATTAAAAATATTGGTTTTATTTTCATTATAATTTAAATTTATATTGGGAAAAGTTTATTAATATAAGTAATTTATTAATAAATTGCAGTCACGTGGTAATAGTCTCTAAGTGACAAATTTAAACTTACGTGCACAATTATATTTTCCCCAGTCCATAAGTGCCTAAAGATGAAAACTTATCTCTATAATTATGTTACTATTGAATAGTATGCTGTAATTATATATTTTTTTAGACTTGGAAAAGTAAAAAAGCTATTGAGATTCAGAAAGATAATAAGTATAATATTGTGATAAATGTATGATTTGAAAAATAATTCATGAGTAAACAAAGGTTAAAATTGATAAACAGATTGCTTACTTAGTTTCAAGAGCAGTCAAAAATCTATGATGGAATCAAAAAATAAGACTATGATTTATTGAAAAATGATCATAAAATTATATAAGCTGCTTTTTGAATAAAGTTTGTAAAAATAATTGTCTTTAGTTTCTTATTTTTCTTCATATAATTTCACACACACATACATATATATATATATATAATATATATTTACTTCATTTTTAAAATGTTAATATTTTAGCTCTAATAACAATGAAGGACAAAACAAGTGGACAATCTCCTAAAGGTAAGATTTTTTTCTATTATATATTGTTTTATATAGTATAAAGCAACTAGTATATATGAAAGCTTAAATTATTTTCTTCAACATATAATGCACACTTGCACATATATACATAAATGTCAAATGCTTTTCAAGTTTTTCCATGCATAAGGGCAAGAAATCATTTGTATGGATTAAGATCAATAGATGTATGGACCTTTAAAGAATCCTGATGATTATTATGGTAATGCATGGGATCCAAGACTGTTTGCAGACATTTCAAATTACTTGATGATGACATTGAAATATCAGAAGTACTCTATATATCTTTCCATATGAATGATTTTCTATTTCTATATTAAATAAAAAAATTATTTAACTTTTATCAAAGAAAATATTCATTCCAATATATATGGGTATCCAGAAGGTTTGTGATGATGGTGTTTTAGTTGTATATATATATTGGACTATTTCCATCATCTAATATGAGTATTGAATGTCTTTAGAAAAATTTAACTTTATTTAAATATTCCAAATACATTCAACTGTTAGTAATGGCACACCGGTTAGTATATGCACAATGTTTCGAGAAGTATTATTCTCTCCTCTTTTTCAGGCGTTGCTGGCCTGACCAGTGACAGTACTAGCATGGGAATCTAACTTTGATCCTTAGATTCTTGAGTATTGAATTTTAAGGTAATGCTCTAACCATCTTAAAATTCAATGCTCAAGGGTTCAAGTTCAATTCAGGCCAGCACTCTCAAGTTGGTTAGAGCATTACCTTGAAATTCAATACTCAAGAATCTAAGAGTCGAAGTTCGATTTCCTTGCTAGTACTATCACTGTTCAGGCCACCAACACCTGAAGAAGAGAAGAGAATAATACCCCTTGAACCTTTGTGCATATACTAATCTGTGTGCCATTACTTACAGTTGAATGTATTTGGAATATTTAAATAAAATTAAATTTTTCTAAAGACATATTAGATGATGGAAATAGTCCAATATATAAATTTATGTATCCATTCTTAAATTGGTGGAATCCTCCTTTAGGGAATGTATATCAATCAATCAATAATATTCTGTCATATGAATGAGTCCAGAGAGAAGTCATATAGCAAATTCATCCACTTCTTCATTCCACACTCTTCATTGTCTAGTTCTTCAAATTCATATATCTCTCCCAATCGCTTATATAATTCAGCAATCTTTTTTTTATCTTTTCTTTTTGTTTCCACTCACCATTCCTTCCAAAAACATATTTCATTAAATTCTTCTTCTTAATATATGTCCAATCCAGTTTCTCTTTCTATTTGTAATTTTCTCAAATTCAATCTTTTTTTTTTCATTTATTCTTTTCAAAACTTCATTTGTCATTTTAATCATCCAATTTTTTCTAATCTTCTTCATGATCATATATCAAAGATTTCCAATCTATTTCTAATTTTTTACTCATTATTCACATTTCACAATACAATAGTACATTCCACACACAGCATTTAATTAATTTTTTCCATAATTCTCTCTTCAAAGGCCCACAAAATATTTTCTTTTTCTTAGTAAATGCCTCCTTTGCTGATGCTATTTTTTTTTAATTTCATCTTTATTTTCCTCACTCAATAAACTATCCAAATATCTAAATCTTTTTACCTGTTGAACTATATTATTATGGATTTCAACTTGTAGTCTTTTTGTATTCTTTCCTATCCATAAACACTTGGTCTTCTTACATTAATCTTTATTCCATATTCCAAACATTCTTCCTCCAATTTGTTCAACATATTTTGAAGACTTTTTTCATTCTCATCTATAAAAAATATATTATCTGCAAATTTTATGCATTTTACTGTTCTGCCTCCAACATCTGCTCCTTACAATTTAAATATTTGTTTATCACAGATGGCATACTTTATCCTTGCCTAACTTCTCTTTCTATATTTATTTCATCAATATCATTATTCTCTACTCTAATTCTTATTCTTTGCTCAGTATACATATTTCAAATCAATCTTCTCTCTTTCCAAAGTATTCCTTTATTTTTTAAGATAGTCATAAGTTTATTTAAGATTACTCTATGAAATGCTTTTTCCTAAGCCACAGAACATATATCAAATCCTTTATCTTTTTCAATATATCTCTCTGCAAAACAAACTGTTCTTCTCCAATATAATATTCTATCTTCTCAAAAAATCTTTGAATTAAAATCCTCAATAAAAGTTTAGAGGCATGAAATAAAAAATATTTTTTTATACTCTTCACATTTAACAGCTTTCTCTTTAGTAATTGGAATCATTACAATCCTCAAAAAAAAATCTTCAGGCCAAACTCCACTATTCAAATTGCAAAGTCTAATTATTTTCTTCATAGTATTTTCTCTTATTTACTTTAAAAGTTCTATAGATAAATGTCAAATCCAATAGCTTTACCATTTTTCATTTGTTCGATTGATTTTATTACTTCATTTGTCAATACATGTATGTCCATTTCTTTATCATCTACTTCAACATCTTTATTTTCAAGTTCATAATTAATTGAATTCTTTTCTTTTTTAAATAGGTATTGAAGTTATTATTTCTATCTTTTTAATATATAATTGATATCAGTTAATCTTTCCATTCTTAGCGATTTCACTAATTAACCATTTGTTTTTTACCCAAATTTCTAATTCTATCAAATGTCAGATCATATCTTTTGACCTCTTGAACTTCTATCTCTTTATGTTCTTGTTTCAACTATTTTACTTTTGCTAAACCTGTTTTTATATGGTCTGTGCCCTTCTTTAGTATTGACATTTTTTTATATTTTTCACACTTCCATCATTTTCATAATACCTTTCATTATATAAGATCATTTAATCTTCTTTAACCAATAGTTCTATTTCAGTTTTTGCTGTTTTTAATATTCCTTTAATCCTACACCAATGTTTATTAGAACTATTTTTATATTCTTTATTTTTATTACTTATTCTTTTTATTATACTTTTACATATTAAACCAAATTTTTCATTTCTCTCAATTTATCTAGATCCTGTCTCATATTTTTTCCTTGTTTTTTATTTTTAAACTCAACTTTAATTTTAGTCATAACTAAATTATGATCAGAGTTTATATCACCACCAGGCAAACCATGGGCCCTTAATATCATTCTTATAGCTATCCTGAATTATCATTCTCTCTCACATGGAACTTTCCATGTATACAAATCTTTTTGGATTATTTTTAAACCTATTTTCCTGGCATGCATATAAAATGTTCTTTTGCTTTGGGAATTGCAATGATTATTTTTTAAATGAAATTTGAAGTTGTGAATGGATTTTTATATGATATATAATAGGATAAATCAATGTGAAGTACTGATTTTGAAGACTACATGTTTCATATTCATGTATAAGTGATGAAACTTTAATCACATCTAATTTTAAAGTTAAACACATATTTTAAAATTAGAATTAAAATTTGAAGAGAATTGTATGTAGTCTGATAATAACAACTGCATTTTATTATAACTTCTGTTGCAATCTTATATGATTTATGCTATTTTTTTATTATCATATAATCTTTATTAAGATTGGAAATGTATTTATGTAAATTTGTTTTGATATAAGTATGGACAAATTTACATTGACTTCTGAAAATTATACAAATTGCACTATTCTGCTTGGTTTTTCAGGCTTTTCATTATCACATTTATAATTGTGATTTTGGTAGTCCATCCATTTCATTGCTGATTATCTTTTTTTTTGTCTTCAATCATTCAAATATTATATAAACACTTCTCTAATGAATCAAACAGATTATATTTAAAATAAGAATGGAAGTTTTAGTTTAATTGAATTAGATATTCATTTGTTCATTTTTTCATTGTTGTTCATTGCAACTTTGCTATGGTTATTGTTAGTGATAAATCTTTTGATGATATATTTTGTTATTGATGAATAATTCAAGGGGAAGTAAGAATTATCAATGACTTATGTTTCTACCATCAGATTTAAAATAAACTGCTGCCTCTCTCTTCATAATCAGTCATAATCCCATTTATTAATATGTTTTTTAATTTACTTAATATTTGGATAGTCTTTTTTTCTATCATAAATATAGTGTCACCAGTTTTCTAAGGTAGTTAATATTTATTTCTATTAATTCTAAATTAATATTTATCTTCTTCTGATGTGGGGATCTTCATCATATATTTAATATATAGATTTAATAATTTGGGTGAAAGTAATCTATTGTCCAAACCTCCAAGGAACTTCAGGAAAAATTTCAGAGGATCTGTGAATTTGAATTGAAAAAATCAACACATATTTATTTTGTCTGACCTCTAACTGAAATCTAGCATTTTCTTAACTTATGAAAATATACAATAAATTACAAGTAATAGTCATTTATATCACATTATAGTTTATCTCAAAAAAATTATGTTTAAATATAATTTGATATTGTAATAGTTGTTAGTCTTGATGCTAGATTACACCTGATTTCAGTCCTATTGTGTACAAATTATTGTGCTACAAATATAGAATAGATAACAAACGGAAGATCTCCTGAGCAGTATCTTTGATCTTTTCATGTATAGAGGCACCATTTTGCTAAAGTAAATCACAGACCAGCACAGATTTACTTTAACAAAATATAAAGTGAAAATGGCATTTTAATACATGTTGAACTTTGTTATGTTATCAGGTATTGTAATTGTGGGAAAGTATTTCGAGTAATTCTAAAATTTAAAGACATTCTAATGTTGAATATCATAAAACTATCTATTGGTACATTCTGAAATAGAGTCCTTATTGGGTCTATAAAATAAAAAAAATATTAAGTACTTCTGTCATAGACTATTAACTATATTTTTTATCTTATATAAAGACTTCTCATAAGAATAATCATTGCTTTAATAATAATGTTTTTATTGTAAATTTTATTTATAATGGACCTGTCCAGCTATTAGAACTTTCTAGTTTCAGATTCAGAAAGTAGTATAGCTGATCAATATTAAGTATCAACAAATTAACAGTTAATAGCAAAACTAAAACAGTCAAGCAACTCAGTCAATGAATATGATGGTCTATAGAAGGTTTGCCTATAAATGCTGGAATTCATTTAAGGAAATAAGTTAGTAGTGTTTACTTACAGAGCATCTGTGGAATTAGTTTCTGAGCAATAATTTACTGTTACACTATTGAAACAATCAGGCATCCTTAAGCTTAAAGCACGAAGCTGCTGGTTTTAAATAATGTTGGATCTTTCACAAGATAGCTATGGGATTGGAAATGATACGTTTATTGAGAGTTATGGCATTTCTCTCACCAAGATGACAAATAAATGCTTTTAAGTTCTAGCAGATGATACATTATTAATTTTAATAAATATTTGAAACTTTATTAGCTGGAAATATTTTTCCAGATATAAATTTTTATAAGAATATTCTATAATTTAGCTTAGCCAACTGAAACAATGATCTTATAATCAACTCTCTGATAGTCCAAAACCATTACATTATCCACCATGTGTCAGTAGTCATATTTCACTTTCTTGACTATTCCTGAAACTAAATTCTATAACTGATATTCTTTTACTATATAAGATGCTAATATGTGTTGAATGTCTTACATGTGTCTGGTATATGACAAATTTTACAATCATTTTATTTTTCTTTGTAAAATCTTTTTTTTTTAATAGAAATATAATGACCTACAGATACTTTTATTGTCATTAATCAACTTGCAGATTTTTAAAGCAAAATTGTCTCACAAATGATTTCATCACTTTCTTATAAGTTGCTGTGCTCTAAATCAGTGGTCTTCAACCACCGGGCCGCAGAAGTTGTCTGTCGGTCCGCAGCTAGACTGCAAGAAAGTTTATAATAACAAAATAATAAGATTTTAAACTTTTAATTAATATGAACAATTTTTATTTATTTTTTCATCACATTTATTAAAAAAAAAGAAACAGAACAAAAATACCACAAAATCTAATCAATCATACATAAATTAATTTGTTTTTCTATTTATCACAGATGTTTATGGGGGGGGGGGTAGAAAGTTTTTTATTACACAAACTCCAGTTGTCTTTTGATAGCCAATCACAGGCTGCTTGTCAGCGTTGTTAAAACAATAAAATGTAACGTGACTTTTTTTGATCTCTTAATTTTTTTCTACTCTCTCTTTTAATATTTTATTTTTAGTGGTTTTTTTTGGCTATAAGGCTATTTTTTTTTTTTTGGCATTAACTTTTTATTTTGGAAATCAATTTTTATTACCTTTTTTTAAAAATAAAAACCAAAAAATAAGTTCTGTTTCTAACTTTTGCAAAGTATTTCTCAATACACCCCAACCACCCCAAAATATAGTAAGATTAAAACTTTTGACTTTTTCAAGTTTCGTTTTCTTTTTTTTTGTTTAAAAATACACCCACTTTTTTTTGACCTTTTTCAAGTTTCGTTTTCTTTTTTTTTGTTTAAAAATACACCCACTTTTTTTTGACCTATAAGGCAATATTTTTTTTGGCTTTATTTGTATACCGTTAAAATACTAAAACTTTTATTTTTAAAACCAATTTCTGTTACCTTTTTTTAAAAATAAAAACAAACAAAAAATAACTTTGGTGTCTATCTTTTGTCTCAGTGTTGACAACGTATTTCTCAACCCCCCCCTCCCAAATAAAAATTTATCTGTAAACTTCTGCTGGTCCACGAAATCTTACCCTTACTTTTACCGGTCCGCAGGTGTGAAAAGGTTGAAGACCACTGCTCTAAATATTATCTATTATAATCTAAAAAATTTCATATGCAAGAGTAAATCATGAAAAAAATCTTTTTTGTTGAAATAATTGCATTTTTATTTAATTCCTAAATCAAATTCTTTATAGATTGCATTAAGAACATTCTGTAGATCATTTTTTGAATTGGCAAAAGGATAGGGATATATTATTATCATTTGGCATGTATTATTATTTACTAAAGCTTACAGTAAGAGACATAGAGATAGTGGAAGAATATGCTGGTAAATAACTTTAATCAATTAAATCTATTTAGTGTGACTCCAAATCTCATTATAAATCTATATTTGATAATAGATGGAGATAATTCACATTAAAATACTCAATAGAACAGAACTGTGACACTGTAAATAATGTGTAATAAATTAAATAATGCATCTGATAGATAAACAAATCATTCAGATTTGTGATTCATTATCAATCTTGGATTATTGTTTAGTGTGAAATAATTTATATATGAATTATATTAATGAACTGACTTATGTGTCAGAATGCTGAATCATTGTCTAGGTAAGCTCATTTTGATATATGTTATGCAATAGCCATTTTCTGAATTGTACACCTTTAAAATCTAAAACTTACAGGACCAATTTAAAGCAAATTTCATCAGCTGTGTCAAACTTTTAAACACATAACATAAGCAAATTCAGAATTAGTTACAGTCAAATATTATCTAAATGATTTTATTAGAAGATGCTTTATTATAAATATATAAAAATAGATTGATAGTTTTATTGGGCAGCAATTCCTTTTTATTGAAGTTTGTATCTTGTTATTCATGAATTTGTTTCTCATGTTTTTTTTTTTAATGTAATCATGCACCCTATAATTAACAAAAATAGCAAAGTATTTTAAAATCATTTGAATGAATCGGTCTGACCAAAATTAAAAGCAACTGGAATTCCTAGGATTGTCGACCTTGAGGTCGAAATTTAATAGCATCTGATAATGAGACATGATTTTTTTTCTTTTTGTTTACTCGGTGAAAGTAGAACATTGTTAAAATTTTAATATTGTTTATAAAATTGTTCATATATTTATAACCTTTAATTACTCTTTGATCTTAAAACTATTTAGCATATGTTGCCTCCCTTTCTCTGTCTTCCATGCATAATTTTTTAAAATACATTTGTATGTGGCTTTTAAAATCAAGGATTCAAAGTCAAGTGTATCAGGCACTCCCACCGTGTTCCTGAATTTTGGGTTGTTTTACACCTTATTTTGGCATAATTACAGTTCTTTCTGATTTTTTTAAAATTACAAATGAAATAAAAGTAATGATTTTTTTGGAGGAGGTGATGGGGGGAGTTTGAGACCCTCTTAGATTATGAGGTTCTTATTTGCAACTTCAAATATATCTGAGACAGCTGAACCAAGGGCCTCATAATTTAAGAGGGTCTCAATCTCTTCTAAAAAAAAATATTAATTTTTCTCAAAGCTAAAACTCCTCAAACAACTTTAATTGTTTGTCTTTATTAGTTTTTTTTTATCTTTTTTTTTATATTATTATTATCTGGCAAGTGGGATTGCTTGAACTTTTTCTTTATCTTGTAAAATAATTCAATGACCAATAAACAAAAAGTTAATTAGTCAGTCTTTTAATTAATTTAAATTATAAGGTTAATTTAAGTAATGTTTGAGTAGTTTCAGTTGCCAAGTAATTTTTTTTTTTCGTTAATAAATTTTCATTCATTCAATTTATATTGCATATTGCTCAAGTAGTTTAATTAGCTATATATTTTATTTTTTGTAAATGAAGTCAAGCAATATTTTGTTTGACTGATGATTTCTTACTTTCCTCTAACAGAAAATTAAATAAAAAAATTTCATACTTCAGATTTCTTTATTGCATGTCTTATTTGTTTTTATATATAAGTAAAAGTTTAAAAAAATGTTTAAATAAATAAAGTATCTCTGTTTTATTGTACTTAAGTTCATTCCTGTAATAATTTAGTCTTTCATTATTTGATGATTCAATATAATTTTTCAGGTGTACTTAATGATAAATAGTACCCATACTTTATAAAATTTTATAATATATAAATATACAAATATATTTTGTATTGAATCATTTAATCATGCTTGAAATAATTCATGTACTAACTTCTAGTTGATGTTGCAACATTTTTATATATAGTCATATGTAGTTCATAGATATGCACATGTATATACATGGTTCAGTCAAGTTTGTGAAAGAATCTAATTATTCATATATATGTACATCAAATGTATATAAATATATGGTTGAATTGTGTATATTAAAATGTCTATAGTAATTATTGTGTGTGGGAAGGGGGGATATATATATATAAGCACCTTCAAATAATATATATATATATGTAGACGTCTTTGGTCATATGTTTATGAATATACCCCTCCTCATGGTGTTAAAAGTGAATAGAAACCAGGCCTTATCTTGCATGAACGTGGTGTAGTGAAAATTATATTACAGAAATATTCTTCTTCAAATGGACAATCTTTAGTGTAATGAATAACTAATAAAAATTATTGAAACATAAAATGCATTTATAAAAATATGTTTTAGGAAAATGTTATTTAAAATCTAATAAAATTTGTGAATAATATATAAGCAATTATCTGAAAATGTTTCACTCAAGCAGAGCTGGATTGTGCCATATATGTTTTTAACGAATGTGAAGAAATATGTAAATTTTTTGGAAATAATTGCATGACTTTGAGAGTAAGTTGCAGAATATGATCTTTAACTCCAGAGAAGTAATAGGGAGCAAGGGAATAAAAGTCCCAAATGAAAGCATCTTTTGTCTTTCGTTAAAAGAATGACCCTAGTAATCCTAGGGACTCTTCTTTCTATGTGTATAAAAGGACTAGGCAACTAATTCAGATTACCTTAACTTTATTTTATGTAAGCTTTAAGACTATTTAACTATAATTAGATTTAAATTTAGTCTGTGATAATCAATATATACTTGATTAAGCTACAGTCTAATTAATAAGTTTGTTAGAGGGATTGAATTTACATCATATAACTGAATGTGGCAAGTCCATTTTATTATTATTAAATTAATTTTCTTTAAACATTTGAAGAAATCAAACTTTAGCATATGTGACACAATTGAAAACCCAATCAAAATAATGGTGTTTTTATCACTCTAAGACAAGTAAACATTGTTGAACGTTGCTATTATATATTGTCTGGGACAGTATAAAAAATTGGCTGAATGATTTGCTTAGAGACTCGCATGATGAAAGAGGTCAATATTAATGAAGCAATAAAGAAAAAAATTCTAGCCCTATTAAAAAAAAAGAACATAAGAAAATAATATAGACTAATCTTTCTTATTGCATTGTCAAATGTATATCATATAATAATAAATCATCCATGCACTTTACTATTGTTACACAATGGTTTATTTACCACTCTCTTTTACAGTTTACAGTTTCGATTGTCCCAGAAATCTTCAGAACAATGCCCATCTTTTTTTTTAAATAGTTCGCTACTTCTTTACCTTATCTTCTCTTTAACATAGTCTATCAAATTCTTAATAATCTTTATATGCTCCATGCATCCACTCATATATCTATATCAATGTTCCTTCTTTCTTCTTATCCCAGTTTTATTTCCAGTATTCCTTTATCTTCTTTAAGAAGTATAATAATTAATCTTTCTTAATGCATTGCCAAATATATATCATGTAATACTAAATCATCCATACACTTTACTACTGTTACACAATGCTTTATTTACCACCTTCTTTTACAGTTTACAGTTTTGATTTTCCCAGCAATGTCCATCTTTTATTTAAATAGTTTGCTGCTTCTTTACTACTGTTAATAATGCTTTATTTACCACTCTCTTTTACAGTTTACAGTTTTGATTAAAAGATAATCATTGTTCTGAAGAAGATTGCTGGGGCAATCAAAACTGTAAACTGTAAAATAGGGTGGTAAATAAAGCATTGTGTAACAGTAGTAAAGTGCATGGATAATTTAGTATTATATGATATACATTTGGCAATGCAATAAAAAAGATTAGTTATTATACTTGAAGAAGAAGATAAAGGAGTACTGGAAATAGAGCTTGGATAAGAAGAAACATTGATATAGATATATGAGTGAATGTATGGAGCATATAAAGAATATTAAGAATGTGATAGACTATGTTAAAGAGAAGGAAGGTAAAGAAGCAGCAGACTATTTAAATAAAGATAGACATTGGTCTGAAGAAGATTGCTGAGGCAATCTCGAAACTAAACTGTAAAAGAGGGTGGTAAATAAAGCATTGTGTAACAGTAGTAAAGTACATGGATGATTTAGTATTATATGAAATAATATAGATGATTTAAAGTCAAATTATAAAATAGCAGTAGGCCGGACAAAAGCAGACACTGGCTTATCAGCTACTGCTAAAGTGGGTTGACAAAACCTGGTTAACCCAATACTCTTAGAACTTTCATAAAAGTTTATTGAACAGTATGTGAATACTTGTTGGTGAATCAATGTTGTTTAATTATAGAAGATAAAGTATTGATACTACATATCTTAACAATTTCAGAACTATTACATAAAGATAATCTGTATATGTTGTAAATGAATATTATAATGTATTATGTCTGATAGACAAGAATCAGTAATGATATTGAGAATTGTATTAAAAGATTTAAGCTTTCCAGACAGTGGCAAATTTCTAAGAAAATATATACTATAGTAGTCTAAAATAGAAAGACCAGTTTTACATATGCTATGTGAATCACACTGTATGGAACTTTTCATTTTATAGATATATATTTACGATACAAAATAGTCCAAAGTACAGATCTCTAAACTAGAAGAGATTTTCTTCTGTCATGGGTTTCCAGAAATGCTTGTATTGAACAATGGGACAATTCAGATATCAGACAAATTTGAAAACTATATGAGAGAGGGGAGAATAAATCACATTTACATCTGCTGTACTACTCAGAGGGCTAGCACAACAAATAGATGAGAAATTTTACAGCCTTATATACTATCAGCAACTAAATCTTTAGCTGAATTGCTGTTACACAGAAAATTGAAAATTAAGCTAATGCCAAGTGAAAATTAACAAGTTTTTTCAAAATGAAAAATTGATATTTGCAATTTGAAACTTTTACTCACAAGATAGTTAAAAAAATTGAATTAAAGGTATTATTAAGAAATTTGTAGGCAAACAGATTATAAAGCTGAACAGAAGATTATCAAATTCAGAATAAATATGAACCGTATATTACAGCGCAAGAATTTAATACCTCTGACAGCAGTATTTTGGAAGCAGAAGTTGCTGAAGCTGAAAAGAAAAGAGCAAAACAAACAGTACATTTCAGCTAATAATGAATACTTGATGCCAACCAGTTCACTTCAGTATACGAGAGAACTGGAAATGTCACCATTCCCAAAACTGTTAAGAGTCTGAGTCTAAGGAGTGCGTACCCAGGCATCTTCAAGATTTCATTTGTGAAATTGTTTTTTTATTTTCTGGAATTAGTGGAGGTGAAGTAATTTTTATATATACATGTATTTCAGATGCATGTAAACAAATACTTAAGAATATTTTTCTGATAGTATATGATGATGTTATTTTATTAATAATTATATGTTTGACTATTTTCATCATTTAATAG
Source organism: Epiperipatus broadwayi (assembly GCA_028023455.1). Classification (NCBI taxonomy): domain Eukaryota; kingdom Metazoa; phylum Onychophora; class Udeonychophora; order Euonychophora; family Peripatidae; genus Epiperipatus; species Epiperipatus broadwayi. The sequence continues at coordinate 794,735 of JAQFVV010012685.1, read as the reverse complement.
TAATAATAATTGTTAAATGTCTTGAGATAAATTCAAATTTCTTTTAAATTTTTCAAATACATTCAACTTTTAATTATAGCCAACAGGTTAGTTTATAACACAACATTTCAAATATTATTCTCTTCTTCAATAATTGCTGGCCTGACCAGTGACAGTACTAGAATGGGAATCAAACTTAGATCTTTATATTTGTGATGATTGAATTTTAAGTCTAAGTTATTCTGTGAAAGGCAACAGTTATTAGAAATTTCTATAGTTATTTATGAAGAGTCTTCTTGATTTTTCAACTTTTTCCTAAGGAGCAAAGTTAATGAGTAGCTTCCAAACATGAATTATACTAGGTTGACTTATGGAGTTATTTAGCATTGTTAATATGAGTAGTTTCTTTGAATTTTCTCCTTTATATTTTTTCTTCTCATATGTTCACTAGTACATACATGGTCTTCTACTTTAGGTACATCTATTTTTTCTTTTTTAATCACCAGTTTGTTCTCTTTTAATTGCTTATCAATGGAGTGACTGGTTTCACTAATTTACATTCTTTCCTATTCACATGGTATCTTATAGATGCAATTTTTGTTTTCAGTTTGTAAACATTGTAGATTTTATTAGTCTGTCTGCTATCAGTGATACGTATAGATATACTCAATACCAATTATTCCTTTTTGTTGTGAAGTTTTCTTAATGACAGCTGATGGATAGTGATTTATCGTAAAAGTTCTACGTAAGTTTTTTCCCCCAAAATTACTAGTTTCTGAACAAACTTCTTTTTCTTTGTTTTTTAAATAAATATATATATGTGCTTTGCGCACAGATAATGAAGCTATTAATTGTCTATGAAAGTATTAAAATTTACTGCCAAGTGCTTTCGGGACAGTTTATAGTCACATATTCATGGCATCTTGTATTTGATTAATAGTGTAACTCCATATTTTGTGTTTCTGTTATGATTGGATGCATGTGTTAAGTATTTGCCTATATTTGTGGATTTTTTGTACTGTAGTTTTGATTTTGCTGGTGAGAAATCTTGTCATAAGAGCATCAAGAATGGCAATTTTTGTTCATGATCTGATTTTCTTGCAAATTTAATTGAATGGGGATATATTATTGATGTGCCCAGAATGTTTGTAATAGTGTTTCACCATGTATCTATAAAACATATATATCATCGACCCAATGAAGTTAGTCTTTTGATGGATATGGAATCAGGTGAAGATTAGAATTTTTTTTGGTCACAAGCAGACATAGCATTTTTCTTTCAGGCAACAGCCATTATCAATCTAGCTAGCCATCTAGTTGTTGATTGATAAGTTTATTCATGTATTATTTCTCTGTGATTTTTAAATTTAGATAACACACTTTTGGATAACATACTCTAATAACTATTAATTAATTATATTTTATAATACATTTACTAATTTTCTTTTTATCTTTCATTTTTCCAAAAAACATGTTGCTGTATTTGTTTTTTCATAATTTGAATTTATTATTACAATGACTTTTTTAAAGTATACAATTTAAAATAAAAAAATGTTTGCTTATTTTTCTGCTTAAAGATAGTTTTTGTATAGTTATATTTTTTTAAAAATCTGCTTTGTTCATCCTTGGAAGAATTTATGCATCTATAATTAATCCTACATTATTAATTTTTGAACTTTTCTATATTAGAAAGTTTGTTAAATTAAGAGTAATTACAAGCTTTTTATATTTTTTTGAAGAACCATATGATTCTAGAATAATGTGAAATAATGTAAAGAATAATATTATCACCAAACATTCAGTTTAAACAATATAAGATAAAAACAGCTATTCATTTTACTGCTAGTGTAAGCCTGAGTAATTAGTGATTGCCATATGCATGTAAAATTTTTATTTTTGTGAACTCCCATCCTCAAAACAGTTTTTGGCCTGGAATTTAAATTAGGAAGAAATGGAAGATATGCATCCTACAAACAACTTTATCAAGCTAAAAACTTTAAATTTGAATCAGCCGAAGACCTTGGATTCAAGTCAGTTTGCTTGAACAATTATATAGATCTGAAACCAGTTTATTAACTATTGTAATGGTAAGAAAAGTAGAGCTGCTTTAACCTAACCAAGAGATATAGATAGAGGGGAGGGGGGGTTTGTATCTCAACAACTCCTCCAGATTACTACCAAATGACTTACTCCCCAAACCTCACAAGAATTAATTCTTTAATGAATGCCTGGTGGTCAGGGAGAGATGAGATCAATCCCAAAGGGGACTTTTAACATAATAATCAAGTTTAAGATATATAATAACACAGACAATACATTGATAATATTAGTGAATGAATGTTTATTATTTACATCAACAAAACAACTTAAAGAATCAATGAAAATGTTACAAATTATTTCTCTTGTAACAGCATATACAGATATATAGAAATATTAAATCACCACCCCAAATGATTAAGAAATCCAGAACCGCCTTCTGAGAACAAATATATAAATACATTAGAGTTCATATTTCAAAATAGCCAGCTCAAAATGATACCATTTTGAACTGTACACTATTAGATCTTAAATATTGAAATACAAATTAACTCAAACAAAGAACATGAAATTTTAACAAACAACGATCTCAACTTTTGCTATAAACAAATGTTTTTACTATTATTATTATGTGGGGTGATTTAATATTTGTATATTTATTTCAGTATAGCTTTATGCACTAGGATTATTTTCTATACATTTGTGTTAGGTGGTTTAAAAATTAAAATTACTAATGTTTAGTTTGTCTTTATATAATAATAGTAAAAACATGTTTGTTTATAGCAAAAGTTAAGATCGTTGCTTGTTAAAATTTCATGTTTTTGTTTGAGTTAGTTCATATTTTAATATTTAAGATCTAATAGCGTACAGTTCAAAGTGGTATCATTTTGAGCTGGCTATTTTGAAATACAAACTCTAATGTATTTATATATTAGTTCACAGAGGGCGGTTCTGGGTTTCTTAACTATATGGAGTCATTCCTGACTCCATATAAGAAGTCACAGTGCATCACATCACATGATATTTTTTGAATTATTGTAATATCTTGACAAGGTTTAATTTTGAACGAAAGTGGATTTGATGCAAATAAATTTTTATTTTAATTATGTAGTTACCTATTAAATTGATTACATTCAGTTCAGGAGAAAACATATATATATATATAAACCAATTTATTGCTTGGGCTAGCTTGGAAAGCAGGAACTCTGATTGTAAACGAGAAAATAACCAACATATAATATTATAAACCTATTTTAGTATGAAATAAATTCACTGGAATAATTTAAAACGATATACAAATTTAGTAATTTAGAAACAATAATAAAATCAAATTAAAGGTCTGTCAAATATGCTATAAATATAACTACATTTATGATTTTGATTCATAGATTGAAAAATGATAAACTACACAGATAATATTGTCTATAATTTCCCGATATACAAATTATAAAAAGTATTAAATAATCCTATATATATATTGTGCTGGATGGTTCCGCCGAATGAAGTATACTTACACGTATATATGTTTGCTGGTTTCATACTTCTTCATAACACATTTATAATCTTATAAATGTTACGTGAACGAACCGGCACGTTCGAGCAAAATGGGAGATATTATTGATAGCTTTAACTATCAACAATGGCTCAAACCCCTACTATCCAAACACTTTATTTGTTTCGGAGTAAACTCCTGGCGCCAGCTATCTATTCAGAAGAATAAACAATGTATTTGGTCAGTAGGCTCATAATCCAGTGCTCGAAACATCCCATAAACTAGCCCAGTCTAATTTTAATCGGTAATAAAATATAGAAAAAGAATTGATAAAAAGAGATTGATAAAAAGAATTTGACCGACAAATAAAGTTTTAGTTTAAAGACAATTTATTTTACCTTGCATTAACTATACTAAATTTAAATATCTTTATTATTTTTAACTAACATAATATTGGTAATTTTGTCACGCACATTTTAAATTAACACAATATAATATATCTTACGAAAAAGCAAAATAATATTTGACATTTTAAATTATCTAACATTCACAAGCACGCATATCAATAGTTCATTTTATGCATGCTTATAGAGTTTATATAATTTGAATCTTGAATTTTTACGAATTACAGCGGTGGCTACTACATATAAATGAGAATAATAAATTGTTTTACCTAGGATTTTTGGAACGTGGATATTGCTTGTTGTTAGCTGCTTCTGACGGAGTATATCTAATAAAGGATATCTAACCGGTTAGATTTGACATTTCTTGAGGAGATTTAATGCTAATCCATTGGTTTCATTCTTGGAGACAGTGGAATATTGACGGAGGATTTCTGAGTTATTAAGTAGACATTATTTCACGGGCAGGTCTTGCTGATCTTGTTGGACTAAGGGCTGAAAGAAGAGCGTATATTTCCATTAGATGCTCAGCTTTGCATTTCTGTTTCTGGATACATAATTTAAACAAGACTGACACTGGAAACTAGGCTGAAAAACTGAACTTGATAAAAATCTGGCTATTTATATATGCGAATTGTTTTCGTTTTAATATCCTCCGGCAATAGGTGTTGTCGAAATTCCTTTAGTAATTAATCCTATGACAACATGTTTTTGAAGATTGTTTAATTAGTAGTAACCATTTCAAAACGTGTTGTTTTTATATCCTTAATTAGTAGCCCACCGCTGTGTTGTTAAATACATTTCATTTCAATATTTATTTTCATGTGTTTTTCAATATAATTTTAACATGCATTTATCTTATTAACGAGCTAACATTTATTTTTATTTACCATCGCACATATATACGCATTTATTCTAATAAACCGGAATGAAAAGAGATTTATATTTTAACTTTTAATTTATAATAATAACACTCTTTAACTTTTATGAACTCTTAGTTTTATCTTTTCTAACAAAATTCCCCCTCCCTCCTTTTAACCAATTATTTTCTAACTTTTATTTCAAACTCTTTTACGAAAATAAACTGTAATAAACTCTTCAACATTTAAATACATTTTTCTTTTACGTAAGATTATTTTAATAATTTTTTTTAGATAAATTAGTATGTGCCAATTTCAATATTGGTACAATATATGCACCCACATGCATGTCTATATAAAATATTCTACTTATTAACAAACTAATATAATAAAAACTATTCTATTATGGTACATAAATGCATGTTTACATGTAGATAAGGTTATCCAGTGCATTTTAAAATATACAAGTAATTCTCTATTATTAATATATGCCAATATTCTATCGTTAAATAACAAACGTATATGTAATAATACATGTGATATATTGGATTATTTCCATCATCTATGAGTGAATGTTGAATGTACATAAAATTTTAAACTTTTCAAATACAAACAACTTGTTAGTAATAACACAATTAGACAACACAAGTTAGTAATTACACAACATTTTGAGTAGTAGTATTCTCCATTCTTATTCAGCTTTTGCTGGCCTAATATGCACAGTGACAGTATTCGCATAGAAGTTGAACTCACACCATAAACCAACTGAGCTATTCTGTCAAAGGCAACAGATAGTAGAAATTTGATATACTGTATATGAGGATTGATTCAAATCCTCCTGAATCCTTCAATTTTTTTTATCTCCAAGCCCTTCAATTTATTTTATTTATTTATTTATATTATTAATATTATTTTTTTCTAAGAGAATGATTAATTAAAGACTTCCATACATTGTGTATTGCCACACTGGGTTGACATATTGCCACACTGGGTTGACGTATTGTCACACTGGGTTGACTTATAGGATTTTTTACCATTGGCATATGAGCAGCTTCCTTGAATTTTATTCTATGCATTTTTTTCCTCTTTATCCAATATTTTTGTTTTCCCAATTAAACATATGGTCATTAGTATATACATGGTCTGCTACAGTAGACATCTGTTTTTTCTCTTTTAATCATTAGCTTGTGTTCTTTCAATTGCTGTTCAACAGGGCGACAGGCCTCACCAATATATTTCCTTTCACATTCACATGGTATTTCATAGGTGCAGTTTTTGTTCTTCAGCATTTCCAGTTTAGGCTTAGGAGAAGTAAGAATTCCTCGAAGTGTTGTATGGCTTTGGAAGACTGTTTTATATATTGACTGCAGATTTTCTTTGTCTGCCATTTCTGGTATGTATGGATACACTACTATACCAATAATTGTTTTTCCTTTTTGTGTCTCTCTGTGTTGTCTATTAAAGGTTTTCTTGATGATCACTGATAGATAACCATTCTTCATAAGTGTTTGTTCTATGTGAATCTTTTATTTTCCAAATCGCTTGTTTTTGAACAAACCTTTGTTCTGTTCCATAGTGATAGTACAATTCCATGTTTAGTGCTTTTGATATGATTGGACGTATGTGCCAAGTACTTGCCAGTGTGTGTTGGTTTCCTATTGTAATGGTAACAAAAGGTTGCTTCAACCTAACCAAGAGACATAGGCCGAGGGGGTTGAACATCGCCTACTCCTCCAGATTAACACCAAGTGACTTATTCCCCAAACCTCACTAGAATTAATTCTTTAAGGTATGCTCAGTAGTCAGGGAGAGATGAGACCAGAAAAAGGAATTTTTAATGTATACATATAGTGACCGGGTTTAATAAAAAAAAAGAATACTATGGAATTTTAATAATAGTGAATGAAAGACAAAAACAAAAGAAACTTTATTTTATACATTAGCAGAATATACAAAGATTAATTAGTTGCACTGCATGCTATTTTCCCTGCAACAGTATACAGATGTATGAAAAATCCTTTTTATTTCACAAAAAGAAAATTCATATTATAAATTGGGAATATTTCTAGCCAACGATCAGGTTACTCGATTTGAAGAGAGAGAGAATTTCATTAACTCTATGGTGGGAGCACACAGTAAGAAATAATTGGACAAACCAACTAAACACTTTTTAGGACACGTTCAAAGTTCAGCCCTCTTCTAATGACCAAAATTTAAGAGTGACCCCCAACGGATATTTTTTCAGTTTTTGTCAAAAACATTTCATTAATATTTTAGAGGTTTTAAAATAAATATAAATATAAAATATTGTGACCTAGGGTGATCGAATTTGGGATGACTTCCGAGACATGATGGCAAACCAAGAGGCTAACATGAGTCTGAATAGCTCTCCGTTTCTAATTGCAGTTAGAGAAAATGGAATTTGCTCGCCAAAGCATGCACCAAATTCAAGAACGGAGTTCGTTGCTTGTGTCCAGCTATATATTTATACATATATTTGAAGGATAAGAGATCCAATCTATTAATTTTCATTGCGATCCTGAGGAAGGTATGTTAGCGTAACGAAGACTTGGCAAAAGGAGCGCTGAACACATGCCAAAACCCACAGATCACCCAGTATGCAATATAATGCAAATACAGTCAAGCGACTTTAAATTTTAACAAAAAAACCTTTATGAAAGTATATAAAACATTATGAAAGTTTGACCAAAGAGAAAAATCCATAATAGAATAATTGTTGCTTTTTCTTCATAAAATTAAAATCACTTATGCAAAGGTGCGGATATATTAATGATTAATTATAGTTCAACCACTCTTCCCAGAGAACCAGTATGTATTTCAAAAACTCTAATATAGATATACAGACAACTGCACACACTCTTTCACAGATAAAATAAATACAAACTTTTCTTTTTTTTTTTACGTTCTTCAGAAATAGATATATATATTCGTAACTTTTCAATTGACTAAAAAAAAAAAAGTGTGACAGAGAATCTAGGTAATGGTCTTTCTTCTTTTTTTTTTCTTTTTATTAAGTAAAAAAACTAATAACATCTTTAAGAATTGGATCACAAGTCTTTTACCAAGAAATAGAAATTTAACATGGAACATTGCATTATCTATAAAAAATGGGGGATGGGGGTGTGCTTTCTGCATTTGCTCTCTTTTTTTTTCTTTTCTCTCTTCAGAAAATACAAATACTTAATACTAGTAGTATAATGGCGATCAACTTATAGTAAGACATTTTTCTTTAAATTAATAAGGTTCATCGTTGCCATTATGTGTATTAACCAACATCAATTAAAATAGTAAAAAGAATAGATAGAATATTATTGACAGGACGTACATATATAATTTAAATCATAAAAAAAAAAAAACATCAATCCAGATTTAATTTTAGAAATTCAGATATGTTTTTTCTTTTTTTTTTTAAATTAATGGAATAGTTACCGGTAACCAGAGTGGGTGATCAAGGTGGGTTCATTTGATATTGCTAGCAGGTCTTCTACGTTCTTTAAGTTTGATTCATGTCTTTAATTAAAAGCATCCATTCATACAGGCCAGGCATCGATCAGGCATATTTTTCGGTTCTCCAAATGGCTCACATTTTTACAACTTTAGTCCCAGGGACGGGAGAGAAAGTGAAAGCAAAGAAAATTATTCATGCATTTTTTCCAAATAACACATTTCTGGATTCATGTAAATATACATAGAGCAAATATGCTCTGGCTCTAAGTAGTAGCAGCAAGCAGGATTTCCAAACAAATTTTTTTTTTTTATAATAATTTTTTAGCAAACATCAAGAAAAACAAATTCTTATCATAAAACTCCTTCGCAAGAGCTTCAGCAGGTGTAAGAGAGCGAAACAAAGGAAAAGTTCTTTATTTATACCATTGTTTTCTATTGTATTTTAATTAAATTTTCATTAGTAGCGAAAAATGCCCATTGTTTCAAATTTTCCCTGTTATCTATATTTTCCTAATTAAAAATGTTTCATAAATTAATTCCTTTCTTAATGGTTTCTATTTAATTAAAAAAAATTTATCTTATCTATTTCTGCCATCATATATTTTAAAATAATTACAAATAAAAATTTACATTTTCTATCATTTTATTTCATTAACTTTTCTTGTTTTTAAATAATTTTCTTTGAATTACTATAATTATTTATGCAGGTCATCATTTAGTTTAAGAAAAAGAACATACATTCACTGTGGTTGGACTTAGGGTCTTAACTAGTCTACAGTGTGGTGAAGCCAGCATATATATATATAATTGTGTATATATGCACAGCTTCATATTCCTAGAACCCATTAAAAAAAAAAAAAGTAAAAAAGAATGACTAAAGCTACGGTCTTGCAGAATGATACAGAAGGAGCACTCCTATTACATACATTATTTATGTATTAAACTACAATAATACTGCTATGTATATTATAAAAAAAAAGTTTATAATATGATCTCATGTCCATGTTGATGTGTGTCTTGGTTGTACTTAGAATTTCATATTTTTTGATTCTTTATGATGTAGCACTCTATTTAAATGATTGTTTTATCAGTGGACCTTCCTCTCTGGACCTTGTTATTAGCTCTCTGAGCTATTCTGACTTCATTACTTTCCTATTAATTCTTTTAGTGGAATTCAAGTTGAAATTTCATATTACAGATGCTCTATTGTCTGGTTGTTTCCCACTTTTTGTGTGTTTTACTAAAAGAGCTGACTCGTGGCTAGACCCATCGGCAGTGATTTTGTTCTGTGAGAACATGGTTTGAACCCTGATGAAACTGTTTGTCTTACATGACCTGTCTTGGTCTGTTTTGGGAATCTCTCATGATCGGCAAATTGATGTCTAAACTGCTTGAAGGTGAGGTAAGGTCCGCTTTGTTCTTCCACCTCTAATCCCAACTGGTGTTTTGTTTCATTTCCTGTTGGTAGAAGGTTGGTTGGCTCGTGTGTGCAGCTTATGTTAGTCGTCTGTTGGGCTTTCCGTTTGCAGAAGCCCAACTCGTTATAAAATACAAACATATTCTCCCTATAGTTTATCTCAGAGTCATGTCTCCCTAAGAAATCAGACCCTAACTACATTGTAGATCAGACCCAGAATTGTCTGAAATATGTGTTTTACATTTGGGGTCCTATCCTGATATCAAACCCCAAGCGATGCATTCCTATCCTAGCTTTTTCTCCATTTTCTAAAATAGCATGAGTTGTTTGTACTGGTGAGGTAGGTAGTACATGAGTTCCTACTGTTGTGTCCCACCATTCTTTCGTCATCAGCAACATCTGACTGCCAGTGTCCAGTAAAGCTGTGACCGGGGAGTTCTTCTAGCAGTGCTTCAACCATAGGGCACTCCTGGTATAGTGGTCTGTGATTTTCTTCCAGTTTGCAAATGAATGCTGATGCCATTCGTTTTCCCAAACACTGTCTTCTGCTCCATCTGGGGCATATAAATTATCGGTACCCTATCTTTCTGGAATAGTTTTGTGTTCTGATGATCATCTTTATAATAGTTTTGAATGGCCACCATTTGTATTTTGGACGTGTCTATTCTTTTTCTTTGTCCGCATACTCTTTATTTAAGTTGCCAAAATCTCCTAGCAGTTAGTAACTCCACCATCTCATCAATTCTGCAGTTCTGGCAGCCCAGCATATTTTACCTTATTGACCGAATAATCTGCCCTTCCAACAAGTAGAAAGCTGTCAATGACTTCAACAAAGACACTTGGCACAGGAAGAACTGGGTGTAAGTTTCTTCTTTGGAAGTGCAGTATTTTTCTTGAGATATACGGTGCAGTATTCCATCTTGCATCTCACTACAAAAAGTCACAAGTAAGGCGAGGTGGTAATCTGCAAATGTTACTAGTTTTTTATTTCCATAGCCCCACCAATCCTGGGTAGATCCATGTAAATGGTTAACTATGACCGATATCTTTTCATCTTCTCTGAGTTCCTGGAACATGAAAAGCTCTTGTAATCTCTGCAAGTGTGCCATCAGGTGTTCTCCTATGTTACCCTGAAAAGTTTTCACGTGGATAAATTTTGCCACCATTGGGCTATCTGTTCTTTCCACAAGTCTTATGCTTTCTTTATTTTCATATTGAGTGCTCTCTTTGTTCATGTTCTGAACTTTCTCGTCTCGATGTCAATAGTTTCCATCAATTTTCTAACCCATTGTGGTTCCGGTGGGTCCATATCTCTAGTTCTTATTATTAGCGTTTGGTTTTCCAACTTCCTGTCTGAAAATGATATATCTGTGTTTTCTGATCTTCTGTAGTTTGACGAATTCATGTTTCCTTCTGGGCTATACATATTTTCTGGAGAAAGACAAAGAGAGAAAAAAATTGGTTTGTTGTTTTTACTCTCTGTGTTAGTGATGTCTTTCTTATTTTTGTAGTTTTGCTATTCAATGAATTGCTTTTTTTTCCCAATCATCCCCTGCAACTGTCATCTTTTTAATATGTCTGCTTTGTTTCTTACATTGTATTTATCTTATTATATATCCATAATTCTTGCCCGACCTGTGTTTATTTTTTTTACTACCATGTTCTGTATGTTGTATATCTGGCCATCCCCTGTAACCATGTGTGTACTTGACATCCTCTTACTACTTCTGATGGGGGATGGGGGTCATTTGACCCCTCAGTTTCTCTGCTCCTTGTTTGATCACTGTTTCCCTTCCTAGCAAAAGAAAAAAAAATTCATATCTGATTTAGTTTTTTTTTTTTAATCTTCAATTTACTGGTTTCCCATCTTGCAGAACATCCATTTTATCAACAATTGACAGAGAGCAGAAAGTGCAAAAGAAAAAATATATACACATCTGTCATTCACTATTTTTTATTTGCAAAAAGCATAAAAAAATTTTTTCTCCTGATCAACAAATTTCCATATATCATATCTCAGAGTCTATCTCTAACAGTAAGGCCACACTTGGGATGCCAGATTATACAAAAAAAAAAAAGTAATGGTAAGGAAAATAGTTGCTTCAACCTAGCCAAGAGACATAGGCCCATGGGGTTCTAACCTTGCCTACTCCAGATTAACACCAAGCGACTTATTCCCCAAACCTCACTAGAATTAATTCTTTAATGCATGCCAGTGGTCAGAGAGAGATGAGACCACAAAAAGGAATTTTTAATACATACATATAGTGACGAGATTTAATAAAAACAAACAATACGGAATTTTAATAATAGCGAATGAAAGACAAAAATAAAAAAAACTTTATTTTATACATTAACAGAATATACAAAGATCAATTAGTTGCGCTTCAGGCTATTTTCCTTGCAACCATTATACAGACATGTAGGAAAAATCTCTTATTTCACACAAAAAAAATTCAGATTATAAATTGGGAATATTTCTAGCCAACAATCAGGTTACGCGATTTGAAGAGAGAGACAGAATTTCGTTAACTCTATGGTGGGAGCACATGGTAAGGATTAACTTGACAAACCAACTAAATATCTTTTAGTACACGTTTAAACTACAGCCCTCTTCTAATGACCAAAATTTAAGAATGACATCATATACTTTTTCAGTTTTTGTCAAAAACATTTCATTAATATTTTAGAGAAGGTTTTAAAATAAATATAAAATATTGTGGCCTAGGGTAATCGAATATTGTGAGCTAGGATGAGTATTGTGGCCTAGGGTAATCGAATATTGTGAGCTAGGATGAGTCCTGAGACATGATGGCAAACCAAGAGGCTAACACGAATCTGGTTAGTTTTTCCGTCTTTAATTGCAGTTAGAGAAAATGGAATTTGTTGGCTGAAGCATGCACCGAATTCAGAAACGGAGTTTGTTCCTTGTGTCCAGCTATATATTTGTACATATATTTGAAGGATAAGAGATCCAATCTATTAATTTTCAATGCAATCCCGAGGAAGGTTTGTTAGGCTAATGAAAAAAGAGTGCTGAACACATGCTGGGACACCGACTTATCACCCAGTATGCAATATAATGCAAATACGGTCAAGCGTCCTTTAAATTTTTTTTAAAAAAAAATCTTATTTATAAAAGTATATAAAACATTATGAAAGTCTGACCAAAGAGAAAAAATCCGTAATAAAATAATTGTTGCTTTTTCTTCAAAAAATTAAGATAACTTATGCAAAAGGGCGGATATATTAATAATTAATTTTAGTCCAATCAGTCTACCCACAGACTATATATATATATGGTGAGTCTATACATATTTCAAAAACTAATATAGATATATGTATGGACAACTGCACCCACTCTTTTACAGATAGAATAAATACTAACATTTTTTTTTTTACGTTCTTCAGAAATAGTCGTATATATTCGTAATCTTTCAATTGACTAAAAATAAAAAATGGGTGACAAAGAATCTAGGCAAGGGTCTTCCTTTTTTAATATAAAAAAAATACTAAACATCTTTAAGAATTGGATCACTAGTCTTTTACCAAGAAATAGAAATTTAATATGGTACATGGCATTTCTATAATAAAAGGGGGACGGTTTGCACTTTTTGCGTTTGTTTTTTTTTTTCTCTTTCTTTTCTCTCTTTAGAAAAAATATTTATAAATACTTAATACTAGTAGTATAATGGCGAGCAATTTTTAGTGAGACATTTCTCTATAAATTAATAAGATTCATCATCGCCGTTATACGTATTAACTAACACTAATTAAAATATTTAAAAAAAAAAACGATAGATAGAATATTATTGACAGGACATACGTACATAATTTAAATCATGAAAAAAAAATTAATCTAGATTTAATTTTAGAAAGACATGTTTTTCCTTTTTTTTTATTATTAATAGGATAGTTACCGGTAACCACAGTGGATGGTCAAGATGGGTTCATTTGATATTGCTAGCAGGTCTTCTAGGTTCTTCAAGTTTGTTTTACATCTTTAATTAAAAGCATCTATTTGTGCAGGGCAGGCATTGGTCGGGCATATTTTTCGGTTCTCCGGCTGGCTCACATTTCTATGGCTCCCATCCCAGGGCCAGGCGGGAAAGTGAAGGCAAAGAAATCTCACACATTTTTGCCAAGTAATATTTCTGGATTCATGTATATAAAGCTGCGGCAAGATTTCTAAATAAATTTTTTTTTTTTTCATAATATTTTTTCAACAAACTTTTTCAAGAAAAATAAATTCTTAATATAAAAGTTCTTCCGCATGAGCTTCAGCAGGTGTAAGAGAGCAAACAAAAGAAAAGTTCTTTATTTATACCTTGGTTTTCAATTGTATTTTAATTACACTCTCATTAGTAGCGAAAAATGCCCATTGTTTCAGATTTCCTCTGTTATCTATATTTTCCTAATTAAAAATGTTTTATAAATTAATTTCTTTCTTAATGGATTCTATTTAACTAAAAAAAATTTACCTTATCTATTTCTGCCATCATATATTTTAAAATAGTTACAAATAAAAATTTAAACTTTCTATCATTTTATTTCATTAACTTTTTTTTTTTTTAAATAATTTTCTTTGAGTTACTATAACTATTTATAATATATTAGGGTATATGAGCACAGACTTCTACACGACCCATCACTCTCCACTCTATCTCATAACACTGATACACTTGAAAATATATATGTCGAAAATATAAATAATCACCAATATATGTATTTCATGCTAAACCAGCAATCATCAGTTGATCCAGATTATCATCTCTACACATATATGCCATAAGTGCTCAGATATATATTAAGATAGACAATCTTCATACTTTAATGGACAGGCTTCAAGCTACTCCACACTCCAACTCTTCAACCGTCCATCCAATTGAAAATCTGATGATGGAACGCTCAAAGGCGAGGCCGAGATTCTTGTCACACCCATGTTGACTTAAAGTCTATCTGACCCTCATGTATAGGACATAATCCATTTAATACATATACAAGGGATAGGCAGACATCGCAACTATGTAGTAACTGAAACACAGGCTTATTATATACCTGTATCTATATATGTACTATATATGGTATATGAGCACAGACTTTCACATGACCCACCACTTTCCACTCTATCTCATAACACTGATACACTTGAACACATATATGTCAAAAAGATAAATAATCACCAATATAACTTGATGCAGGTTATCATTTAGTTTAAGAAAAAGAATGTACATTCACTGTGGTTGGACTTAGGGTCTTAGCTAGTCCACAGTGAATGGTGAAGCTAGCACATATATATATATATATGCACAGCTTCACTATATACTGTTGTTTTTACTTTGCCTTGAAGGAATCTCATCACAAGAACATCCGGAATGCCAATTTTTGTTCTCATTCTGATTCCATTGCATCCAGAATGACTGTAATTGCATTTCACCATGCGGATATACCACAAATGTGTCATCAAACTACCAAAGCCGCACTTTAGAGGGACATGGAGTAGTATTTATGGCTGTGGTTTCAAGTTCTTCCATGTAAATGTTGCTTAGCAAAGGTAACAGTGGTGGTCCCATGGCCATCCCTTAATTTTGTTGGAAGAATTTTTTTGAGTTATATTGAAAGTACATTGTTGTTATGCAGAATGTTAATAATTCCATTACATTAGGTAGAATTGTTCTTGTTTGTAGTCTAATATCATCATATAACATTTTCTTACAATAGACAGTGCTTTATCACATCATACATTTGTAAACAGACTTTACACATCAAAGCTTATCAATATGTCAGTTCTTTCCATTTTCATGTTCCTGACTAATTCTATAAATTGCTTACAATCACTGACGAAAGATTGTGTCCTGTATGCCAATGGACTAAGAACTTCGAGAAGCAATCTTGACAAATTTTGACATGGTGAATTTCTAGAACTAACAATGGGCCTTAATAACATTGTCTTCATGGACTTTATGTAATCCATACATGTGAGGAATCTAGCTAAAGTACAAAGTTCAATTTTTTTTCTTTGAATCACTGAAATACCTGCGATGCTTCCAGAGTAATGTTTGTTGTTTTACCCTCTATATTCAGAATTGGATTTTTTGTACTTTTTTTGTATTGGCCCTGCTATGAGAAAACTTTGTATTTTTTTATCATAATCACTTTTATCCATTACAACTGTTGTATTACCTTTGTCAGCAGGAAGAATGTTTGTAGATGTATCATGTTTAAGAGATTTAATAGCTTTCCTGCCATCACATGAAATGTTCGATTTCTGCTTGTTCACTTGATGTAAGTGTTCTTTTAACTATCCAGCATAAGTCTGCTGCTTCTTCCAGCGGCAAATTTTGAATTACCTTCTCGGGGGCTTCCATTATATCCAATAATGGGACAGTAGATGGTGTAATGGTGAAGTTCAAACCTTTTTCAAGAACTGATAATTCAGCATCAGTAAGGTGATTAGGACAACACATAGGCACAAAAAGAAAAAAACAATTATTAGTACTGTAGTGTATTCATGCATACCAGGAATGGCAGACAAATTAAAGAAAATCTGCAGTCAATATAACAATAGAACAGCTTCTCAAAGCCAAGGAATTCATATATCTACTAAACCTAAACTGGAAATGCTGAAGAACAAAAACTGCATCTGTGAAATATCCTGGAAATGTGGAAAGAGATATATTGGTGAGACCTGTCTCCCTGTTGAACAGCGATTGAAAGAACACAAGCTAATGGTTAAAAGAGAAAAAACATGTCTACCATAGCAGACCATGTATATACTAATGACAATATGTTTAATTGGGAAAGCACAAAAATATTGAATAAAGAGGAAAAATGCATAGAAGAAAATTCAAGGAAGCTGCTCATATAACAATGGTAAAAAATTCTTTAAGTCAATCCAATGTGGCAGTACACAATGCAAGGAAGCCTCTAATTAATCTTGCTCTTAGGAAAAATTAATGATAATAAAAAAATAAATAAATAAATAAAATAAATTGAAGGGTTTAGAGGAAAAAAAAAATTGAAGGACTCAGAAGGATTTGAACCAACCCTCATATAAATATATCAAATTTCTACTATCTGTTGCCTTTGACAGAATAGCTCAGTTGTTAGAGCGTTTGCCTTAAATTTGATATTCAAGAACCTAAAGGTGCGAGTTCAACTTCTGTGCAAATACTGTCACTGTGCATATCAGGCCAGTAACACCTGAAGAAGAATGGAGAATAATACTACTTGAAACATTGTGTAATTAGTAACCTGTGTTGTCTAATTGTGTATTATTACTAACAAGTTGTTTGTATTTGAAAAGTTTAAATAAAGTTTAAAATTTCTGTACTTTTAACATTCACTCATAGATGATGGAAATAGTCCAACGTATCACATCTAATAATATATTATCGTCACAAACTTTCAGGCAAACACTAGTATTCAGTATGGACTTGATGCAATGTTGAAATTTAGACATTATAAAAAATTATGTCTAAAACTGGCTACAGTAGAAAATCATTTAACCTTTTTATGTAAATGTAAGTCAGAAGGGATCATTCCTAAGGATTTATAGTTAAAACCACTTATTTCCTCCAAGAGAGTTGAGAAGATTATTCAGAGAGCAAATGAGGCCTTATTGAGAAAAAGTATAAATGTTCAGTGGTTTTCCAAATATCAAACATTCTTTTCCATAAGAAATGTAGAATGTTTTCTACAAAATAAACTTACAGATGAAGATTTTTCAAGAATTTGTCAAGCAGTGAACAGATTATATTGACAGTTACATGGAGAAATAAAAGAACTTCAGAAGAAGCTTGTAAATCTACATGGGCAAGTCAACAGGCATAGTGCAACTAGTCTATCAGCTTCGTCAGTGAAAAATCTTAGTTCTAAATACCTTACTGATGCTGAATTATCAGTTATTGAAAAATATCTGAACTTCGCCCTTACATCATCTACTGTCCCATTATTGGATATCTCAAAACTTGCCTCTGGAAAAAGCGGCAGAATTACACTGGAGAGTTAAAAGGACATTTGAAAGATATCAAGTGAACAAGCATAAATGGAACATTTCATGTGTTGAAAGGAAAGCTATTAAATCTCAAACAGGATACATTTATAGTCATTCTTTCTGCTGTCAAAGGTAACAATATGAATAAAACTGATTATGATAACAAAATATAAGGAAGTAGCAAAAAATCCAATTCCGAATACATAGATAAAACTACAAGCATTATTCCAGAAGCATCGTAGGTATTTCAGTGATTCAGAGAAAAAGAAATTAACTTCATACTTCAGCAAGATTTTTCACCTGTATGGACTATCTAAAATCCATAAAGACAATGTTCCATTAAGGCCTATTGTTAGTTCTAGAAATTTACCATGTCAACAAAATTTGTCAAGATTTTTTTCTTGAAGTTCTTAGTCCATTGGCATACAGGACACAATCTTTTGTCAGGGATTCTAAGCACTTTGTAGAATTAGTCAGGAACATGAAAATGGAAAGAACTGACATATTGGTAAGCTTTGATGTGGAAAGTCTAATAATATACCATTATCACAAACTTTCAGGCAAATATACATAATAAGTGTGCACATACATGTTTATTTCACTATAAAATATTTCAATTCTAATTACTTTTACCTAATAACAAGGTACGTATTTTAAAATGTTAAAAGTTTTTTTAAAAAAAAAACACCCTCAAAAATTTTTTACTTCTTTGAAAATCCTGCATAAAAGTTTTTTTTTTTTTAATATTCTTAATTGTAAACATCTTAAAAGTGTTGCTAGAAAGTTTCTTTATTTCTAATTTTTGTCTCTAACTTTGTGAAACTTTCTTAAATTTACAACTGATGTTAAATATTTTCTTACAGCCAATAAGTAGAAATTGACTTTCACTGCAAAATTAATGATTGAAATACGCCATTCTCAATATATACAATTTCTACTCACCAGCTAATTTCCATCAGTCCTTAATTTCATTCGTAAAATAAATATCAGCACGAGCAATCTTTATACAAACGACACTAATTATACATTGTGCTTCTTTGCATATAAATGAATCAGCATATGTATAAAATCATAGCACAGTAATCTTTCAGTAAGCTGATTAGTACTGGAATCCTTGGGTAAGCTGATCAATAATAATCAGGTTTGCGATAGAATAGTATACTGACATTATATTTTCTGAAAAGGTATATGTCAGGTAAATGTTGGCAGTCAGTCAACCCCATTCAGTCTATAGTTTGATAGACCTCAGGCAAGCAAAGCATGTAATACCCACATGGGCTATGAATCATATAAAATCTCGCCTTTTGTGTGAATTCAAACTCAACATTATGAAACTAGCAGCAGCTGGCTCCCATTCTATATCTGCCTTAAATTATCACTTAATAATTCCCTTTTTTTTTTCAAGTCCATTTTTTATAGTGTATCATGAAATTCGAAAACAGAATAATTAAGCTTTTTTTAAAATCTTGATTAAAAAAAAAAAATTTTTTTTTCAATTCACAACGGCTTGCGCTCCATGAGCGCTGTGGGAGCTCTTTGAGCACTTGTTGGATGACGTGTTGTTTTCTTTACTGACATAAAAAGTATAAGCATGACGTCAAACAAAATACGGGCATTTGATAGCTCAATGACGTAGCTTTCAGAAAATGTTTATCTAAAAAAAATTGGTTGAAATTTGGATTTTTGGCAACAGTTTTAATCGACCACAGTGTTTTTGTTTTTTTTGTTTTTTGATAACTTTTGTAATTCCCACGAAGCGATAAAAGAAAAAAAATGGTTTACTGAATGCAAGTTAACATTTGCCACGTGTTATTCACAAACAATGCCTACACTAGAGCTTCAACATAATGACTCGTAAGTAAAATTTTAATTTTTTTAATAATATTTAAATTTTTTTTAAAATTTTTTGAAAAAAATAATTTTTTTATTAATTTTAGTTTGTAATTAGTGTGCGTTAGTTTGTAGTTATATATTTATTTATGCTCATATAGAATTCATATCTGTCATAATTTTCTAAAGTTCTATCTACATTAATCCACTTATTTTTATAAAAATAATGATTTTCAAAAAATATAATTTATAATTTATAATTATGTTTGTATAATATGTGTGTGTTTACTAGTAATGAATTATAAAACTAATAATCAAATGTATACAAAGATCGCATATGCAGGCATATAATCAAGTTCTGAGTCTTATTTTATAAAAATAATGATTTTCAAAAAGTATAATAATTTATTATTTATAATTATGCGTATATAATATGTTTGTGTTTACAAGTAATGAGTTATAAAACTAGTAATCAAATGTATGGAAAGATTGCACACGCAAGCATATAATCAAATTCTGATTTTTGTTTATGTTTTTGTTTATTCTTGTTCATGCTTTGGAGTCACTCTGGTTTTGCTTTATGTTTCATAACATTATTTTCAAGTCTATAGCTAACAAATGGACTATATGCAAATAAATTATATCTATATGATACAATAAATATAACAAGATAGCATCACTTCTGTGCATAAAGAATATAAACATCACTTGTGTGCATAAAGAATATAAATATCACCAGTGTCCATAAAGAATATAAACATCACTGATGTACACAAAAAAATATAAAATGAAGAAATGAAACTCATTTTATCAGTGATATAGACAGTAGCCTATAATTTCTAGTTTTAGATAGATAAGAAGCCAATTGCTATGATGATTTCTTTTGTATCTTTTAGTAGGATGAATCTTTTTCTTTATAGATGCCTTTGACATTTAGAACATTTGGGGTACAAGATAAAAATGAAGAAGTCATATCCGACTTCTTTTGGAGATTGTGAAGCTGTGGATTATCTCAGGTAAGACATGTTATACATGTTTAGAAAGATAATTTTGTGAGGAATACAAAGAAATTATCACTGAAGATGTAATTTGAATTTTAATGTTAATTTCCAAATTATGAACAAACAATAAAATAATAATTATTTCGGATGTGAAAATTTCTTTTTTCCTTATTTTTTTATATAGTTATCACTATTTATTTTATGCTTATTGTTTTCATTAATTTTTCTAGTTTCTAGCAATGTAATTGTTTTTGCTCTAACATAATTAAAACTGAAGTTATTGTGAAAATTGTGTCTCAGGCCAGTATTTTAAAAAATTCAATATGGTGGCTTAGTCCCAAGCAGTTTAAACAAAATCAATTTTTATCTAAAAATTTTCTTAATACTGCAAACAAAATCAGATTGTAGAATTTAAAATCAAAGTATATTATAATAATTTTTATTATCAAAATTAGTTTTAATTAAAAAAAAATTCTTACATAATCCAATTAAAAGTAGGTAGGGGAATTTTATTATTATTGGTATTATCTATTATATAATGGTCGACCAACCTCACAGACCTACTTGCCATGCCAGAGTGCCACTAGGCTATTCGAACTTAGAAAATTTATAAAGGCAGCAGATACATATGGGTGAGGTTCAACTTCATCTAACCGAAAGCCGCAGACTAGCTCATGGAGTAGCTGAGCTTAAAATATCACGCTGTATATTTAAAGTTCCTAATTCTTGATATTTAAAATATTATTAAAATATATATAATAAGTTATTTAATTAAAACATATTATTATTATGCACACGCGCACTAATACAAACATCTGAAGATTAAATTAACTAATAAATATATTTGATTTAAATTAGTTGCACAGATGGGTACACTCAATAGATTTAATACAATTTTAATATTTTTCTAAACGTAAATACGCTACATAGAATACACATTTAACTATCCAATCCTTTTAACTAGGCTAAAATTTCGCATTTATACCGTTAGCTTACTGATATACCAATGTGACCAATGCAAAATGAGATTGTTAGCATAACACAATCATGCTGACAGGAATTTATATCTAGCATGATATCATTAGAGAAAGAATGAATCATGGTGGGAAGGAATGAGCATCTTCCTCATGATCATTAATAAATTTCATCAATGGACAGGAACGATCCACTGTTCAATTGGTGATACCAAGATGAAATCATTTGAAATATATATATATATATGAGGCGCTATGTAAACGGGGATAGCAGTCTTTGCTGGCTTACTGTCCTAACCAGAGCATAAGAAAATCAATTGGCATAGGAAATACATCTACAATAATTGACAATGCGATGACTACCATTTTTGCCATGCATTCAGGTGGATATTATGCTCCGTATGCTAACATGGCACAAGGGAACTAATATCCAATGTCCCTACCCAGATTACATTGACATATCTGTCCACCAACATCGATTCAACTCTGAAACAATTAGCTCAAAATTAGCAAACAAACTAACATAATTTTATGAATCTATACAGCCATTTATGCCTATTTTTAATTTATTTAATTGAAATTAATGAGTATGGAAATAGTTGCAAACATATATATTGTAACAGGAATCCTCCTTTATATAAAAAAAAAAATTTTTTTAATATTACTTATTCCAATTATTCTAAGTCTAATTACTTAGTATTTATTGAATTATATTTTAAAACATATCAATCTCTAATATGACTTTAAAGGCCCCATTACTCAAGCAGAGGAGTAATATAATTAATATTTACATACGAATCATACTCCAGGACAGACCAAGATTTAATAATAATATTAAACCGACGGTCACCTTTCCAGTCCTTGGTAATTCTCCGGCTGCACGAAATGTGAAACACCTCATGAGATTATTTATAAAGGGTTTAAATCCAGGGCACCATCCAATACTTGTACTGGAGCCCATGAAATGTTACATGTTTCAAGCACTTGATCCATGGCTAGTTCTTAAATATGAGACCGGCAACACATTTACTTAGATAAATGGAGAGAGAGATGTAAATAACACCAATAATTTACATCAATTTATTAACAGAAAATAACAATAAAAATATATATATATAAAACACACAGGAGATATTCTATATTTAAAAACAAATTATGCATGCTTCTGAAATGAATTCTATTCAAGGGAAGATTTTAAGTTTAATACTAGTATTAAAATTTTAATAATGACATCACGGATAATAGTTACCTAGGTCTAAGTACAGCACAGTTTCTGGTTTTCATATGCGATTTAAACACAGTTTCTAGTTTCCATAAGTGGTTTAAGCACTGTCTTTGGTTTTCATATGTGGGTAATCATCTTTTCTTTGGATCTGGTCAGATTCTTGGAGCGTATGTGTAACATAAATGAAGCTTCCTGATTCCACGTCCTACAATGTGGGCTGGTTCTCTTGATTTGGTGTAGCAGGTTTAAACATCGGCAGAAGGAGAGTCAATAAACTACTACGGCATTTGGCTAATGGCACATAGGAGACGAGCAGAGGAAAATGGCCGAACATTAGCTTTCTGATCTAGCCATTCATTTCTTTTTAATGGCAAGATAGTAGAAGGATTTCATTGTGCTGGACTATTAGCGGTTTGTGGACTTTATTCACTGTTGCTGGTTGATTTCAATGAAGAATATGAATCTCAATAATATGACTCAATAAATATCTGTCAATAATAATCTGACAATAGAGAATGTCAGCTTTTTATACTACTCTGACCCCACCTTTGCTCTAGTTTTAACCACGCTATCAACATATTTTATCTTTAAATTCTTTTAATTAAAAAGTACTTTCCTTTATTTTCTTGTTTTTCTATTTTAATTACACTGAGCTTAGCTATATTGTTCAACTCATCCACCTGGAATCTTAATCTCCAGAAAATGATTAGTTTAGTACGACTTATTTTAATTAATTATACTTTTTTTTTTTCTAATTAAAAAGTATTTTTAACAAAGAGTATTTTTGACAATATTATATAAAATTAAAAATACATAAAAGAAAGATAAGTTATAATTAATAAATAATTTCTAGCTTATTCCTAATTTTTTTATTTTAACTTTTCCTTTTCCCAAACTATTAATTATTGATATTATTTTTCCATTTCAAAATTTTAACTTTTATTTTTTTTTAAAAAAAAAAGTAAATCATGTAACCTGTATATATGCACACACACTTACACAACGTGTGTATATACATATTGTTACAATATATATAAATATATATATAATTTAAAATTTTACTTAATTACATAAAAGATAAAGAGATTTCTTTTAAAAATTGACGCTTAAAATTAATATTTGAGAAGTTCGTATTATATAATTAAAATTCATATTTCATTTAAAACAAACATACTTTCCAATGCTATAGATTTACTGAAGTCTGTCTTTGCAGTCCTTAATACATCACACAACTCCATTCGAAAGTTCTTCCATCTCATATTAATATTGTTCTTGGGAAGGCAAGTCTGTTGTTTGCTGCTTTCCGGGAACCATTACTCTGGAGACCGTCTCAGCTGGTGTAAATATGGGAAACAATTTATTGCATAACCCCTACATTTGGAGATCCGCAATACATGTATAAAATATGTTTAAATAATACGTAATCAGCAACAGCAATCCAAAATCTAAAACTCCACTTAAAAGTTTTCTTTTTGTATCATTTTGAATTTCTTATCATCGAATTCCAGGATCAATCTTGCCTGGCTTGGTGCTGTTCTTATTGGTGATGATGACTTTTCTCTCTTGACCGTATGTTTATTTCCATCGTTATTGGCCAGCTTGCTTTCGAGCGAGAACTCAAAATTTTATCACTAGTATTTTTTATTGATCTCTTATCTGACTTACAATCGGTTAAATGCCCAAGGGTCTGTCTGCTATTTAGAAAATCATTTTCATTTTAAGATTAAAATAACTAATTAACATCTTTTTTAAAATTCTTTTATATTAAAGTCAATCTTGTTTTTAGATTTTTAACTTTAAATAATTATATAATTAGTTTGTCATCTGTGCATTATATATATTAATTTAAATAATTTTTTTTATATATATTTATAATTCTATCTGAGAGTGATTTTATTTATAGATTTTTTCCACTTTTATTTGAAAGTGATGTAATGGCATATATGTATACAGTTACAATTATAACATGAAAATACGCTTGTTTTAGATTTTTTTTTTTTAATTATCAAAATCAGAATTAAATAAAACATTAAATAGACCTTTTTAAATGTTTGATTTAAAATACAATAATTTATAATAATTTTAAATATCAAAATTATTATTTAACCATTAACCTGTTATTTCAGTTTATATTTTAAATAAATATTTGCAAAATTTTTGTTTGTGTTCATTTCTACTTCTTTCAACTTTAAATATATGTGCACACACTATGTTGTATGCCATGAGACATTACCATCTCAATATGTTTAAATAAAACAAGTCTGACAACTGTGAAAATTTAAAAGGCCTTTTTAAAATTTTATCCAGTTGGTAAAAGTTCCTGAAATATTCTATCTGTACATATGTATATCTTATATGTTTAAGAACCTTTAAAGCAGGGGTCCCCAACCTTTTTGCACTTAAGAGCACATTCTGTAATACCAGCCAAGTGGCGGGCACCATTTATTTTTTCAACCAGGTGGTGGAGACCATTTATTTTTTCATTGTTAATTTATAGTTGGATATTGTTAATAATACACATAATGTACAAAAAAATATTTATTTCAAAAATAAAATTTTAACATGTAATTAACGTTTATATTTTTACGCTGTAAAAGTATAGTATGCTCTACAATTTGATTACAATATAATACAATAATTTATAAGAAATTTTAAAAATTAAATTTATTTGTATCAGATAAATAATTTTTTATCATCTTCGGATAGCGGGGGGCATATGTAAAATGATCTGCAGGCGCCATGGTGCCCGCGGGCATAGGGTTGGGGACCCCTGCTTTAAAGAATAGTTCTAATTTTTTATTAGGGCATGCCTCTAACTCAATAGAATAGTTCTAATTTTTGAAAAATCTGCATGCAATAAAAAATTAATTTTTTTAAAAAAGGAAATACTTAATATTTTATTTAATTTATAATTTTTTCAGAATAGTGTACCTTTAATGTAATTTTTAAAAAAGGAAAATTTAACATGTGTGGATTTATGAAAATGGTAAAAAAAACTAATAGAAAATTATATTAACAGGTATTTTAGATAATTTTTTTGAGTGATTTAACGTTAATTGACATAATTTTGCCAGAAAATTTTTACAGTTTTAAAATTAACATTTATTTTAATTTTGATTATCATCTTTATAGAGATGGAAACTCATCTTCTATAATATATTTTCTAATAGAACTGGTGTTTTATTTTTCATGGTTGAACTTTTGTTTAGATACCACCACATATTCAGATCAATTAGATTGAGGTATTATTATAAGAATAGATTTACAGGATATTGGAATGTTGAATATACCAAAGAAGTTTTGTATAGTTAAATATTGTAGGACTGATATGAAGTAATAAGGGTTAAAAAGAAAAGAAGTTATTAGATTTTTTTGTTCTAGGCACAACTATAAAAATTGTGGATTGTCTTTTATTTTGGTGTTAAGACAAAGGAAAATGTTTTGAGTCAGAATTGTATAAACAACATATTGTTAAGATTAGATTGTAAATTGTTCAAAAAAGTCTTGTATAACTTTGTGTGCAAATTAGTAACTACATTTGTTTAATATGTTTTGATAATATGGAAGTTTTATTGCTAAGCATTTTTTTTTATTGGTAAGTTTGCTGGTTTATTTATCAATTTATTGAATAATTTATATCTTTAATTAATTTTAGTAGATTTAGTGTTATATCTATATAAAGTTTAAAAATCAATGATCACAGAATTGGAAATATATATATATTAATGAATAGAAATTATTGAATCAAAATTTAGAAAATTATAATAAAAATTTCAAAAAAAAACATGACAATTTTCAGTCTTAAAAAGGAATTTAAGAAAAGAAATTTACATTTTTGCAATATTCAGTTGAATTTTTGAATAGTCTAACAAGTTACTTGCTGGAAATATTTTTAAAATACCCCAAATTTATATGGCATTTATAAAGCTAGTTTAGGTGGGTGAATATTTTATGCAAAAATACATCCATTTTACTCAAACTCTAAAATCTATTTATTTCAAACTACTATACTGCATAGCTAAAAATTAGGTAATATTATCCAAATGAATGTATTATTTTATGAAGTTTTTTGTCTACACATGTCTTACTGTTTTGTATTAAGTTTTTTGTAAATAAAAATACAATATTTAAAACAAACAAATCATCTGAAAATAGTAGGGCAAAGTCTTCATCATCATTTCTGCACAAAGAAACAATGAAAGAGAAGACAGTAGATTTCATGCTAATCAATTGCAAGCTGGTGAAGATTGAATTTTTTTTCTCATTTTATATTCTATCTAAAAATAATTGGCTACTCATTTAGTAACCAGTAATTAGATGCACATCTGAATTAGCTATGGGAAATTGTCTGGAAAAAAATTCTAAATTTGCTTACAAATTCTATTTATCAAAAAAAAAAAAAGTTTAAATCCCAAGTTGATTTGAACCCTAAATTATTGATATGAAAGTGGAAGAAATAAAAGTTAATTCAGATAATAAGTTTAGTAAGTTAAAAACTAAAAGTATTATTCTTATATCTTCTCTTTTACTTTTTTGCATTCCTTCACATATTCATATATGTATTACTTATAATCAATCTCCACATATTCACTTTAATGCAATTTTTTTATATAATTCCTTTAATTTCCTAACAGTTTCGACTACCCTGCAGTCTTTATTAGAGCTACAATATTTAAACATATAATCATATAACCATTAATATACATATAAAATACACATTTTACATTATCATTCATAATAATATTTTATTCTTAACTCTATACCTTTACTCCCTCTTTTCTAATAATATTTTTTCATTATACTGTTTCTACTTTCTTTTTATTTTTTACTTTTTCTTCCTATCATTCTCCATTACTCTAATATATTTATTATCTTTTTTATTTTACTTTTAACACATATAAATCTAATTCCTTTTCTTCCTTTCTAATCTTTATCTATACTTATTCTTTTATTAATAATCTTTATTCCTATTCCTATCTTTATTCTTTTTATAATTCACTTATTCATTTTACTCACCACTTGCACTCCTTTCATATAACTTCCTCTATTATCAATTTCTTTAACTATTTATCCTATGTTTAAACTTTATTTTACAAATATACATTTTTTCTATCATTAATATTTTTATAAAATAATGTCTTTACCCCTCCATCTCTATTCAAATTTGGTTTTATCTTCTTAATTAATATAGAAAGAGGAAGGTTGTGCAAGTGGTGAGTAAAATGAATAAGTGAATTGTAAAAGGGAATAAAGATATGAATAGGAATAAAGATTATTAATAAAAGAAGTATAGATAAAGATTACAAAGGAAGGAAAGGAATTAGATTTATAGGTGTTAAAAGCAAAATAAAAAGATAATAAATATATTAGAGAGTAATGGAGAATGATAGATAGGAAGAAAAAGTAAAAAGAAAATAGAAACAGTATAGAAATAATGAAAATTATTATTATTAGAAAAGAATAGTGAATAAAGGTGTAGAGTTAAGAATAAAATATGATTATGAATAATAATGTAAAATATGTATTTTATATGTATATTAATCGTTATATGATTATATTGTACCATTTATTTATATATAAAGTACAAATTACTTTTTAATATTAGGTATTATAAAAAAAAGAAAGGAGAGCGAACACGATCTTTATTTTTTTTTTGTAACATAATGTTTTAAAAAAAAAAAACGTACAGTGAAAGTTTAATTTTTCTTTTTTTTTAGAAATAAGTTAACTAAAATAAATTCAATGTTGGAAAGTGCATATTGAATCATTGATTCAAATAGTGAAAGGAAATTTCAAAAGGTGAAAGATTGCTATCAGAAACAACTTTCTGATAGTAATTAAAAATGGCAGAAATTCTTAACGGAAAAACAGACTTTGTAATAAGAAAAGGAGAATAATGTAGAAGTTTATAAAGTAGAACAAAGAAAAAAAAAAGAACGTGCGCAGAGCTTCTAAAAAGAATCTAGGAGTATAAAAGGAGCCGACAGATTTGAAAAGGGGTCTTTTTTCTCTTATTGTTCCAATAGTGCTGAGCAATTTGAAGTGCCTCATATTTTTTTAATAAAATGTGTCCACTTAGATACGAACTGAAATCGCTTGCTATGAGTGAGTAGAAGTCTATCGTTTGCCGACACTTTCTCTCGAAAAAAGTCACCTAGATTGTCATCTGGCTACCTAAATTAGATCGGAGATTCGGAAATAAAACTAAAAGAAAAACAACTACTGCAGACTACCCACTAACTGAATTGTACGTCGGGAAGATCGATGACCTACTTAATGTCAACTTACCGGTAAGTAAATGGCCATAATTTTTTTTACATAAAGCTTTATGAATAGTGAGTTGAATGGAAATGTTATCCCATAAATTTTTCTTGGATCAGAAGATTTGCGAACTGAGAAAGGAACCAAACTGTTACTACGGAAAATAAGACTAAATAATTATTACTCCAATATTTGAATCAAATTATTGAATTCATATGCACAATCTTTTCCAACATTATAATTTTGTCTTAATCATAAATATTGAATGCTTGACGAGTTAGAATAAATCTTTATTATTAACTTCACTTTCATTGTACGTGTATAAAATTAATGCTATTCTATTTAAGTTTTACCTTTAGTTATTTAACTTAGATCGGTATACAAATTATTTTTTTTTGATAAATTTAATTTCCGTAATTAAGAAAAAATGGGGATATCTTCTTCTTAACGAGAATGTTAACTCAGATCGTATTATTATTACCTTACGGGCTACAATATGTTTGACGCAGTCTCAGTGGGTCTAACGACTCTGGCGCCCTCAAGTAGAAATTAAAAACTGGTTCTGCTCACGATTGTACTCGGTAATAGTTCTAGGCCGAAGTTGATCAGGAAAAATAGCTGTGTTGAGAATAGAAATACAACTTTCTTTTTTCTTTTGATACAGCTTGATCAACTCACGCTCAAATATAAATGTGAGGCGTATAGTGGCCAAGTAATACGAAAAATGTTACAATGGCTTGCCCAACTCGAGGCTTACGAAAAGAAAAAAAAAAAACCACGACCTGAGAAAATTTAAAAACGGCATAAAATTGAGAATTTAATGTCCGTAGCCGGAAAATAAATATGACCACAAATAGTGCGCAAGTCTAAAAAGTTATTGCGTACGATTACAAAAGTTTTTTTTTAGAGTAGGATTTTAAATAAGGCTATATTGAAAGAAAATAATAGCTTATAAATTATTAAATAATAAATAAAACCGATCAAAGGTAAGAAATGACGGTAAAGGTAGAGGGGGACGGGAGATTATAGGGTGATAAAAGAGAGGGGTGTCGGTGAACGAATTTATTAGCAAAGCAAAATAAAATATTGTATTTATATCGTAACAATTGATAGCGTTAAGATTTTGTTTACTGTAGCAAAAATAAGCAACACGGCCATATATGAAATTGAGAAGTAATAAAAATCTACAAAATATGGCAGAAAGTGCGGAAGAATTAAAAGAGGGCATGGAACCCTTAATAAAAAAAAAAACTATTATACAAATGCATGACAGAATTCAAAGAAGAAATAAAAAAAGAAATGGCAGAGATGGTCAGAGAATTAAAAGAAGAAATAAAAGAACCAGTAAAAAAAAAAGGAAAAAGAAAAGAAATAAAGTGATCAGTAGAACAACAGAAGAAAAGAGGATAGATAATCTTATTTGTGAGTGGGATGGCGAATCGATTAAGTACACATCTCAAGAATGCCCAAAGGTTGTTTTGCAAATAAACTATGTCAAAGTAGAGACATTGTGGGATTCTGGCAGCCAGATATCGGTAATGTCAGAAACAACGTATGAGCGCATGCGGAGCCAACCCATAGAGATACCAACTCTACCAGTGAAAAGCATGCTAATAA
Source organism: Epiperipatus broadwayi (assembly GCA_028023455.1). Classification (NCBI taxonomy): domain Eukaryota; kingdom Metazoa; phylum Onychophora; class Udeonychophora; order Euonychophora; family Peripatidae; genus Epiperipatus; species Epiperipatus broadwayi. The sequence goes on along the minus strand of JAQFVV010012685.1, from coordinate 764,177 downwards.
TATTAGCAAATAACAAAAAGGCACAATTGGGCTCAAAACAGGTTTGGGTGCAAATTAAGATAGGGGATAAAATTATGCCCCACACGCTATTAATTCTAAAAGGGTTGGTACATGAAGCCATATTGGGGTCAGATTTTATGCACAAAACTGGGTGTGTGATCAATTATAAAGATGAAAAGATTATCTGTGATGGGGAAGAAGTGGAGTTTGGGTCATGGATGAGAATGAACCAGCAAAATGTATGTAATATGGAGGTTGAGATAGAACAGCCTTCAATAGAGGCACGGATTGATGAAGTAATAAAGGGAGTGAAGGAAGGATGGAAAGAGAACCTAAAAAAAGTCTTAAATGAATATAAATCGAATTTTTCAGATAAACCCGGGGTTATTAAAGGGTATGAGCACAGGATCAAGATCGCTGACAGTACACCATACCAGGCAAGATCATACCCAGTGCCACACCACTATAGAGCTGAGGTAGAGAGAGAATTAGCTAAAATGGAGGAGTGGGATATTACCACTAAGGGTTCGTCAGCATATAATAACCCATTGGTGGTTGTAAAAAAAAAAAGATGGAACCATACTACTGTGTTTGGATGCCAGGCAATTGAACAAGATTACATGGCCAGATCAAAATGTTCCACCTCCAATTAATGAGTTGGTAAATAAATTCCGGGGAAAAAAGATATTTTCCACGTTAGATCTGACTGCCAGCTATTGGCAGATCAGGTTACACCCTGCTGACCGGAAGTACACAGCATTTCGATATAATGGTATATCGTACCAATTTAACAGAATGCCTTTTGGTCTCAAGAATAGTGGAGCAGGCCTGCTAAAATGTCTCGATCGTGTGCTGTGCTCGGAAATCAAAAAGTTAATCACTGTTTACATGGATGATGTGATTATTGCATCCAATAATGCCCAGGAACACTTACAACACCTCAAGTTGTTTCTACAAGAGTGCAATATGAAGGATATTTGCATTAATTTGCAAAAAAGCTGTTTAGCAGCGGAAGAAGTGAATTTCTTAGGGCACTTAATTAATGCCAATGGAATTAGACCCCACCCGGACAAAATCCAGGCAATACGAGATTTCCCAGCCCCTCGAACACTAAAACAGGTGAGATCGTTTTTGGGGATGTGTAATTTCTACAATAAATTTTACAAAAACTTTGCTTCAGACATGGAGCCTCTGCTGCAATTATTACGTAAGGGAATGTCGTGGAAATGGACGGAAGAGCATGAGACCAATTTTAGGGTTATTAAAGAGAAATTCCTTAGTCAAAACCGTTTATTGTTCAGGTAGATAGTAGTGGGTATAGGTTAGGTGCTGCTCTTATGCAAGCTCAAGAGGATGGTACCTGGGGTGTAATTTATTTTGTCAGCAGACCACTGAGAGGTGCAGAGATTAATTACTGTGTAACAGAGAAAGAGGCCTTGGCTGTGGTGTGGGCATTTCAGAAGTTCCGCCAATTCTTGATAGGATCGGAAACGATTGTTAGGACAGATCATAAGAGCCTAGAGTTCTTAAATCACAGTTATTTAACAAATAGTAGGCTAATCCGATGGAGCCTTTTCCTCCAGGAGTTCAATTATTCCATCCAGTATTGTAAGGGCACTGAAAATGTGGTAGCCGACACATTGAGCCGGAATATTGTTCCTGATACCCAGGACCATTTGCAGATGGAAGATATCTGTTTGGCAAGTGTAGAATTAGAAACAGACGCTGTAGTAGAAGAAGGATTGAGACACTTAGGAAAGGTACAACGGCAAAGCCCGACCTACAAGAAAATTATTGATCAACTAGAAGACAAAGATGAAGCGGGAGAGACAGCAGATGCTAACACTGATGAGAGATACTGCCTGAAAAAAGGGATACTATGGTATATCACCGACCCTCGAAGGGATCAATGGAAAATGATCATACCAGAAAGTTTACAGGAAGGACTTATTGACTACACACATCATTTGTATGGGCACTATGGTGTAAATAAAGTGGAAGCCTTATTGAGGACATGGTTCCACTGGCCGAATATGAGAGCACAGGTCACCAGGATAGTAAGCTCATGTGAAATGTGTCAGAAGACAAAACCAGCAAACAAGTCATATCAAGGTCCATTGAATTCCATCATCCCTAAAGAACCCAATGACCTGGTGGCTATTGATTTCTATGGACTATTGCCAGCTTTCGGGAAAATGAAATATCTACTAGTAGTATATGACCTTTTTTCAAAATGGGTGTCAGCATATCCGGTGACCCAAGCCAATACCAAGAATGCCATACGAGCCCTTGAGGTACGATATTTTAAAAGGGTAGGCAAATCAAAAGCTATTTTGTCGGACCACGGTACGCCGTTCACATCTTATGATTGGCAACAGTGGATAGAGAGGATGGAGGTAAAACACATATTGTCATCCATACGAAATCCGCAATCAAACCCTTGTGAGCGGGTGATAAGAGAGTTAGGACGCCTCTTCAGGGTATATACTGCATCCAACCATAAAGGATGGGTGAAACAACTCCCAAGGGTGTTAAATTTCATAAATTGGTCTCATAATGAATCTACCGGATTTGCACCTGTAAGACTTCACTTTGGACAAGCAATACCTAGATTGTACCAATCCAAGTTACCCGCTGGTCCAGAAAACATTGATAAAGGGAGAGATCATGAAGAAGCAAGAAAAAAATTGGAACACTGTGCCAAGCTCCGAACACAGCGGAAAGGAGGCCTGACTGATAAGTTTAAAACAGGGGATACAGTATGGGTAAAAACGAACCCTGTGAGTCAAACTGGGAAGCATATTTTTAAAAAGTTCCAAAATTTGTATGAGGAACCTTACCAAATCAGCCAACAGGATGGTCCAAATGCTTTCACTTTAAAGAATGGTGAAGGAGAAAGGGGTACCTATAACGCTAGGTCACTGAAACCATATAAGACTAGGACGTGGATTAGAAGTACTCCATAAAGACTTATTAAGAATAAAATTAGTTCAAACCTATATTTTATTCTTATTCCCCTGCCCCGGTGGTATTGTACCATTTATTTATATATAAAGTACAAATTACTTTTTAATATTAGGTATTATAAAAAAAAGAAAGGAGAGCGAACACGATCTTTATTTTTTTTTTGTAACATAATGTTTTAAAAAAAAAAAACGTACAGTGAAAGTTTAATTTTTCTTTTTTTTTTAGAAATAAGTTAACTAAAATAAATTCAATGTTGGAAAGTGCATATTGAATCATTGATTCAAATAGTGAAAGGAAATTTCAAAAGGTGAAAGATTGCTATTAGAAACAACTTTCTGATAGTAATTAAAAATGGCAGAAATTCTTAACGGAAAAACAGACTTTGTAATAAGAAAAGGAGAATAATGTAGAAGTTTATAAAGTAGAACAAAGAAAAAAAAAAAGAACGTGCGCAGAGCTTCTAAAAAGAATATAGGAGTATAAAAGGAGCTGACAGATTTGAAAAGGGGTCTTTTTTCTCTTATTGTTCCAATAGTGCTGAGCAATTTGAAGTGCCTCTTATTTTTTAATAAAATGTGTCCACTTAGATACGAACTGAAATCGCTCGCCATGAGTGAGTAGAAGTCTATCGTTTGCCGACACTTTCTCTCGAAAAAAGTCACCTCGAAAAAAGTCACCTAGATCGTCATCTGGCTACCTAAATTAGATCGGAGATTCGGAAATAAAACTAAAAGAAAAACAACTACTGCGGACTACCCACTAACTGAATTGTACGTCGGGAAGATCGATGACCTACTTAATGTCAACTTACCGGTAAGTAAATGGCCATAATTTTTTTTACATAAAGCTTTATGAATAGTGAGTTGAATGGAAATGTTATCCCATAAATTTTTCTTGGATCAGAAGATTTGCGAACTGAGAAAGGAACCAAACTGTTACTACGGAAAATAAGACTAAATAATTATTACTCCAATATTTGAATCAAATTATTGAATTCATATGCACAATCTTTTCCAACATTATAATTTTGTCTTAATCATAAATATTGAATGCTTGACGAGTTAGAATAAATCTTTATTATTAACTTCACTTTCATTGTACGTGTATAAAATTAATGCTATTCTATTTAAGTTTTACCTTTAGTTATTTAACTTAGATCGTTATACAAATTATTTTTTTTTGATAGATTTAATTTCCGTAATTAAGAAAAAATGGGGATATCTTCTTCTTAATGAGAATGTTAACTCAGATCGTATAATTATTACCTTACGGGCTACAATATGTTTGACGCAGTCTCAGTGGGTCTAACGACTCTGGCGCCCTCAAGTAGAAATTAAAAACTGGTTCTGCTCACGATTGTACTCGGTAATAGTTCTAGGCCGAAATTGATCAGGAAAAATAGCTGTGTTGAGAATAGAAATACAACTTTCTTTTTTCTTTTGATACAGCTTGATCAACTCACGCTCAAATATAAATGTGAGGCGTATAGTGGCCAAGTAATACGAAAAACGTTACAATATGTTTAAATGTTGTAGCTCTGGTAAAGACTGCAGGACAGTCGAAGTTTAAAAAATTAAATGAATTATATATAAAAAAAGTTGCATTAAAGGGTATATGTGGAGACTGATTATAAGTAATATATGTATGAAGTTAAAAAACTATCTTAATGAAACAAAAATGGAAACTAAAGTTGAATTAACAAATTGTATAGGAGTTAGTAAACATAGCAGTGGTAATGCAGAAAAATTACCATTTGGATAATAATGAAGAAAATATAAATGATAAATATATTTATAAAATAATTAATAATGTTGCTAAAGTTAATTAAAGTTTATTGTAAAGAGGAAGTAATTTTATATGATATTAATATGAAGAGAGAAAAATATTCTAGATTTAATAAAGGGGAGGAAAGACATAATAAAATAATTTTGTAGAGTATAAATTTATTACTGATGAAAGAGATTGATACTAGAAAACATGATTGGTGGAAAATATTTGAAGGTAAATCAAATATAGTGAGAAAATTTGGTTTATCTCATTCTATAAGCAATAACAATATAGCTAAGAGTATATGGTTAGTTTATAGTTATGATATCTTAGAAATTAAATAATTTTATTCAGATATAAATACTTTTAACTGTTGAATTCAACAATATTGAATATTGGTTTAAGAATAATTATCAATATAAAATATGAATATAGTTGTGGATGCAATATTCTAGTGAAATTATTTTATTATCTAAAATATAACAATGAAAATGTAGTTTTTTTATAGAAAATATTGATGAAATCTTACTATTGATGTTAAGCTTTATTTTTAGAGTTAAAGATATTTAAACTTTTTAGTATAGAGAAATTAATGGATAATTGAACAATATACCATGCAGGTAAAAGAAAACTGTAGAAGAAACCAGTGTGTCTTTTGTTTTTGAAATGTAGGGGGAGTGTATGTAACTAGGAGGGACATATAAAGGCTAAAAAAAATGTATTAAAAATAGTTTTATTATTATTTAAGAAACATAAAATATGGCTAATAAAGGGTTATAATTTACATTGATTATAGATAAACAACCTGGTCAATGTATGATGTGTGTATGCATATAATAATAAATAAATGAAAATTACACATCAATATTTAAATAATTTATCGTATAAAAATTAATATTGTTATTAGTTATTGATTACAATAAATAAAAAATTAGAAATATTTATGTTCTTGGTTGTTAGTAATTATTACGATTTATAAAATATTATTTGTCTTTTTATTTAAGCAAATGAATTTATTTAACATAATGCTAGGCACAATGCAGGAAAATCATTAAAAGCTTTTTGAAATAATTGCCTGATTTCTAATGAGAGCACAATTTTGAATAAAAAATTTGATTAGAGGCAGACATTGAACAGAGAGAGACTATTTTTAAATTTCCTGATTTAAAAACTTAACTGTGGATTAATTAAATATTTTAATATCTCAGAAATCAAAAACATAGATTGCTAAGATAATAAGATTGAGGGAGAGGTCTGCCTTTTATTTGCTACTATATTTTTTCAAGGAATCGGATGGAAAGCCTAATATGGAATAATTGAATTGTATTAACACAAATCTCTTGCATTTTGTTGTATTTATCATTCAATTAGGAAGCAAAACGGCTATACAAAAAATTATTGTTCAAAAACAAATTGGTCATTCTAATGGCTAATAATAATAATTCCATTCAAATATCACATTGCAAGCTTTGACATAGATTATTTATGGAACCCAAAGAGACATTTAAGGATAGAAACTTGGTCAATTGATAAAGTTATTATTTAATAACATACCATTTAGGTTAAGTAAATAAATAAAAAATATTATTTTATGTTTATAAAAAAATATAATTTTTCATACTGGTACTATATAAAAATATAATAATATTTTTATATAACAAATATTAATTTTAAAAAAGTGTATTCACACTCTTAGTTCAAAATGCTTGAGTCTGGATTATTTATATATAAATTGAGGCATAGAAGAAGGTGGGTCCATCTTTTTCTTATAGTTCTGACTTGTGTTTGAGAATTGAGAGGTCCATGTGCTGTCATTATTGCATCTGATTGGCTGTCACATAAGCATGTTTAAAGCGTATCTGTTGAAGGTTTTAGCTTTCACGTTATTTTAAAGTGTATTAATTAATGATTGCTATATAAAGTTGAGGGATACATTATTTTAGTTGGATCTTTATTCTTATTTATATGACAGGATGTTTAACTCAAAGCAGAGTATATATATATATATAATCTTTATTACACATGGGAGATTTAAGTAGTCTTAATATTTGATAGATATACTTCTGCTCCATTTCTTAATTCTAATATCTAAATTAAAAATAATTTAAATCATAAATAGTAAACAAATATGTATGATTATTGTAGTGGTTATATAATAATAAACTATAATAAAAAGGATTTGAAATAATATTTTAGAATATTACATAAGTTTATATTTTAACATAAGTGAAATATATTTTTTTAAGTTTGTAAAATTTCTTTATTGAAAATAAAGATATAGTGTATAAGTATTAATTTATTATTTTTATTATTATTTCTTTGGTATTTTAATTATTATGTTCATATTGTATATTTTATACAATAAAATAGCATTGTTATCTATTACCTATGGTGTCCCTGATCCCAAAATTTTATTTATGCTTTATTTTATTTTGAAGTTAATGCAAAATCTGTCTGTGATGGATGTCACTTTGGGTTTGTTGTCTATTTATTATGTTACTCTTATTTTAAGATTTTAATATAAAACCTTAAATATTTATGTGCTGTATTTGCACATTAACTACAGGTTGTAAGGTCATTGTAACAGGTTAGAGAAGTGCCATATGTATTGTTGCAAATAAATCATCTAGCTTGCATTCATTATTTACTTAGAAATTCTTGAAGCTTAGAATGTGCTTTTGGTGCTACAGTTGATGCATTTTATTATACCATCATATCAGGTGTTGAAATATCTCTAAGACCACACATTATTAATTAATTGAGAAGTAGAGTATATTTGGACTAGAGATAATCTCTAGTTTAATTAATGATTAATAAAAGTTATTAATATATTTCTATAAAGTGGATGGTATCAAAGTGTGAGTACAGAAAATTTGAACCTTGTCAATTAAAGTATAGTAAATTGCTATATATATATACTGAACAAATGATGAAGATATATGTAAGAGATTGTGATCTGGGCCATGAGTGATGATGGTTCAGCACAAAATGTACATTTTGGAGATCAATTATTTTTTTCACGTTTTTGGACATATGTTTCAGGATATTGTGATAAAATAGATGTTTGAAATATATATTATGAAGTTAAGTATATGTAAAAAAATAATATTTATTTAAAAAATTACAATATGAGTTATATATATCTTATTTACTTGGGGGAAAAAAGTGCTCAGTTGGTCTGACTTGGGGGCTGATCGATAGTTGTGATAGAATTGAGCTAATGTGAAATATGCACTGAGATAAGTATAACTAACTGTTGAAAAAAAATATATATATATTGTAATGAAAGTATACATTATAAACCAAGTATACTCTTTGGTAAGCCAAAATATTAATAATTTACTGTAATATATATTTTTGATTTCTTGTTCAGGCACAAATTTATGGAGTGGTATGTAATGATACTTTTTCTATCCTAACTGAAGATACCAATGAAAGTATCAGCACATTGGTACAATTAATAGGCAGATAACACTACTGCTACCTTAATCATTCTGGATAGCAGTTTGTGTGTATTTTATTCTAGAATAGAATAGTGATGACCCTTTGACTGCTCTAAATAGTATTTGCCAAGAAGATAGTTTAACTAATGAACACTTTTAGTTTTATATCAATACTTGTTTTATTTTATTTTTTTTACTTGATTGCCACAGTGATCTTCACTAATTGGCTATGACTAAAAATAAATAAAGTAATGTGGAATGAATAGAACAATAAAATAAATAACTATTTCTGTTCAAGGATCAACATCTATTCTCAAATTAAAAAAGCTTAATAATTTTACTTTCATTACATCCCCAAAGTATCTAAACAGCTTATAAAAACTGTAGCTAATGAATTTAAAGTCGGCTTCAGCCCCCCGCCCCCATACTAACAGACTCATTAACAATGCAAAGGACAGAATCGATCTATCTCAAACCCCCAAGTCATATATAGCATTTCATGCCCTTGGGCTGGATGCAGAGCTACTTCTCAGCACATGTATACATACAGAAGAGTTAAAAAACAACAACGATAACATCTCAATATTTTTTGAACATGAGAAGCAGGCCGGTCATATGTTCGAACTCTCCAACAATTGCAAAATGAATATAAAAGAAGCGTTATCATCAATGATGACAACTCCATCAATAGATGTGACATATGTTTTGCTATCTCCAGAAAATGGACAAGTTAATTTACATATGCATTTATATACATTACCATTTATCAATATCACAACAACGATTTAAAATCTATTTTGGCTATGATTATGAGGGACAAAATCTCAAAAGCGCTTGGCCTACATTAATTTACTTTGATTGTTTTCTTACCATTAACATCTTCTTCACCCAGCATGTCAAAGCCCTTGTATATACTATTAAAAATATTACTAACGTATACTATTGATATATATAAAATAAAATTAGAGATGTTTTAAATTAAACAAATTTGATTTAATTTAGAAGTAAAATTGACTCAATTTATGGAAATTTATGATTATACTTGAAGACAGTGATGTTTTCTTTACTTTTCAAAGACAATTTTTTGTTCTATCATCTTGAGTAAAATGCATCATTGTATAAAATGAGAGATAAAAAGTAAATTTTAATAGAATATTTTTACTTTTGAAAGACAAAAGTTTATCTGAGTGTTGGTTTAATGAATTTATATGCGAATATATATATATTTAATGTAAATATTTGTAAATATGGTATGTTTAAAGATGAGAGATAATTTTGAAGATAGTACCCATGCATCAAATTCAGAATTTAATTTTATTATCTGAACATACTTAAGTGTAGCTTCAAGAAAGTAATTGGACATTGTTGTGAAATGATTGATTGCAGGTCTTGGAGGATTATTAGTGTTGTATCTTGTAGACCCTCGAGCAATCACTATCCACCATTATGATTTATTCTCTAATGTTTTGTGTATCCCAAATTGTCTTCTGCAACTGTCTTATACACTTTTCCAGGATTAGATTTTTTTTTAATAAACAAAAACATTCTTTTTTTAATTATTAATTTTGCTCTATTATAACTATATTTTTACAAAAAACATTTAATGACTTTCTATTTTAAAATTTTAAAAAAAATTATATCTTATTGTTACAAATTAATTAATTAGTAAAAGAAAATAAAAATATATTCTACAGTAAAATGAAATAAAATAAATGCATTATGTGTATATATATTATATAAACACACATACACAAATCACAATCCTTTAAATATTTCTATCATTTTATTTAAATATATGTGTATGATAATCTATGATGTTATGTTTATATCTATATAACACTGAAGGCACAGTTATTACCAATGATGATTCAGTTTCTATATGTGTATATGGTATATTAAAATGATTTTTTAGCAAATAACACATATAAGATATATATATATTGAACTATATTAAAATGAGTATATTTGCCATCAATGGAAGCAATTTAGTCTTTTTTTTAATTAGTATAATTTATTTATTTTTAAATATGTGCAATGAAAGGTATTTGTTTGATATTTTCTGTTTAATTAAAAATAAATGTTAAAATTGGAAAGAATGTAGGCACATGCTGATTATTTATCCAGATAAACAAAGAAGTACAAATGCAATAGATTACCATCATAAAAAGTTTTAACACTAATTAAAGATCGTGAAATAATTCATAAAAAAGACTTTGGAACTAAAAAGAAAAATAAATGTATAAGATTATCAACTTACACATTCTGATAACAATAATATGCGCAGAAGCTTCATAACTGGATCTAGAGTATAAAAAGAATACAATTTCAATCTAGGTCTTGTTGTCTTGGCTGGAAGTTTCTGTGAGAGCCCTGGGTAGTGAAATGCATCTGCCCAGGAATATTACTCAACTGCTGAATGAAGTCTTCATGCGGGAATGGGAATGAAGCATTGCTGGCACCGACTTTCGTAATGAAAAGGTCATCCCAAAAGAGCTTTCAAGTACAGTCTTAAAACAGACCAGAAATGCGAAAATGTCAACAAAAGAAATGAGCTTGGGATCCCAAGAAATACATGTATACTTCAAGAATCTACACAAACTTACCGGTAAGCTAAGATTGTTCATTCTCGATTTGTGACTAAATTGAATGTTTCCAAATTAATCTAAACTATAAGCTTATAATATACTACCAATAAAGTCTTTTGCAGATTTATTATTCAAAGAACTTTCTAGAACAAACCTAAGAAGAGTGTAATAAGAATTGTTTTAATTATTTAATGTTATTATCTGGATTAGCATGTATGTGCTTTCCAATTTTATTTAATAATTTATCTTTTAAATATTTTAATTTGTTATAATAAAATATTTATTTTTAATATCAATTTTTCATTGTGCATTATTAATGTTAGTTTATTAGAATTTATTATGTAGAATTACCTTTGCCAATATGCTTGTTTAATAGTTAAGCTCCTGGAAAAATTCTTATAAAAGCTTTAAAATAACAAGAAAATGTAATTCCCGATCTTTTAATAATTTGCTTCGTCAATGATGATGCGATGCGACGGATTAGTGAATTCTTGTATAGAATTCTGGCACCCTCTTCAAATAAATAAAAAACTGATTCCGCCAGCAGTATACATTGTAAATAAATAGTAGACCAGTTAATCGGGAAATATAACTATGTTCTTGAAATGTCCTTTCACTCGTAAATGATCGGAATATATTTCTTTTCATAGTTTGATTAATTTGCACTTTCTAGTGCATAAAATAAAGGCCTAAATCCAACCGTGAACGTTAAATTAGACAGTGAACTGTATATATTGTGGCATTATACTTAATGGAGAGACTAATTTATTTAGAGAAAAATAGATAAATAATGTTATGAAGAAATAAATATAAAATCAATTTTTAATTAATGCAATTATTAATCCATGTTGCACACCATAAAATATTACATATCTGTCCCATATTTCCATTATTTTTATACTGATTCAAATATTTTTTAATATTCAGTGATTAACATTTCTAGAATGTTTAATTGGAGAGAAGTATATGCATAATGCAAATAGATTTAAATATAAAATTCCATAATATTGTCAATATTGAAAATTATTCTTCACATAAAGTGTGATAAACAGAGTAGTTAAAATTCAAAAAACATTAATCACAAAAACTATTTGCCAAGCACTTTCGGTATCATGTACCAGAATCATGGTGACATATTGGAACTGAATGGTTAATATTCCAGTTCATGCTCAGTGGAACACTAATGTTACGCTGATTGATAATGTTTTTAGACTTCACAATAAATCAACCCTCTTTCAACTTCCTCTTTCTATCGTTTGATTCTTTGCACACACTACTCATATTTTGAGGATAAAACTCATGTCCGCAATTACTTTCATGATTTGAAAAAACAGAATTAACTTGTAAATCACTTTTAGATTTTTTATACTGATATACATGCTGCTGCAATCGCGTAACCTTCGTTTCACCGTAATAGATAGCATTACAACCAATTTCTTTGCAAGCAATGGAATAAACCACTTCATACCTATTCATTTCTTCCACACTAGTCGTTGAATTATTTATTAGTCTATTTAAATGCAAGGGTGATTGGAATCCTATATTATAAATCTTTACCAATTACATTTTTTAATTTTATACTTATAGATGGCACATAAGCCAAAGAAATCACTTTTTGACTATTTATTTTTTACATCCATTTTTATGTTTAAACTTCACTTTATTATAAAACAACCTCAGTTGCCTGTGTTATATAGTTTTTTTTGTATCCCACACCTATCAAGTCATCAATATATCTATCAAAACCTTTTTCTATCTGCCTCAAATTTACAAAGATACAAATTGCGATATAAAAAATACTTGAATCCAGCCATTTTATAATATCAAAGCAACATTCAATGATGGGGGTATAAAACCCCTTACATTTAATGGTTTAGCGAGCACTTTACACCCAAACATATTACAGCATCTATATACATTTACATCTAAATATTTTAAAACACCATCATATTCAAACTCAATAGTCCATGACAAAACAGAATTCTCATTTAATTTATTGAACATTATCTCTGTCACATCTTTTGATCCATATGCAAAAACATCATCCACATATCTTCTATACACTAAATCATTACCCCTTATAAATGGCTCAACAATATATTTTTCCATTTCCGAAACATACAAACTACACACAATATCACTCACTGTCAACCCCATCGGCCAACTATTCTTTATTTGATAATAATCCTTTCCATATCTTGCAGTAATATCACCATCAATCAATTCCAGTACTTCCATAATAAATCTGGCTTTACAAAAGTCTACATTATAATCTAACAAAAGTTTTTTTAATTATACTTATTGATTTATTACAGTCCACCAATTCATATAACTCACATCCAATGAGGCCATATAAAAATTGCCAATCACCTTGGCAGACTCCAATATCTGAAAATAATATTGAAAATTATTTTTAATAGGAAAATTAATTTTAATAATAAATAAAGGTTATTTATTGAAAATTGTTTGATGATACAGCCTCCCTGTCACCTTTGATACCCAATACAATACACTCGCTCTGCTCACTCATATCCTTTCAGTGGAGCATTAGGAAAAATATTTATTTCTAACATTTCTTTCCATATAATATATATAAGATGATTTTGAAATTTCAGTTAGCATTCCATTAAAGTTGGATAAAATTAGAAAAAAAATGACATATGTAGGATTTTAAATTTCCCTGATTTAATGCATAATATAAAATTATTACATATGATTTTTGAAAAACTCCTTAGGGTAGATATGTATTTCTAAGTTACTATTTCTGAAAATAGATTCATTATTGCCAAAGAATAAAGATTGAAAGAATGTAATAATAAAGTGTGTTATTAATGCTTTCTAATTATTTTTCTCAAAGACAAAAAAACAACAACTTTGGTTCATATATCTTAAATTTTTTTCAACTTTCCCACAATCTAACACATTAAATAAAATTGGCCCTTCCAAAGAACATTTATTTCAAAGAAATTAAAAAAACAACAACTATAAGACATTTGTATATTTTGACAAAAACTATAAAATTTCTTACAAAATTAATTATATTTTTTCTGCATTAAATAATTCTGCATTAATTATTTTATAAAATGCAATTTTTTTTGTTTTTCTTTTTTCTTTAACATATATTTAATTGAGCCATTACAAGTTTATTGTTGAATAAATAATTATTAATAGTTTTTCAGAATACTATATTTTTTACTACAGATGCTCTGCTTTTGTGAGATTTTTAACAACAGTTCTTTTTTCTAAAAGAAATCAGATAGAAGAAATTTACAACTGGGATTTTTAGTGAATTGTATCACTTGGTTCTATTTTCATTTCACTTAGGATTTTATATAGAGAGGGTAGATAGATAAAGTTATTTGATTTTTATAAAATTAAATAGTTTTTTATTTGTTATCATTATTAAATACATTATTTGTGTATTTATTTGAAAGAATGTTTAATTGCCAGTTTGAAATTACCGAGGAAATGTTGAAATTTTTGGACACTAGAATCATTGATATAAAAAGACAATGTGATTTGTTTTAGATTAGTTGTGTTTGTATAACTATAAAAAAAAAAAAGACATATTAGAAAAAATCTACTTCTTGAAAAATGAGAAGTTAACAAATAAATAAGGTTTATCTCTATCATCATTCTATATAATGACTATAAAATATATATTTTTAAAAAATATTATTCATTCTCAAAGGAAAGAAATTTATTACAGTATTTGTAAAACTAGTGTTAAATATTTTTATCAGCTGTCTTGCAATATTGTAAGAATCTTCATTTCAGTTACTGTGAGAAATGCATATTAAAGAAAAATAAAAGACCAGATTTTATTTAGTTTTTTTTTTTTTTTATGCCAAAATTTTATATAAAAAATATTTAAAAAAAAAATATTCTCAGTGGAAATATTTATTATTTTTCATTTAAACAACTATATATAATTTTGTATTAATGAATGAAATGCTAAATGTATGCAGTTATATGAAAATTCTGATCAGTTCATTAATGTCAGTGAACCATGTTAATGTAATGGGAAGTGATAAATAAAATTTTCTTAGGAATACTTTGGCATAAAATATTTATAAGTAATGGTTAATTCATGTACATACTATATGTGTAATATGTTATCCTTGAAATGATTTTAAAAATATAAATGGGTTAATCCTTTACTTAAGACAAGTTTAAAATTTATTTCCAATAGTGTCATGGTTTGATATTTATTGTGACTTTGATTGTCTGCTCATCAATTCCTAGTTAAGAAGGCATTGTATAAGAAGTAAAAGCGTAATAATCTATATGATCTATATATTAATTCTTATTTAAAAAGGATTATAGTATGCGCTCGACTTCATTTTGAATTTTATAACTCACCCAAAATCTCTGCTGACACATTCAAGCGATAAATGACATCAATTACAAAATTGCAAATTTCATCATTAATTAAAAAATCAAAATGCAAAGTTTGCAATTGTCATCGAGTTTTTAAAAATCAAAATCCTCATTTTGATGAATATTTAACATCTAATAAAAAAAAATCAAATCATGTGAGTGAATACTTTGCATTAACATACGTTATGACAATTTACATAAATCTTTCAAAAATCAAAATGCAATTTACATTTGTTATAAACCTTTGAAAGAAATTCAAAGGCAATTTACGTTTTCTACTTTTAAAAAAAAAAACAAAACCTTCAAGTGATCAACAGTAGCGAACAAAAAATTTCTGATAAAAAACTAAAATCCTATTATTTGTAAAAAATAATATGCTGTATTTCGTATTTTATAAGTTATAATCTTTTGGTATATTAATGAAAAGTAGGTTAATTAGGTTTTTTAAAAGTGGAAAACATAAATTGTCTTTTGATTTCTTTCGTAGGCTTATAACAAACGTAAATTACATTTTGATTTTTGAAAGATTTATGTAAATTGTGATAATGTATGTTAATGCAAAGTATTTACTCACATTATTCAATTTTAATTTTTTATTAAATGTTAAATATTAATCAAAATTAGGATTTTGATTTTTAAATACTCGACAATTGCAAACTTCGCATTTTGATTTTTTAATTAATGAAAATTGCGATTTTGTAACTGCCTTTTTTTTGAAGCCACATGTTGATAATCGATGTCATTTATCACTTGAATGTATCAGTGGGGATTTTGGGTGAGTTATAAAATTCAAAATGGGATCAAGTGCGTACTATATCGGCACCGAAATATTAGACTATAAATAGTCTCTGTTGAAAGAACAACTTTGTACTTCTTAGAAATATAGTTTCTTGTAATGTAATTAGAAGTATGATCACCATTTACTTTTACAGGTGAATTTATCCTAGACTGGTAACTGTCTTATTTGGCCTATTTATAGCATACAGTAATTTACTTCTGCCATTTTTTAAAATATTTTTTCTTTCCCACTCTCACAGTTAAGAGCATCATTATTATCTTAACATAGAGCTATGACAGTTGTATTAAGAATTATCCTAAATATTGATGTGCTTTTATTCTAGGTAGAACATCATATATTATACAGGAGTAAGATCAAGTAATATGTGTTTGGATATATTTATTTAACTACAATTGGGATTTTTATATGTAACTTGAAATACAAGACTGGGACATCCAGAAATTAGTTAATTTAATCACTTTTTGTAAAAAATAGTGACTGAATCAATTAATTTCTGAACAGTTTGTTATAAAATATATATTATTTTTAATTTTTTAATATTTGGATATTTTTGGTAATTATTCCTATTTAAAATCAAAAATAAAAATGATGTTGCAGTCTTTGTAACATTTTAAAGAAAATTCTTGAGTCACTAAAAATATATTCCAATATTATTATTATAAAAACATTTTTTTTTTTACAATCAAAATAAAATAAAATTTCATCCATTTTAAAAGAAATAACTTTTGCAATCAATTGAAATATATTTCTTTTTATTTTAATTGATCACTTTTTAATGTAACTTTTTTTTTTAAACAAAAGCATTTAAAAAAATACACCATTCTCTCAAGTTCACCACTGAAAACTTACTGAAATGATATCATTTGAAATTCGATTTGCCAACACACCCTTAGGTTATATAAATTACTTACCAACTCTGAAATAATTCATTGTCATATTGCATTGTCATTGATTTCTGACACATAGAAAATTTGAGTAAATTCATTTGATAATGTTAAAATATGATTACAAAATATTAGGCCAGATATGCATTTGCTATATAAATTTTCCTGAAGCAGAACTCCAACAATTGCTTTAAAAATATGGAAAAATATCGAATTTTAAATATACTTATGATAGAAGAATTAGAATACCTATACTTACAAGCACCGCATTATTTAAAATATCCTGAAGAAAAGACATTACTCCAACTAATATCCCAACATTATTTCATACTGACATTGCTCCGTTAATAGTCACCTTTAGAGGACCCCCCCCCTCGTGTTACTTCTGTAAACTCAGGAACCACCTAGTGCATGACTGTCTGGCGAGAATATGTAATATCAGTCAAGGAAGGAAAAATAGATATCATAGATGTGGCTTTCCTGGATTTTTTTCCATTAGATAGTAGTAACTCACCTACAAGGGGATTGATAACAATTGGAAATATGAAAGACCCCAGGATGCAATTAGAAACTATTAAAACCTCAAGTGTCTCAATGGATAATTCACCTGAGATTCCTGAAGTCTCCATTATCCCAATGGACATTTCACTCCCAGAGCCACATAGTGAAGATAGCTCATTTTTGGCCACCATCATAAACATGACTCCTACAGATATAGGAACAATTGAAGATGATGAATTCCCTCCCCTACAAGGAATACAACCCAATAAATTTATTAAACACAAGAATCGTAGGAAATTAAGATCAGAACTTGAAGGAGGTCATTCTCAATATTGGAAGAAGACCATTAGAAAATTTATCACCTGACCTAACTGAATCAGAGAACTCGGACCTCACTGATCATACAGAAAAGAAAAGGAGGAAATCCCGGTCTAGTAAAGATCTAATTCCAAAAGAAATTAACAATGGTCAAACCGACCCGAAGCCTATACATCTACAAATGGTTCCATGAAACCTAAAGTGTAGCTTCACTCACCACTGTCCCTCTTAAGATGATAAAAATATCTATTAGATATTATTTCGAAGGACTTAGACCTACATTAAAACATTACTAAAAAGATTCTACAATGGAACTGTGCAACTTTTTCTTTTCTCTCTCTCTTTTGTTTTGTTAAAAAACTTTCACCTAATTATTACCCTAAAATGTAAACCTTAGATACAATAAAGTTTTTTTTTATTTTTTATAAAAAAATATCCCAAACAAATGAAGTTTAAGTTAAACAAAAGCTTTTAAAAAAGATCCCACCCACCCACCCTTTTTTTTAAGCAAATTATATTTTTAGATTACTATATGAATTTTTTGTATAGTATATGCTTTTTTATACCTGCACTCCAATATGTAATATATAGAAGGTTTGAACTCAGACTTTCACACCACGCTACCTCATACTGCTGACATACTTGATCACACATACATGTCGAAAAGATAAATAATCACCAATAAATGTATTTCGTGCTAAACCAGAACTCATCCATTGGTACAGATTATCATCTCCACACATGTATACGATCAATGCTGAGCATATATTAAGATAGCAAATCTTAATACTTTAATGGACAGGCTTCAATCCACTCCACCCAACAACTTTTCAGCCATCCATTTCATTGAAAATCTAATGATGGTCAACATGGGTAGGATGAGAAGGTTGGCAAAGATGTGAGCTTTGAGCATTCCTTCATCAGATTTTCAATGAAAATGGGTGGCTTAAAAGTTATGGAGTAGATTGAAGCCTCTCCATTAAAGTATGAAGATTGGCTATCTTAATATAAGCTGAGCATTGATTGTATTTATATATGTAGATGATAATCTGGACCAAATGACGAGTGCTGGTTTAGCACAAAATACATGTATTGATGATTATTTATCTTTTCGATATGTGTGTGATCAAGTGTGTCAGCAGTATCAGATAGCATGGATAGTTGAGGGTCGTGTGAAAGCCTGAGTTCAAATCCCTATATTTTAGATTATATAAAATCCAATAGATAACATTTAAAAAGTATCATTCAACTAATATTACTGTTATTTTTTAAATGGTCTTGATTGTAGCAATAAAATAAATTGAAGTCAAACTGTAATGCATAAATTCATAATCAATAGCTGTGTTATAATAAAAGTTGTTCATTAATAACATTTTTGAGTATTTGTTTTATATATTGTCTTTACCAACTGATTTAGTATGGCAGGATTTATGTTAATGGCAGACTAATTGGAGATATTCTGTATAGGTATGGTGTTTATATTCGTGAGAAATATTTACATAATGCTTTATTGTGAAAGAAAAAAACTACAATTAAATGTTTGCTTAACACTTGGCATCATCATAATCATCATCACCCATTATCAGTTTACTGCAGGATAAACTCCAAGTTCAATCCATCTTCTCCAATCTCTAGTCTCTCTTCTCCACATCACCTCTGCACACTTTCTTATTTAATCCATCTATATCTCATGTGTTCTCTTTCAGGGTCTTACAATATCTTGGAATCCAGTTTAAGATTTCAATTTCCCATCTATTATCATCTCTTCTAGCAATATATCCAGCCCAACTCCACTTACAGTCTTTTAATTCTTTCAACGATGTCATTAGCACCTGTTTGTTCTCTTACCCATATATTGCATTTGCAGTCTCTTTTTGTTACTTCTAACATGCATTTCTCCATACTTCTTTGAGGGTCTGAAGTCTCTGTATTGCTCTTTTATTAAGTGTCCAAGTAGTAAGAACTGGTAAAACACATTTATTAAAAATCTTTCTTTTCAAACACATAGGCATATTTCCTTTCAGTATCAAGTTATTTCTACCAAAAGCACTACAACCAAGTTTAATTCTATGATTAATTTCATCCATTACGTTTTCATCTGTAATAATAATCTGTCCAAGATATTTGTAGTTGTTAACTTGTTTTAACTCATCATAATCAATCTTTATTTTCATCTTTTGAGAAAATCCATTGAACATTATTTTAGTCTTCTTTACATTTATTTTTTAGTCCTACATTTTTACTTTTATCTGATAACTCTTGCAACATTTCCTGAAGCTGTGAAACATTATTTGCAAAATCATCTACATCATGTGCAAAATGTAAATGACTCAAATAATCTCCATTTACTTTTACTCCTTTAGCTTCCCATTTTAATCCACAAAATACTTCTTGCAGCACTGCTGTAAAAAGTTTTGGTGTTAATGGAGTCGCCCTATTTTACATCCTTCTCAATGTTAATCTTTCTAGTATCATTATGCAATCTAATTGTTGCAGTTGCATTTTTATAAATATTCTTCAGAACATGACAATATCCTGGGTCTACACCTTGATGATCTAATACTTTAATCACAGTTGAAATGCTTATGGAATCAAATGCCTTTAAATCCAAAGCATATTGGCAACTCATTCATTGGTCCTTTTTATAACTTCTCTCAATACTTGGATATGATCTACTGTACTAAAACCACTCTAACTTGTTCTTTTGGTTTGTTGAAATCCAGTGTTCTCTGTAGAAGAGTTTTAATTATCTTGATAAATTTTTTTGTATAAAACTGATAGAAGGACTGATAGGTCTATAATTTCTAATATCTTCTTTATCACTTTTTTAAAATATTAATTTACTGCATTCTTCCAATCATCTGGTACATCTTTATCATTTAGATATTTGATTTATAACTTTGCCAATTTTTTTTCTATTTTTTCATCTGCTTCTTTTAGTATATCAATTATAATTCCACCATTACCTGGAGCTTTTCCCTTCTTTATAAATTTAATTGCATGTCTCACTTCCTCATTTAAAATGCTGGCAATTCAGAAGATGTAATAGATGTAGAAGTTACATGTTCTTTATTACTATATAATTCTTGATAGAACTTTTCTACCCATTTCATGATGTCATCTCTCTTTTTAATAATAGTTTTATCTTTTTTCTTATTGTAGATATGTTTCCTAGCAATACCAAAATGTTGTTTTACATTCTTGAGACTTTTATTCTCTTCTATAGCTTTTCTTGCTAGTTCACAATTATACTTTCTTATATCATTCTCAACTCTTTTCCACACCATTTTACAAAATTCGAGATATTTAATTCTTTTTAATGCATCATTTTTATATATCTTCATATTCCTTCTTTTTTCATAAATCCTCTAGCCTTAGTGAAAATTTTATCAATCAATTGCTCCTTTTTTTTTTTTACCAATTATCTTTGTTGCAGTTTTTAAACATGAATCCATTATTTTCCTATTAATTTCAGTCATATCTGAATCATGTTCAAAATCTATTAATACTTGAAAATGATTTGCAAGTTCTAATTTAAATTCATTAGAATGTTTCTGAAAATTATGTATATTAACTGTAAATATTATTTTTCTTAATAATTTTTGTCTCTCTAGTTTTGCGTTAACACGTATTTTACATCTTACTAATTATGATTACTTCCTGTGTTGAATTTATTAAGGGCATTACAATCTTGAAATATATATTTTCTGTTATTCAAAATATATTCTACTAGAACTTACATTTGGATGCTTCCATGACCATTTCCTTTTAACATTTTTTTCAAAAAAAGAATTCATAATATAAAGTTGTTCTTTTTTCTGCTAACTCCACGAGTTTATGTTCTCTCATATTTCTATTACCATAACCAAATTTACCTACAGTACTTTAATCTTTTATTTGTTTACCAATTCTAGAATTAAAGTCTCCCATAATTTTAAAATGTTGTTTACTCGGATCAAAAGCTTTTTGTACATCCATATAAAAATCTTCTACTACATCATCTGGGGTATAAACCTGAATTATCTGCATTTGGTATCCTGCTATTAAGTTGAATAACTAATCTTGTTACTAACTGATATACCATTAATCTCCACAATATTGTTTTATATATAATGAAACCTTCTCTATGTGTAGTACTTCCAATATTTGTGCTTTGTAGTAGAATATATGTCCACTTTTAAATTAATTGACTCTTCACCTTTTCTTTTAATTTCACAAAGTCCAATAATATCCCATTTAATATGAGACAGTTCTTCCAATTCTTGCAATTGTCCTTCACTGAATAAAAAGTCGTCAATCAAATAGCAACCTGGGTCCACAATCGGGATTCTTAGCACCCTCTGGCTTCCGTCACCAACTGCTGACTTTGCTGGTGATTTTATAGTTATTCCAATTCTTGCAATCTTTCTTCACTGAATAAAAAGTTATCACCAAATAGCAGCCTGGGTCAACAATCAGGATTCTTAGCACCTTCCGCCTTTGGCCTCTCGCTGCTGACTTGGCTGGTAATTTTACAACCTCCTGGGAATAAAGGCCATGATTTCTTTTTGTCTGTCTTGATTATATACATCTATTAGAAATTTTTTTTTTCATTCAGACATACATTCATGCTGCCATATCAGGCAACTGAGAAGAAACATTTGGTATATTTGGTGCTATATGTGTAAACTCTTTTTATATAATAAGAAATTACTGTATATATTTCAAGTTGTACTTATGTATATTTTGAGATAAGTAGTCAAATGATTTAGAAAGAATGATTACCTTGATATTGCATTTTTAGTAAATGATTTTTCACTGATGTTTAGTGATAATAGGGGATTATAGATGAGATTAACTTTAAAGATAACTACTATTTGGCAGGAGCATTTATGATATTAGGATTAAATATTTTACCAATATGAAAATTTATTTTATCTATCCACCCAACGCTTTTAACTTCTTATTACAATATATGCATACATAAATTGCCTATACAGTTTAATTAATTTTTTAGACAGCCTTTATATGAGACTATTTTAATAATGTATAAATAGATAAATTATAAAATTAAAAGAAAAAGTAAATCATTGGCGAAGTATTAAATCATATTTTTTATTATAAAAATATTGTAACTTTCTAAAAAAATTATAGATAATAATTTTTAATAAGTATATTATTTACAATTTTATTTTAATATGTTTATACTTCTCTATACATTATTCAAACATTAATTCGTCTTTGAATGATATGAAAAAAGAGAAAAAAATCTTTTATTTATTATTAAATGATGCTATATTTCTTGTAAGAATTAATTTTTTTTTAAACTTTAATCATTATGAAAATGTATTTAATAACATACTTCTGTAAATCGTCTTTCAGAGATATATTTTAATAAGTCATAGCAATAAAGAAGGGTTCTTATGAAAAAAAGGAAAAATAAACCTTTTTAAAAAAAATTCATACTTCATTAATTGCAAAAGATAGGATTATAATGAGGCTTAATCACATTTTCTGAACTTTTCTCACTTTTGTTTTTATTAATGTCATCAGCAACAGCCATTTGCAAAGAAGTATGGCTATTTTAACTCCAGGTGTAAAGTTAAAAAGACAAAATAACAATTATAATACATCAGGGATGTTTTTTGATAATTATACAGACCAATCTGAACTTGTACCAAATATGTTTCTATATAGAATGTATGAATCCATTCTGTTTATTTTATATTTTGGAATGCTGTCTTTTAACTACTGCAAAAAACTTTTCTAAAATATTTCACTATATAACTGTAGTTCTCTAGTGTATTCTATTCTCTGCCATATTGTATCAGTGAAAATAATCAACATTGACTGCAAACAGTGTCTACATCTCCAATGAAAACCATTCTCAAGTTCATCATAAAACAACCCATTAGAAAGTCTTATATTGTTCATTCATTTTCCATGTTCTGTCCAACAAAGATGTGATTTTGCAATCATGGACTTTATAGTATAATGCGCAGTGAGTTGAAATATATACTAATTAATTTTGCGATCTTGTCATTATATTTAAAAATTTTTAAGGAACATCCTTAAATCAAAAATTTTTAATGCCTTTATGTTACATTGATCAGTTGTTCAAGTTTCACTTTCATGCAATAAATTAGACAAAATAATTGGTTTGTATGCAGTTAATTTAATAACAATTTTATTTTTTAGTGTGATGAAACACCCTATCTTTTAACATGTTAAATGCTCTAACAACATACTGCAGTCTGTGCTGCAACTCTACATCTAAGCCCACCTTTCTATTAAAAAGCAATCATAATAGTCTTATGTTCTCAAGTTGATAATCATTCAAGCTAACGCTGTTTGATAGAGAATTTGAGGTTTTTGAATATTAATTATTAAATCTAAGTCTATATTGTACCACTTCGTAATTTTTTTAAAAAAAAATTATGATTAGTTTTAAGATTTTTAAAACGAAATTTTGCCAAAAATAAAAGTATCGCATCATTTTTCTTTTAGAACAAAACTTCTTAGCAAGAGGTGGGAGAAATCTATAATAGAATTAGAAAATTTAAAACTTTTTTTCTCTCTCTCTCTCTTTACAAAGAAAACTCCTTTTATAATGTATAAAATAAGCAAATGTGAAATCAGACTAAAAATTAGTCTGTAAAAATAAAATGTTGTAAAACCTTCAAAAAATGTAAGTAATTAGTTTATAAGATTTCAGATTGATAATAAAATCAAAATCAATAGTTGAATTAATTAAAAACTGTAAACTATCTTATCGAGATAGTAGATGAATCTGAACGGGTTAAGATTAAGGCAAATGTAAAAATCAATTAATTAAAGAAATGTAAAATTAATTAAAAGAGATTCTAATCAAGATAAAATAAAACAATAAGATAGTTAAGATATAAAAGTTATATCTTGGTTATTGTTCTTCAGTTGGGACTGCAATTTGCTAGATCATTCATCAGTTCGGATTTATTATTATTATTCAGTTCAGACAGAATGCAGAATCCAAACAACTAGATATCTAGATATTCAAAAACTATAAACACAGTAGTAAGCCAGTCAATTACTGGTGTAGCCTACATCCATGCAAAAGCAGATCTAGGAACATGCGTTACTAGACAAAATATTCAGCTGGTCAGGCCTCAAAAACCCTCAACTAAAAGAAAATCAACTGAACCAATGCATAGATTGTAATTAAATGCTGCCACAAACTCTCCCATTGTTAATACAAAGAATGGAAAACAAACCCTGGAATCTTCAATGGAGAACAAAAAAACAATCGGTTGGAAACTGACAATCATAAAAAACTTAGGTAAAGATACTTTTAAATATATTCTGATCACAGTCTAGACTCTTTATTTTAAATGAACTTTAATTAACGGAATATTATAACTATCGCCTAAAGTCATTTATATTTTTCTTCTGTCAAATCAACTTTTGAGATGACAAAAATAACACAATCATCAACATACTGTAAATCCAGAATCCAAGAAGTAGAAGGACATTTTTATTTTAATTGGTTCAGATTAACAATTCCACTAACAAACCTATACTGCATTTTAATTCCTAATTTATTAAGTCACTAACAATGTTCACTAACAAACCTATACTGCATTTTAATTCCTGATTTAACTAACAATGTTCAAATAAATAAACATCCATGTTTAACATCAATTTTCATTTCAAATACCTCAGATTTTTCAACATTATTAATAATATTTCCTTTCATCCTATCTAATAGAAGTTGATTAATATGAATAAATTTTGATGAAGAATAAATTAATTTCAAACATTGCCATAGATCTGTTTAATTAATTGAATCAAATGCCATGACCAAATTAATAAAAATAACATATCAATCACTCTTTTGTTCCTGACATTGCATATGCCTGGCAATAAAAACCATGTCTGCAGTACTTTTTGATTCTATAAAACCTCAAGTAGTCTCTTGAAAACCATCTATGACTGGAAGCAATCTATTTAATAAAATTCTTGAAAGTATTTCCTTTGTAGTGCAATAGCACTCAATGTTTTTGTGTTCTCTACAACAATAAAAGAATATCAAAATTTTTTCATACCGTCACTCTTTATAAAAAATTTCAGGTTCAATATGATTTTAGTTTTTTTTATAACCAAAACATAATTATTGCAATAAAAATTAAATGGTTAATTTATTTAGAAACAAAATATGTCTTAATGTTATTAGCATTTCCAAAATTATTATATAAAAAAGTTAGAATATTATTAAAAACTTATTAATTAAATTTAATGAGAACCTTGAATTAGTTTTGCAAAACACAATTTTTTAATATCAGACTCTATGTTATTTACTTTTAAACATAAATTAGGCTCAAATATTAATTTTGTTCTATATTTGGTTTAGCATTGTTGAAAATTCCTTTTTGTAAAACCTAAATAACAGATGCAAAATGGCATTAAAAATTTTATAGCTTTATTTGCAGTTTCTTTAAAATCATTCTTTTTTTGAATCAAAAAACAAAAACTATTGCATTGGCAATTGTGCTATCTGGCATTAAAATGGTGTATGACCTAGAGTACAAAAAGCCTAGTCATTTTTATCTATGATAGTGAGTTGACAAAAGCAATAATCAGTATGATGGGGTTATAGTTTTAATCTTTTTTTTTAATAACAGTATATCTTTCACATGCCACTTGTAAGTAAACCTTGTATGACTAGTGATATATGCATC
Organism: Epiperipatus broadwayi; assembly: GCA_028023455.1. Lineage (NCBI taxonomy): Eukaryota > Metazoa > Onychophora > Udeonychophora > Euonychophora > Peripatidae > Epiperipatus > Epiperipatus broadwayi. The sequence continues at coordinate 737,840 of JAQFVV010012685.1, read as the reverse complement.
AAAGGTTGAGAATTGCTGTTGTAAAAAATAATAACAATGTTCAATGATAAATATTGCAATTTTATCTATTTCCTTTATTTTTTAAAAATTAAAGAAGTATTCGTAAGATCAGGCAGCATGACTTTATGAGTCCGTATATTTTTAGGTCCATATGTAGCTTTTTAATGCATCAGAATAGATTTCAAGTGACCACAATCAGTGAATGTCTAGATCTCTTTTGTAGTTAATTCAGTAAACACTTTTAAGTCTTATCAGTCTTTGAACTTCTGTCTTTAAATTTCTGTTTTTATTGTGAAGAATCAATATTTAATATATTATTTTGCTAAGCAGAAAATGCTGCATGTTTCCTTTTAACATTAATAATATCATTATCAATAAATATATATATATATGTGCTTTGCACACAGATAACAAAGCTGTTAAACATGAGTAATATTATCCAAAGTTACTGCCAAGCACTTTCAGGACAGTTTATAGTCCCATATTCATGGCTACTGGAGTTTAGTTAAGTGAACTCAAGAATAAATTTATTGTATGTATAACATAGTCTTTAAGAATTTCCATGGTTTAGTAGCAATACAATTCTCAAATTTTTAAGTAATCTTTTGTTTTATTTCTTTTTTTTTTTTGTTACTTTTTTATGTTTCCCAATTAATTTCTATTTCTTTTTTATATATTTTAAATCTGGTAATTTTCATTATCTTTTAATAAGTGTACATGGTTAATTGTATTTTTTCAATTTATATTTTTTATTTTCCTCCAAACCCATCTTTTTAAAGTTTTAACTTTTTTTTTCATACCTCCAAATTGTAATCATTTAAATTTTATATAAAGCTATTCTCCAAACAAAATATTTAACAATTTTTTTTATATGTTTGATTTTAATGGGTAACATAATATTCTACTCTTCTTAAAAGTCTTTAACTGTTGCAGTAATGTTAATTAAATATTTTGATTGTTTCTAAATATGATGTTATTGACTTTGTTTGATGAGTCTTTTTCAAGACCTGAATCTAGGACATTTGCGGTTAATGGTTGTCAAGATTTAATATAGCCGCCACTAATAAAATTCATCTTGCAGAAGGAAGTTTAATTGTAACTGGTATATATATATTATAATGGTCGACGGAACCTCTCTAATCTAATCTGCCATACCAGGATGCCACCAGGCCATTTGAACCTGGAAAATTTATATAATAGGCAGATACGTATGGGAGAGGTTACTCTTTATCGAACCGAAAGCACTAGTCACTAGCTAGGGAGAAACAGCTTAAAATATCACTCTGAATATTAAAATTTCTAATTCTTAATTTTAAATATAATAAAATATAAAATGAGTTACTGCCAACATTAATTAAACAAAACATTTTATTATTATGCACACATATAACAAAAGGAAAATTCTGAACATTAAATTAACTAGCGAATATATTTGATGTAGATTATATGCACAGATGGAAGCATTTAATAGATTTAAATACAATTTTAATCTTTTAATAAATGCGAATATGCTACATAGATTACACATATGACTTTTAATCTTAGGTTAAAATCTCGCAGTTAAACCAATGCTAGCTACTGATATACCGATATGACCAATGCAAAATGAGATTATTAGCATAATACAACCATGCCAACAGGAATTTACATCTGTAGCATGATATCATTTGAAAAATAATGAATCATGGTGAGAATGAATGACTATTTTTGTTGACTTTTTGTTAATAATAACAGTATGAAAGCCCCCCCCCCCCCCAAAGCTGTTTATTGTAGAAGCCAAAAAAAAAAAAAAAAAGGCTAATTCAAACGAAATATAAATAAAAGTAAAAAGTGAAAAAAAGTTGTTTCAAAAAAAAAGTTTTTGACTTTTTGTTACAATTATTGATCCGAGGGTAGAGGTGGGGGTTTCAAAACAATTTTTGAACCCTCAACAACACAAAAGTTACTTTTGATTTAATAATAATAAGAAAACCAATTTAGTCAAGCAAAAAAAAAAAAAAGGTAGAACAAAGTCGAAACAAGTCCCAAATAATTGTATTATATTTTTTTGGCGGGCTTAAACAAGTTTTTTCGTCATGAAACAGTCCAAAGTTGTTAAAATCAGAAAAATAAACACAAAATTTGTTGCATAAAGAAAAAAGTCAGGTTAAAAAAAAAACAATGAAAATGAATATAAAAATTTGTTTAATAAAAAAGAAATCATGTTATAAATGAAATAAAAATTTGTTTAATAAAAAAAAAAAAATCATGTTATATAAAAAAAAGTTGTGGCGGCCCGGTAACATTACATTTGATGGAAATTATTTGGAAATATATACGAGAAACTCTGTAAATGGTGATAGCAGTCTTTGCCGGCTTACTGTCCTAGTCAGAGCGTAAGAAAATCAATGGCGTAGGAAATTCGTCTACGTCCATTGATAACTTGATGACTACACTTTTGGGTCATATGTTCAGGTGGGTATTATGTCCTGTATGCTAACGTGGTACAAAGGAACGAGTATCCAATGCACCTACTCATATTACATTGATATAAACATCCGTAGATCTATCCACTAGTATCGATCTAACTACAAAACAATTACCCCAAAACTAACATAATCTTATGAATCTATGCAGCCATTTATGCTCATTTTAAATAATTAATTTCAAAGAAATTGACGAGAATGGAAATGATATTAAATATATTAAAAGAAAATATGGCAAATAATTTAAATTTTAGTCAGATAGAAGATTTCTCTTAAAAATTAAGTGATGTTTAAAATTACTACTTGGAAGAGTTTGTTTTATAAAAGTAAAGTTCATACTTTCCAATGGTGGAGATTCATTGAAGTCCATCTTGGTGGTCCTTGATGCATTCTAATTCAAAGTTCTTTCCATTTTATACTGTCTTAGGTGGAGACAAATCCGTTGCTGGCCAGTTTCTGGGGACCGTCATACTCTGGAGATGCTCCAGCTGTTGCAAACATGGGTAACATAAATTATTGCTGACCCCTACATTTTGGAGATCCGCAATACACTTATAAATATATTTAATAAAACACAATCAGCAAGAACAATCAAAATCTGAATCTCAACGTTTTTCTTTTTATGTCTTTCTGAATTATTATCAGCAAATTCCAGGATCGATCTTACATGGCTTGACTTTTCTCTATGGACCGTGTGTTTATTTTCATCTTTATTGGTCAGCTTTCTTTAGAGCGGGAACTCAAAATTTTATCACGGGTATTTTTTTAATTTATCTCCTATCTGACTTTATGCCCAAGGGCTTATTTGCAATTACGTTAATATAAAAAATCATTTCCATTCTAAGATTAAAAATAAATAATTAACAGCATTTTTTAAAAAAAAATTCTTTTATATCAAAACAATTTTGTTTTTAGATTTTAAACTTTAAATTATATAATTAGTTTGCCATCTGTGCATTATATACATTAATTTAAATAAAATTATTAAATTCTTTTTTTTTTTTTTTGCATATATTTCTAGTTGAAGGTGATTTCATATTTTCCCACTTTTATTTGAAAGAAATGTAGCGGCATATACTTATTCCGTTACAATATATATAGAAAGATATGTCATTGAATGAAAAAGACTGCTTAATATGTGGATGGTAACAATTACACTTTGTCAATACTTAAGTTCAGATTTAGAAATTTAAGAGAAAATTTATTTTTTTGTCTGATAGTGTTGTTGCATTAATATTATTTAGTCTGATTTTTTTTTTTTTTTGGAAGTTAATGCATATGTTGTTAGAAAAAATAATATACAGTCAGTAGTTATTAGAAGTAATAATATTCTCTCTGTGATTGAATTGTCTTTTATAGATTTTTTATACCATACTTGGATCACCAATGTATAGCAGAAAAATTGCTATAAAGAGATTTGAATATATTTGTATTAAAATTAATGACAATAGATTTGCAGATCATAGATTAATACATTGTAAGATAAAATTGCTGTCTCTAAAAAAGTAGGTTCTGCCCCAATTTTATTTGTAAGAAATTTGAAATTTGTTCTTCAGAAGCATTTTCTAGTTATATTAAATTTCAGTAATTGTCAAAATTACTAATTTAGATTTTTAAAGTTGGATTTGCTATTAAGCATGAAGTGCTGCTACTAAAGCATATGTTGTGGATACAAATAGATCTGTTCTGGAGTTGACTGAAAAGAAGCAGTCGGACATATTCTCTGATAATGATTGCATTATTAATGTGTTAATTAAAGGAAAATGTAGCTGAAATAATAAAATGAATGTAAAGCTTCATATCTGATACAGGGATTTAAAGCTAGGAGTTCACAGACAAGAAGTTGTAAGAATGATTAATTAAATTAAAAGTGTAAGATATGGCCATTTGCTGATCAAGTCATTTTATATTTATATTTAGATATGAGAAATAATATAATTTCTTTAAATCATTTATATAATTCTTATCGTTTGAATAGATTGGAATAATATTTTAATCACTGTGAATAACATTCAAGAATTCAGTCATTTATATTTTATATATCCATTTTAGGTCTGTATAGAGATATCCAGCTGCTGGGGTTAAATAACCATTGTTATCTTGAAAATAGACAGGCTGCAATTTTTGATGGAATTCTTAGAGAATGTTAATCTTAAACTTATTGGGATTTTTTTTTTTAGGATTGTATGAATCCATGAATAAAAAAATGGAGATAACAAAGATCTATTGTGAAATATTGGCATCGTCACAAGTTTTATTGAATAGGTTAGTTCTATTCATTGATGGAATAGTTACCAGAGACTCACTATAGTTTTAGAAAATCAAGAAATACTGTACATATAGATTATATTGCCAAGAAAATGCAAAAAAAAAGTGGTTTATCTAATCCTTTTATCAATTTGCTCAAGGCATTTGTGTGATGATATGTGAGAAAGCATTATTTGTGGAATGAGGCATTTGAAATGAAAAAATAGTGCTAAACAGATATGTTTATTAGCTTCACTTTTTTTTTTTTTATCATGATGGGTTTTGAAAATGTTTATAGACAACTTTATATATTAATCTTGAAGAAATAATATAGGTTTGATAGGGGAATTTTTAATTTGAATCTATTAAAAGAACTTTAATCCTATTGGTTTCTAGATTTTCATTTATGCTGATGATTGTGGTATACTTGCCAATTTAAAGAATGATTTATGGAATATTTTCAGTGCTTTGATTGCAAACTTTAATGTTTTATTAACCTGTTGTAAGTTTTGGCTTGGTTATCAGCTTGGGAATGAGTTGGGTTTTTTTTTAAAGATAAAAACAAACTTACATGTTGACAAACAGCATATTTTTGAACTTGCTGCTTTTTAACAACAAAAATGTAGGATATTTCATTTTAATGATATAACTACGATTATTATAATTTTTTGTTCTTGAATTGTTATGCAAAATATATCATTTGAAAATGAGATATGGACCTCCTATTATTACAAAATTAAGGACTGGATAAATGCTCTGATATTCTGAAAATAAATACACTTCTAAATTAAATCTATGCAGTAAATATCAATTAGTCTTGTCTTTTTTTTTTTAATCCAAAAAAAATGTTTTTATGTGAGCTGTTTTTATGTTTAACTAGAACAGTTGTAAAAATGAATCCATTTCCACTTTATGAGCCAAGTTAAAATCATTTAAATGAAGCTAAGGCTTATTGGAAGTCATGAGCTATTGAAAATTTTTTTTTTCATTTTTAAAGTCAGATTGTTGTCATAGCAGGCAGATGTACTAATCACTATGTCACAAACCTCTTCAAATATTGGATAGCATTCCATTACAGTTGTTGTTTTTTTGTCTTATTTCAACTTCATTTCTACTGTTCTCTCATTTAGAAAGAAAAAGAATAAAAATATTTATCATTTAGAGTATTTGACATGAATAATATTTTCATAAAATACATTTACATTATCCAACATATTTACTTATTTTTGAAATTTTTTGATAGCTCAGACTGTAAATTGTAACACCAGAAAGAAAATAAGTTTTATTTAAAATTTGAAGTGCCAGAAACAATTTAGCTATTATAAATATTATATTCAGTAATAGAATAAGACACAAAACTTCTGTCATTGATGCAACATCCATTGCAAACATATTTAACGGATAATTGTAAACAAATGTTTATTAATTCATTATAATAGCTTGCTGCTTATTTTTATTATAAATAAAATTTGCAAGAAAAAATTATTTCCAGCTCATTATTGCACAACTGAATTTTTTTTTTTTATCTATTCTTAAATAACAAAAAGTTTTGTCTATTTGAAAATTAGTTGAAACTTGAAGACTTTATATCCATTTAAAGTCGATAATTCTTGCAAAGTATCCCACTTTTTACACAATATTTTCTATCAATTTAGTGTCTACAAACCTTCCAATATTATAATTTTTTTAGCATATTTAGTTTTCTCTAATATGAATATTTATGTGTGTGTGTGTGTGTGCATGCATTCATTCAGTAAGTAATTAATGATGTTTTTATTTTTAAAAAATATATTGTTAGTATATTTTCATATATGTCTTTAGAAAACAAAAATGTGATAAATAGTTGATCATTAATTTGTTTATTTTATATAAAATAAATGTAATGCAATAATAATATTTCTTTTTGAAATTGCTTTGTTTCAAGATTTCAAAAAGGCAAACTGTATACAAATAAAACAAATTTTATATACAAATAATAAACATTGAATACCTTTAAAAAAAAATTCACTTTTTTAAATATCAAATTAATTATAAAAAAAACTGTTGAAAAGTAAAACTATCTGAAAAGATCTTTTCAAAATCAAGTTTATATATTGTAACAGGATGGGGGGGGTATCAGGAAGTGGAAGGAAAATGGATTGAAACTGGGTGATGGCAAAATCATCACCAACCTCAAGTAAATACAAAATCTCTGAGAGATCAGCAGAGCAACTATAAATCCACCAGCACTATAATTTAAAAAATAAGTACAAGTAAATAGTCAAGAGAAATAACCATCCATCATCATCATTGATGGGAATAAACAAATTAGTACGATAAATCAGAATAAAATCAACAGACCATCTTATGACTGGATTTGAACAATAAAAATATAAATCAACAGTCAACCTTGTGACTGGATCGGAAATGGGTCTTCTGTAGACCAGACTAACTACTGAGCCTTTGCCATCTTGGGCAATTATTTAAACATAACTTGGATGCACCAGCTTGGTGCCCACCCAGTAGAATACACAGTAATCACAAATCAAAACAATAATGCTGGGAGATAAAAACATGCTAGATCATCATCAATGCTCAAGCCATTTGTAGTGGCCAACTATAAACTTAAATTTTTTAATAAGACTAAAGTAAAATAAAAGATAATAGTGCATGGGCTTTAAAGAGTATAATCTTATGCACCAACCAGGATGATGATGATTGATCATTGCTGAATGCCCTAAAAGCACTAATATACACATCCCCATTTATATATTGACCCTGTGCACGAATCTAGCTCAGAGAACATAAGCTCTATTACTGGGTGACCAAGAGATGATGGAAACAATTTTTAACAATCAAATACAAGTTTATTAATAACAAAAAAATGATACTCAAGGTCTGATTTTGAATAATAGACAATAATAAAAGTCATTACACTGTAATTTACAATATTACTACAAAATTCAAATTATTACATTAATTTATGTAATTACTATTCAAAATCCAAATTATTACATTGATTTACATAATTCCTATTCAAAATTTAAATTGTTACATTGATTTACAAAATTACAATTTACAATCCAAGTTATCACTATGGTTTACATATATATGCGCACAGACGTGCGATTTATAATATATAATTAATATTCAATAACAAAAAATGATTAAAATTTGCATATATGTCTTATTTGACAAGCATTGACATATATGTGCACACATGAATATGCAGTAAAATTGACTTATATTACAATCGTATATATAAAAAAAATACTGTAACTGTTTAAAAATTTACATATGTGTGTGTGCATGTATTCGCACACTGACAAAAAGTTACATATTTTAATTTGTTAAAATAATAATTATATTTTTCTAATTGATTCCGTTTGGAAAACATATATAAATTTCTCACATATACGTCTGTATAAACAAAATATATAATTTAAAATTTAGTTTCAGTTTATAAGTTCTTTTTTTTTTTTTTAATCAAACTAAATAAAGTCAACTTTTGTTAGATAGGTACTTGTTGATTAATTATCAAGGTCTCTAAATATAAAATGTCTCTTTTTTTTCTTAATAAACGAAAAATAAAATCGTTTTATATATCTGTCACTTCAGACCAAAGGAATCATTTAAAATTTCATTATTATATATAACTGCTGTTAGATTTCAACTCAAGCAGAAGTTACTTGTTTGTTTTAACTTTAAGTTATTAATGTATAATTTTAAAAGTCATTTTAAGAAATGTTAGAATAAAATAACTCACTGTATATACACGCGTGTTTATCTGTGGTTCCCTGTGTTTACAGATAAATAGCTTTTTCTTGGTAAGCTTGGTTTTTGGTCCATCAGAAAAATATAATTTTGGGCTTGTTGTCATCATCAGGAAAAAGTATTCAAGTAATTTATTGGCATACCATGAGCTACCTTTTATAGTCCAAGCAATTGTCAAACTGTCTTCTAGAACATATTTAAGCAGCTAGTTGATCCATTTGAAGTGACCCTGGCCTCATGAATCAAAACTCTGCAGTAAACTATAGGACAGCTACTAGACTGTACTCACTTAGATCTTCATAGGAGCTCTGTATAACTCTACTAGCTATTCTGTCCTCATTTTTTTAGGCTATTGATTCAGAAGTGACCCAGCTTCAAGTAAATCAAAACTCCTGTGATGGAAAATATTAGCAGCTCTGGATCGACTGTCCTGCCTTTAGCTACATCATTTTATGGTAGCTATTCTGCCAACTCTCTGCTACAGCCAACAACAAACTGCAGCTATCTATTTTGGTCAGCTAATTGCTGCCACTTATTCAAAAAAATTTTTAGTAACCAAGCTGTTCTGTTCAGCACTATTCAGACAGTTCTCTTCAAAAATTACTACCTAGACTGGAGCTAATTTTGTTATCAGCCCTTTTATAGAATCATCTAAGATGATAATAAACATTGATTGAAAGCAGAGTTTTTATTTTTATCTCTCTAATCCCTTTGAAAACATACATGTTTTAATTAATTAAAAAAATCTCAAAAACAAGTATTGTTTGTTTTTACATTTCACAGTCAGAATAATAATAATAATACAATATATATATATGTATTCAGACCTTTTAAAAGTTTAATTTATAAAACAATATTTTAAATCAGAGTTATGTCTGTGTTTATTTCTAGTTTTCCTTTCAACTTTATATATATATATTTATGCACACACCCTAAATTAGTGTGTGCTATGTAATCCAACTGGTTATAATATACAGGATGGCCCAAAAGTAGGTTTACAGTTATCACGTAGACTATTTATTTGAAAATTCGACACTAGAACTGCGGGAAATTCGTTATACCTGTTAACAGAAACATAAACAAGTTAATCTCTCAGATGCTCAAAATATCCTCCTTCAACATTGCAACATTCTTCAAATCTCTCCAGGACCCTCTGACACACAGTGCGGCACAAATTCCGCTCTTCATCAATTTCTGTGAATGCGAGATTAATGTAATCTTTTAAATCATTTATTGTTTTGGATTTCTTCTTATAAACCTTGTTCTTAACAACACCCCAAAAAAAGAAATCCATAGGTGTCAGGTCAGGTAAACGTGGTGGCCATTCGATTCTGCCTCTTCTTCCGAACCAACACTGTGGAAAAACTTGGTTAAGGTAGTCTCTTACTGTAGACGCATAATGTGGTGGTGCTCCATCCTGCTGAAAGAAAAGTTTGTCAAAGTTAGGTTTAGTTTTGAGTTATGGCACTAATACTTCACCAAGCATGTCCAGGTAGTTCTCTCCATTTACAGTTCTATTAAAAAAAAACGGGCCCAACAACACCTTTTTTTGATAATGCACCCCAAACTGTAATGCCAGGCTGGTTTAGTTCAGTCTCCATGGTCAAATGGGGATTTTCATCAATCCAGTACACACAGTTATACCTGTTCACATGACCAGGTAATTTAAAGCAAGCCTCATCTTACCAAATAATTTTATCCAAAGAGTCACTTTCTTCTCCAGTAAATTGATTACGCATCATTTCGCAGAACTGCAGCCGATGATCAGTGTCGTCCTCTAAAAGACCATGTACTAGTCTTGGTCGATAAGGTTTTAATTTCAGTTTACGCATTAAGCGTTGCAATGAGGTTCTTGGTATGGATAGTTCTGCAGAAGCATGTCGTGTGGATTTCCTTGGACTGTTCACAAATGTCATAGCCACTAACATTTCATTTTCTTTGGTGACAGAAGTTTTAGGATGTCCAGATTTTGGTGCATTACTCACTGAACCTGTTTCATCAAATTTATTCCTTAGACGATAAATTGTTTGTCGTGAAGGTGGAGAAGTGTTAAAAGTTTCTTGCCATGCTGTACGTACCATCTCGGCATTTTCAGACTTCCAATACTGCTTTAATATCCATTTCCTTTGCTCTTGATTTAAATTGTTCGCCATTAATCCTGAAATAAAAAAATATCATCAAGTAAAAAGTTAGCATTACATAATAAAATAAATTACAATCAGCAAGGAAAAAGCTGTTTTATATTGGTATTACTAAGCAAGTAACTTCAACCATATAAAAGGTAGTTTAATAACTGTGGGTTGCATGTAAAAAAAAATCTGATTCCTCACCTAATAAAAATAAAATAAATGTTGCAAGTTAAAATATCAGAATTGCCAAAATAGCACTGAATAAGATTTCTCTGAAATCATTAGATCTTATATCAATCAATAATCAAATTATATTGAGTCTTTTTAATCCTTTATTAGGTTGTGAGAATTTGATGAAAGTTAATTATTCTTTTTACAATTGGTTTATTTAATCTTACTGATTGATAATAACTCAAAATATTAATAAAAAAATTATAGGAAAATACTAAATAGTAAATTTAACCCCAATCATTAAACCTGTGTTTTATATATTAGTATTTTTGTACAGTTGACAAAACTGTACATGTCAACATTAGTATTTTATGCACTTTATTATCTTTCTTTTATTATAAAAGAAATAAATATGAGATCAAATAAAGCAGTCTTTGACAATGTGATCTTTCAGGTGCTTCTAAATTTAATATTCCACTCATTAGATCAAACAGGCAAAATTCTCTATGTATTGCCACTCAGTGCAAACCAGATTAATCATGTTATGTTTATTTATTGACTCATTAGATCCAAAGAAATATAATTTACTGGTTCAATAAGTACATTTCATTTTATAAAACTGTATTGTATATACTATTTATACTGCAGTTAGTTGTTTTTTTAAATATTTTTTAAAATGAAAAATTCCAATTTATATTTTCTTTTCATTGATTACAGATTTTTACTCATATGTTAATTTATTATTTTTGAATTTTAAAATTAATTCCAATTTAATTCTGTAACTAAGATAGTCAAAACAAATGCATTTCTTTATGTTATGATTGAAGAATATCAATTATAAATCATTAGATTCCTTAATGACACTAATGTGATATCATAAAAGAAATATCTGTTTGCTCATATATTGTATTATTAACTTTAATGTTATTAATTATGTTAATGATGTTAATAAGTATTGTGGAAAAATATGATTGTATTATTTGTCTATCAGATTGCATGTCTGAAATCAGAGTTTTGAATGGTTCACCAAGTCTTAGCTATATTGATTGGAAATAGATTAGTAATAACAAAAATTAAATAAATTACATGAATAATCTTAATTTTTATTTTAGTTCCTTTAACACTTTATTAGTAGTTTATTGTTATGCTGTTACATATATATATATATATTGTAACAGTATGTATATACACGTGTTACGCAGGTGTGTGTATATATACGAGTTACGTAGTTCACTTGTTTTTATTTATTAAAAAAAATATAAAATTTAAAAAAGTGTATTAGAGTCAATAGCTTGAAAATATAGAAATTAAAATACAGGGAAATTTAGAGATAAGTTAGAAACTAATAATTATAACGTGTCTTTCTTTTATACAATATTATCTGACAAAGATATTCTTTAAGAAAAAAAAAGTGTTTTTAATTAAAATAAAAATAAAAAGTTTATGATTAATGAAAATAGTTTGTACAAAAATAATCAGGCTGGGGATTAAAATTCCAGACTGATTAGTTGAACAATTTCTAATCTCTGTAATTAGAATTAGAAAACAGAAAATAAAGAAATGTAAATTATAATTAAATTTTTTTGGAGATAAAATGTGTTGAAGCTAGATCAAAGGTGGGGTCAGAGTAATATAAAAGGCACACAGGCTCTATTGTCTTCAGTATTGAGTTTCAGATACTTTTGAGTTCAGCCAGAGTTGTTAAGTTTGAATTAAGTTCATTTCAAGCCAGATTAAAAAGAATGATTGGCTAGATTTGGTCGTTTCCTCTGCTCTTCTCCTGTGTGCTGTTTAACAAAATGCCGCAACAAATTACTCTGACTCGCCTTCTGCTGAAGTTTCAACTCGCCCTACTAAATTAAGTAAAAATTATGTAAACCAGGCCACCAAAAACAAGAAACCAAGAAGCTGTTTTTCAGTTAGAAATACCAATGCCAGGACCAAGAAACTAACTGGATCCGAGGACAAAGGAGTGATCACCACACTACAACTACAAAAAAAATCCAAGAACTATGTTACCTACCATGGAAATCAAAAACTATTTAAAACGCCTATCAAAGAAAATGTTGAAATGACAACTAAAGTCCAAAAGCAGCGCTATAAATCCTAGGTAAATATTTTTTGATATCAGAATAAAAACTTTTAAATCTTACTCGTTATCATAAGCATGCAAAAGTTATTAAATGTATAATATTTCTATTGTGTTTACATTTTAATTATGTTGTATTACTATTACATTCATAATTATTATAAGTTTTTTAAAATAAATTTTGTTTAAAAATATTAATGTCATTTCTTCCTCTCTCTCCATTCATAATCAAATGTGCAGCCGGTCTCATGTGAAGAACTAGCCATGGATCAAGTGCTTGAAACATGTTAATGGCATCTCATGGGTTCCAATCTAAGTATTGGATGGCGTCCTGGGTTTTAAACCCGTTATAAATTTCCTCATGGGATGTTTCACGTTTCATGCAGCTGGGGAGCTACTTTGGTCTGGAAAAATGACTAGGTTTAATATTTTATTAAATCTCAGTCTGACCGAGGGTATGATTGATATGTAAGTATTAATCATATTTACTCTCCTGCTTGAGTAATGGGTTTTTAAAAGGGTCTTTTTGCAAAATAATATGATTTTATAAAATTAGAATAAATAATTAGAAAGTTTTAAAAATTGTAAAAATTAAAAAGTTTTTAAAAGTTGTAAAAGTTTAATTAAGGATCTTAATTCCCTTACAATATATATATATACAATTTTAATTAAATAAGATTTTTAAAAAAATACTCTGTTTAATTTCATTATCTTTTAAGCTTGAATGGAATCCTTTTGTTAGAAATAATGTAGTAAAATATGCGTTTGAAAAAGTTTTTTATAATTGCATTTTACCATTGCTTACTTATGAATTGGAATTTTGGACACTCAATAGAAAAAATAATTCAAAGATTTAAAATCATACGCTGAATTATGGTAATATGTCTATTAGGATTAACAAAAATAGATTGAAAATGAAATACATGGTTAGGAGACTAAACAAATATGATTGACATCATTGAAAAAATTAAAACACTGCAATAGGGCTTGGCAGGATATATTGCTATAAGAAATGGAAATAAAATGGATAACAGAAGTCTTAAACTGGATGCCAAGAGATTACAGAAAATTTAAAAAGATCTCAGGTAAGATGAATGGATTGTAGAGAAAACAGACTATGGATAAGAAAATTTGGACAAAATTTACAAAAACCTTTATTATGCAATCGATTGCCAGTTATTGAAAATGACTATTTTCAGAAGTATTTATCAAATTTTCAAAAATTTAAATAATAAAACATTAATTAGTTTACCATCTTAAATTTCTTTAGTTTTTTGATGATATTTATTATATCTGACAAATAATTTGTTGTAATGTCTAATTAAAAGATTTTGAAGCAAAAAAAAAAAATTACTTCAAACAATTTACATATCTAATTGATATATCAATTTTTTAATAATTTTTGCAAATTTTTGTTTTATTGGATTAATTTTTTGCTTCATGTAGACTTATATTTTTTTATTCCAACAAATGTACTTTAAAGGGCTCATTAAAATTTATGATATAGCTTTAATTATTAAGATGCTAGAATAAATTGTGTAAAGTTAATGGCAATCAATAGTAAACTTTAACTGGCACTCATTATTAGATCATGTTGTCTGTTGATATACATGACCACATGTTAAAAAGATAAATGATGTCCAATATACGTATTTCGTGCTGAACCAGCGCTCATCATTTGGTCAAGATCACAATCTCCCATACATATATAATCACTGCTCAGTTACATTAAGATAGCAAATTTTCAAACTTTAATAGACAAGCTTCAATCTTCCCCATTCTCAACTCTTTAGCCGTCCTTATCATTGAAAATCTGAGGATGAAATGCTCAAAGGCCTTGATGATGCCAATATTATTGTCATACCCATGTTGGTCTTAAGTCAATCTGTCCTTTCACAAATAGGATCTTAATTTGTCCATTACTTATTTAGAAGAGGGATGGGCAGAATACAGGATGAATATGTAATATTTAAATACATGTATATTGTCTATACTAAACTTAATATAAACATAAGGAACTTGAACAAACTCCCCACAGCTATCCAATCCACATAACTACATGCATGTGGAAAAGATAAATGATCTCCATTATACATATTTCGTGCTGAACCAGCACTCATAAGTTGGCCCAGATCACCATCTTCCATACATATTTACAATGAGTGTACAGTTTATATTAAGATAGCAAATCTTCAAATGTTATTGGACAAGCTTCAATCTTCTCCTTTCTTCAGCTATCCATATTGAAAATCTGAGGATGAAATGGTCAAAGCTCTTGATGATGCCAATGTGATTGTCATACCCATATTGACCTTGAGTCAATCTGACCCCTCACACATAAGATTTTACTATGTCACATTTAATTATATAGAAGAGGGATGGGCATACAGGTTAAATATTGGCATCATCAAGGGCTTTGATTATTTCATCTTCAGATTTTCAATGATATGGATCACCGAAGAATTGGAGAGTGGAAAAGTTTGAAGCTTGTCCATTAAAGTTTAAAGATTTGCTATCTTAATATAAACTGAGCACTGATTGTGTATATATATGTGGGAGATGGTGTTCTGGACCAACTGATGAGTTCTAGTTCAGCACAAAATATGTATATTGGAGATCATTTATTTTTTTCACATGTACGTGGGTATGCGTAAAAATTGTATAAGATGGATTGGATATCTATGGGGAGTTTGAAAGTCTTGAGTTCAAGTCCCTTATATTTACATTACGTTTAATTAATATAGACAATATACATGTATTTAAATATTACATATTCAGCCGGTATTCTGCTCATCCCTCTTCTATGTAATTAAGTGGACATATTAAGATGTGTGAGGGGTCATATTGACTTAAGGTCAACATGGGTAGGACAATAATATTGACACCATCAAGAACTTTGAGCATTCTTCCTCAGATTTTCAATAATGTGGATGGCTGAAGAGTTGGAGAATGGAGAAGATTGATGCTTATTCAGTTTGACAATTTGCTATCTTAATATAAACAGAGCAGTGATTGTTTATATGTGTGGAAGATGGTGATCTGGACCATCTGGGGAGTGCTGATTCAGCACAAAATATTATAGTAGAGATTATTTATCTTTAACATGTATGTGATCATGTGTATCAATTGTATAAAATGATTTGGATAGCTATGGAGAGTTTGAAAGTCTGAGTTCAAATCCCTTATACTTATATTAAGTTTAATATGTATTTATATATATATTATTCTAACACTCATCTATATAATAAATATAGAAAAATGACTCCAGTTGTGTTAGTCTTTAAAAAACTTTATTGCAAAATGAATTATCTACTTGAAATATAACCAATTATTTATTTATCTAGCACCATATTTTATTTGTAATAGCTTTAGATTGGTCTATATATATATATATATAAATTTAGATAAAAAAGAAAAGTTTATTCATTCTTATCTTTTCAAATACTCTATCTTGTGTTTAAAAAGTGACAGTATTCCTTAGCTTTATAAATTCATACATCAGTGCATGTATCGGGATGATTCCCATATGACTATTATAAATAAAACCCCATAATAGATAAATAAATAATTAGTTATATATATTTAATATTATATCTAATACTGATGTGCAATGAATTGTAAAAATTTTGCCATCATTTATTAATATATCATGAATGGAATTAAAAATCATTGATTAAGACCATCATGCTCTTATTTCTAAATGTTTTAAATTGATTTATATATATAAATTTAGGTAAAAAAGATAAAATGTATTCATTCTTATCTTTTCAAAGACTACCTTGTGTTTAGAAAGTGAGACTATTTCTCAGCTTTATAAATTCATGTAGCACATGTATCGGGGTGATTCCCTTATGACTATTACTTCTTGAAATATATAATTATTTTTTTTTTTTGAGATTAAAATAAGAAGTTGACTGCTGGAAATTTCACTATATATATTTTATAAATAATTTTTTATGAAATATATATATTATCTTCATCCAGTTTTTTAATTTGTTGCAAATGAATGAAAACAAGCCAGAATATTAAATGTGTATATATATTTGTTGACATTTAAAAATAATTTTTCATGTTATATGTAATCATGCAAATTGTGGAACATTAAAAAAATATATATTCAATTTAAAGTTAAGTTTTATTTGTTTTTAATAGTTCATATAGCAAAACAAATTCTAGCAGTTAAAAAAATCCAAAAAACTTTTAAATATTAACTTAATGATTATTATTAGGTACACCAGGTCGACCAGCGAAGACTAGCAAAAGATGTGCCTGGTGCCTGCATACCAAACGAGAAATGAAATATAGTTTACCACTAGTACAAGGAAAGAAGGAATTCTGTTCTGAATCTTGCCTCTCACAGTTTAAAAAAGATTATATCAAGGTTAGATTGTCTTTATTACTTGTATATTAAGAATCTATAACACATTAATATTAAATAAATTAATTGTATTTATAAGATTTATTAGAGTTTCACATTTCAGAATCATCAGATTTTTAAAAAAAATTAACATCTCTAAACAAGAAGAAAGGAAATATATTTAAAAAAATAATACATCTGATCTTTTATTTAGCATGATGAACTTTATTAGAGAAAACATGACTGATGTGATGTAACTATATCTGAAAATTAACCATAGATAAAAATTGTGAAATGTGTGAATCATTAAATGACAAAAACAGTTTTTACATAAGGAATGAATATGTGTGTTGGAGAAATATGTGATTATTTAAAAAATAAATAAATAATGTAAGGATATGAATGCGGAAAGAATACTTACTCACATATATAAATATAACTATAAAACATATATATATACTGTGTATGTCAAATGTAAAATTAATATATTATCACCTTTATTCAAACTTCGTCAGTGAATAAATTAATAAAGTCATTGGAAAATTTTTATTTAAGAATGTTCCTTAAACTTTTTGTAAAATCAGAAGAGCAATTGGCATTCCCGTTTTCTGAATTTAATGATATTGAATCTACAATTGTATTATCACATCTCCCAATTGAGCACCTAAAATGATAGTATTTTTTAGTAATTTAAACATGGTTTTTATGAGAAGCTGATCTTTTTATTTTAAAAAAAATCGTAAAGAAACGTAATATCACTTGCTTTCTTTGGTATCATCATTTTATTTTAAAAAAAATTGTAAAGAAACGTAATATCACTTGCTTTCTTTGGTATCATCATCATTATCAACCATTATCAATCCACTGCAGGATGAAGGTCTCTCCAAGTTTAATCCATCTTCTCCGATCTTTAGCTTCTCTTCTCCACATCAGCCCTGCACACTTTCTTATTTCATCCATCCATCTCACATGTGGTCTCTTTCTGGGTCTTTTACAATCTCTTGGAATCCAGTTTAAAATTTCAATTGTCCATCTATTATCATCTCTTCTAACAATATGTCCAGCCCAACTCCACTTCAATCTTTTAATTTTTTCACTGAGGTCAGTAACACCTGTTTGCTCTCTTACCCATACACTGTGTTTACGATCTCTTCTTGTTACTCCCAACATACATATCTCTCCATACTTCTTTGAGTGGTCTGAAGTCTCTGAATTGCTCTTCTATTAAGTGTCCAAGTCTCAGATCCATAAGTAAGAACTGGTAAAACACATTTGATAAAAACCTTCCTTTTCAAACACATAGGCATATTTCCTTTTAGTATCAAGTTATTTCTACCAAAAGCACTCCAACCAAGTTTAATTCTATGATTAATTTCCTCCATTATGTTTCCATCTGTATTAATAATCTGACCAAGGTATTTATAACTGTTAACTTCTTCTAATTCATCATAATCAATCTTTATTTTCATATTTTGAGCAAATCGATTAAACATTACTTTAGTCTTTTTAACATTTATCTTTAGTCCTACTTTCATCTGATAATTCCTGCAACATTTCCTGCAGATCTGAAGCATTATTTGCAAAAACAACTACATCATCTACGAAATCTAAATGACTTAAATAATCACCATTTACTTTCACTCCTTTAGTTTCCCATTTTAATCCACAAAATACTTCTTGCAGCACTGCTGTAAAAAGTTTTGGAGATATGGAGTCACCTTGTCTTACACCTTTCTCAATGTTGACTTTCCCAGTGTCATTATGTAATCTAATTGTTGCTGTTGCATTTTTATAAATATTCTTTAAAATATGACAATATCCTGGATCTATACCTTGATGATCTAATGCTTTAATCACTAAAGAAATGTTTATAGAATCAAATGCCTTTTCATAATCTACAAATCCAAAACATAATGACAACTCATATTCATTTGTCCTTTCTATAACTTCTCTCAATACCTGGATATGATCTACTGTACTAAAACCACTTTTAAATCCAGCTTGTTCTCTTGGTTGGTGGAAATCCAATGTTCTCTGTAGACGAGTAGTAATTATCTTGGTAAAAATTTTTATATAAAACTGATATATAGCTGAGGATAGATTATAATTAAAAGAGTTACAATTAGATTAGATCTTGGAAGTTTTCAAAAAGAAAAATTTGCTACATGAATGATTAAAAGATAGTATTTTGAGATGGCCAATAAACAAAAATAAAAGAATTATTTATGGTTTTATGGATTGGATTGAATAATTATTGCAAGACTCATCTTTAACTTTTTTTGTTTTTCTTTTCTTTCTAGACTTAGAATATGAGTGATTGGTAATGTATATGTGTATTGAACTATTTTTTGTTATTTAATTAGATTTTAAGATGAGACAATAGTTAAATGAAATAGTTATTAGTATTCTTCACAGATGTGTTTAAGTATAATTTTAGTAAAACCAAAACAACTTTTGTGTATTATCTGAAGTCTTTTTTATACTGTCATTTAAAATTCCATTATATTATTGCTTTAATCTTTGTTTCTTATATGGTTTGGTACAGTGATAGAATCGCAAATTCTGGAGCTTAAGATTCTTAGTTTATGTTCAAGCTCTTGGTTAATATTTAAACTTACTAGCAATAAACCATTCAACTTTTTTTTTACTACAATATTTTCAAAAGTTATTATGTACATTAAATCAGCAAAAAGTACTACTTTGATTTGAATCCATACTTTTTTATAACAGAAAATTGATAAAAGAACTTCTTTTTTTTTAATTTTTAGAGTCTCTGAGTGCATAATAATTATAATTTTTATTGTAAATTTTTATCATCTGTTGTTTTAAATATTCAAAGGGGGGGGGGATACTAATTTGCACGATTATCCTCATGATTTAAATAAATAAATAAAACTAAATTTCATGTTTTATTGATTAATACAATTGCATTAAAACAAATATATTCTTAATTATTAAAGCATACCTATTTTTGTATTATGTTTATTAAAGTCATTGATGCTGATTAAAATATTAAGGAACTTTTGAGTTAATATATATAGCATATCACAGAATACTCACATTCCAAATATGTTACTCAGAATTATTTTGCAGGCAGACTCATAACAAATTATTTTAATAAACTTGCAAATAGAATTTTAGTTTCCATTTATCAATGCGCATTCATTCTTTTTATTACCCTGATATGAATGGACATTGGTAAATGAAAAGTAAAATTGTGTTTGCAAGTTTATTAAAATGATTAGCTATGAGTCTGTTTGCAGAATAATTCTGGGTAACATTTAGAATAAGGGTATTCTGTGATATGATTATAATCCTAAATGTTACATATTCAAGCAGTAGTAAAAGTTATTTATGTATTATTGTAATTAGTAATATACCTGGGTCTCGTTTTATGCGGATTATTTTAATGCGATTTTGAAGTTATGCGATTCATGTTTCTTCATAATATCCTTCAAATTTCACTATATTTATTAGATATCAAGAAATTTAAATTATTAATAACTTATTTTGATTTGAAATACTTTTTTTTTACTTTCAAAAATATACTTACGTTAATATGGCCATAAGCTGTATTTAGAAACTTAGCTTCTATATAAATAACCTACTTATACTAATGAGTAAATAATAATAATAGATTTATACATATGTATAAAAATATCGCAATAAATATTCAAAAATTTTAAACTTTTAAAGCGCATTTTGTTAGATATTAACAGAAATAAATATTTTTTAGATTTTTAAAATAAATAATAACGAAGATTTTATTGATTTTATAAACTGGAAATAATCTTTCGAATGATAATGTCTAATCTTTTTGTTTTGATTGCCATCTAAATTTTTTAATATAGAAACAGCACAAGATTGGAAGTAGCGCTAGTTGTACAACACGTCACAAATCTGATTTCTTACTAGTTCACAAACGAACCCACATTGTAAAATACCGGATTAAAATATGTATGAAAAAATGTAAAAATTAAATACTGTAGTTAATAAAAAAAGTTCATTCATTATTATTGTTGCTAATTCATCCTTCAGGTATAAATGTAATATTGTATTACAAAATTTTATTTTATTTTAAGGCCAGTTAATAAAATGATTACTTAATTTCATATAACAGATATAGATTTGTAGACATACGGAAATAGTTTAAATGATGTTAATTGATTACTTGATATATTTGAAATATTTTATTAGTCATACTTTATTTCCTTATTTGTTTAATGCAAATTTTAAAGTAATTTTTCTTTGTTGCTTTGCTTTTATGCCAATTTTAGAAAATTATGGGAACCTATCCCCATTTTTCAAGGTAAGTTACGTTTATTTTTGTGCGATTTCTTTTGTGCGCGTTTTCTGAGGAACCTATCTACTACATAAAACGAGACCCAGGTGTGTATATTGTAATGGTCAGGATAGTTAGGGGGCTATATAGGATGATGGAACAACATCATCATCTTCAAATAACACAAATTTAAAGGAATAAATGTAAAAGAGTTAATGAGGTCAGCAAAGAACAAAAATCAACAATCAACCTTGTGACTGGATTTAAAAGAGATACACTATAAAACAGGTTACTTATCTAGCCACTGCCAATCTCAGGGCAGAATATAACACAATTCTTTGTATGCACATACTTAATTGCTAAAATATCCATCAGAATTTTAAAAAAAGTGCTGGGATACTCATAAATGCTGATCATCATGAATACTCTGGCCACATAGTATCATTAATGAACTGGTCAACTATAAACTAAATTTCTAATAAGAAAAACAAAATGCTGTGAATGTATTTTAAAGGTGATAACTTTGGTGCATTCAGAGTTATCATTTGGATGTCCAAACATGAACATAAATCTCTACATCCATAGAATTAATCATTATGCTCTAGAGCAGTGGTGCCCAACCTTTAACTTGACGCGAGCCAGTTGAGAATTTAAAAAAATTTGGGGAGCCACAATTATATATTACATTTTTCATATTACATTTATAAACATGGTACTTGGGTACTAAACCTGCAATGTAGGGAGATAGGTGGGGGGGGGGACGGCCTATTCACATTGGTATCAATCCGCCGTTTCTAATGTGGCCAAAATAACATGTACACGGATCTTTCTCGATGAAAACATCAATATATACAGCAAAATATATATGTGTACACGAATCTATCTCGATAAAAACAACTATTTACAGCACTAAACATCAATATATATATATATACAGCAAAATATATGCGTGTACACGGATAAAAACAACTGTTTACAGCACTAAACATCGATATATACAGCAAAATATATACGTGTACATGGATTTATCTCGATAAAAACTATTTCCAGCACTAAACACAATATATATACAGCACCAAACCAAACGTCTACAAGGATCTTTCTCGATAAAAACAACAATATATACAAGAGCAGTAAACACAATATATATATATATAGCACCAAACCAAACGTGTACAGCAAAAAAAAAAAAAATGGTGTAATATGTTAAAAAGAAAAAAAAATGTAAATACATTTTATTTATTAAAAATTTGGTAATATACATATAAATTACAATTACAGGAAAAATATATTTTATTTAATGTGAAACCTGACACTGCATATCGTTATTATTTGTATTGTAAAATTGTTTATTTTTTAGTGTGTGCATGAGCCATCAAGGAACATAAAATATTTTATCAATTTTTTTGAAGAGTGCAATTCGAGCCACATTAAACAGTTACGCGAGCCACATGTGACTCGCGAGCTACGGGTTGGGCATCCCTGCTCTAGAGCAGGGATGTCCAAAACATCGCCCACATAATTTCTTTTTTTTTTTGTAAAATTTGCATCTAATTTATTTTAATATAATTCTAAAACAATAATTTTCTTTTTTTTTTTTGAATTTTTTTTTAAAATTCATAGGTAATTTAAAAATATTTTTAACAAATATTTTATAAAGTGACGTGGACAAATTATAATAATAAAGGGAGCTGAGATAATTTAACCTTTTGTTTGATGAATTTTTTTATTGGCCAGATGGAATTAAAATTTGAGTGATTTGATTCGTTAAATACGGATCTAACCCGTTTCCTATCACAATGTACAATAATCAGAATTGTTTTAATTTAGCTTCTAAAAATTGAATTATTTTACATTCAAATTGGTTAAATGTAATGAAAAATTTAAAATAATGTTAATAACTGAAGAAAAACATATGAAAAATAGCCTGCAGTAAAACAAAGGAATTATATTTCAACCAATCATTACATGAAAATGCCGATGATTTTTTGGTCTTAGAAATTACAATAGCTGATTACTACTTATGCTGTATTTTCTTTATCTAAAATTAAATATTTTAAATAAAAATCTAAATCTAGCCACATTATTAGTCAATATAATGTAAAAAGTAATGAAAATCCATAAATATTTATGAAAAATAGTTGCATTTTGCTAGCTATCACTGAATGTCATTGCTATGCAAATAGTGGTCAATGTTATTCAGTTGTTTTGAATAGTGGTCAAGCACTATTCACTTTCCCTTGATTATTTTTCTTATAAAATTTAAAACTTTTCGAATCAAAGTTTATATTTAGGTAAATTAATGTAAAAACTTAATTATGAATGTAAAAAATTACGAGAAATATATTTATTTACATTCAAAATCTATTATGAAAGTAAAAAACATTTTGGTTTGATTTCTGACTTTGACAGTTAGAAACTCCTGGAGAACATAGTCAAAATTGATAGTCAGTGCTTTGTGGCACTTTGTAAGGGAAAAGGTGGAGGACTATATACAATACACTGCAATCTGAAATCGATTTTTTGCGGAAAATACCTGCCAATAGCAAAATTTTTTGGAATTAAAATTTAAATACCAATAAAGCTATGGATTTACAATAAAATAAGTGTAAAATAGTGAAAATGCATCCAAAAATGTCCAATAGATGGTGCAAAAATTCCTGGTATCCAGTTTGAAGTTCTGAAAAAACAGTCATCCTCAGATATACTTTCACCAAAAAAGTTGGCCTCCAATGTTTAAAAGTTTGGCCACTCCTGCCCTAGAGCTAGCTCAAGATTACACATCTATGAACTGTAATTATGAACAAGATATAAATAAATATAACAGCTTACTCTACTATAATTAAATAGTTTTACTGGCATAATTTAAAAATCTCTAAAATGCTAAGCTGTATTGAAATCAAGTCACACTGCCAATTCATAGAATAGAGAGCTGGAGGAATCGACAATAGCATTGGAATATTTTTTATAAACAATTATTTAATAAATTAACTTGTTAATAATTCAGAAAATTAAAAAAAAAAGACATGATAATATGATAATTCAAATTAAATACATTTTATCAAATTTGTAATTTTTTATAAAAAAAAAAAAAAAAGGCTAACTAGGTGGATTTTAATTTATTAAATTAATTAATTTTTGCTTTCATTAAGTTACTCCCTTTTAAACATATATATAATTAAGTATTTATTTATACAGCGCTATGTTGATAAATTGTAAATTAGCAATCAGGCTAATGCACATGCGCTTTACAGATAACTATATGTAAATAATACTAACATTCTCAAACACAAGATAAAGTCTTTAGAAAAGGTAGAATGAATTATCTAACTTTTCGACCCAAATGTTTAAGTATGGGCAAATCTTAAGTATTTGGATATGAGAGTGTGATATTAAACAGTCATTTAAATTATTTTAATATGCTTGGATGAATGACGCTTGCGAAATTATTTAAAATTTACTATATGTCATTCTTGATTGAAATTAAACATATATATAATTAAGTATTTATTTATACAGCGCTATGTTGATAAATTGTAAATGTAAATTGGCGATCAGGCTAATGCACTTGCGCTTTACAGATAACTGTACGTAAATAATACTTAAACGTTTGGGTCGAAAAGTTAGATGATTCATTCTACCTTTTCTAAAGACTTTATCTTGTGTTTGAGATTGTAAGTATTATTTACGTATAGTTATCCCTTTTAAAGTAAAATTGAAAAACAACTTTTCAATCAGAGATAAGGGCATTTTTAATTAGCTTAAGTTTTTTCCCCACAATTAGAGATAAGTTAGCTTAATCCTTTGTATAATTTTGGAGCGAAAATAGATGAATAAAAAAAACATGTTTCAAGAGATATGTTAAATTTAATAAAATTTAAGTTGCTTAAAACCCTTTTTAGAATTTTGAAGCAAAAAATCAATTGAATTAAAAAAAACATGTTTCAATTTAAAAAATCATAATAAAATTAATTAATATTAATTACTACTTAATTAAAAAATTCCTCTACAAATTTAAATATAATGTGCACATTAAAGAAAATATCTTTAACCATGGTTTTATTTTTATTTTTTATTTTTTTTGAGTCCTTCTTTGACACTTATAATTTCCAGTTTTTATATAGGTTTTCTTCTAGAAGGCTTTTCAATTCCAAGCTAATATACCACAATTATTTTTTTGCCATCTTGCAATAGAATATTTACCAGGTTAACATACTGAAAGAATTAATCCTTTTTTTTTCTAATAATTTTTCAATTCAGGCTAGCATATAATTAGAGATCCTCATGCTCTTGGATGGAGACAGGTTTTGTTGCAGATTACTTCAGTGGTTTTTTTCTTCATTAAATTTTCTAGTGAGCTTGTTGTATAGAGGAAGATGCTGTCTAGCCTTAGCTAACATTTGTCACATGTTCTTTAAATGCATTTAAAAGAATTTTCAAAACTAATAATGTATCCTTCACCGCTGAATTTTTAATTCTTCAGCAGCTAAATCAGGATTGACTATTCTCAACAGCTTTATTAAGACTGGCTTTTTATCAGACAGCTGATTTACCCAACCCCTATTTTTGAAACAATCCTGTAACTAACAAATCACTATCTTTTCTCCCACATGATCAAATAAAGTACTGACCAATTAGGTTGATTTTTACAAAAAAAAAAATGTTTAGTTATTTTCCTCTTTTTTTAATTATAAAACAAATAAAAAAAATTCCTTGCACTTTTTTTTATGCCAAAAGAAAAACAAAGTTATCATTTAATTATATGGACCTGATAAACATCACCTATTGTTTTAGAGAGATAAAGAGAAAAGAAAGAAAACAACCCAACTCTGATTAATTAAAATAAAATTTTAACAAAAAATGTTAAAATCATATCTATTTTTGTTCAATTCTTTTAAAAATATTACTAAGCTAAATTTTCTATCTCATTTAAAATTAGAATTGTTAAATAATTTACTGAAGAGAAAATTACTTTCTCTTAGTATATTTTTCAAAATTAAAATTAATATTTGTAAATAGTTAAAATTAGTGAAGAAAGATAACAAAAGAAATTATTTATCTGATTTTATACTTTTCTCTCTGTTTTACAAATATTTATTGAAGTGGTCATATATATTGTAACCATATCACTAATCTAATCTAGCTAGTCAGCATACACGTTTGGGAGTCATATCCTACTCTGTAACCTTCTTACTAATCTAGCTAGTCAGTGTACACATTTGGGATCTATATCCTACTCTGTAACCTTGTATCAGCAACTGTCTAATCAATCTAGACTCATGTTTTAAGGCGACATATCTTCCTCTGTAACCTGCTTAGCTACAACTAATCTAATCGATCTAGAATATATGCCTAAAATAAATGTTAAACTAAAAAGAGGATTTCTTTATTGACTAAGCTCGCATGAAACTATAAACTTAAAGAAGATCACAAGGTGATTAATGAAGATGATAACTTCTGGTCAAACTTGCTTTAAAATCCACAAATAAACAAACAAAATAAATTTAATATTCGGCAAACCGATGAATAAATAATAATTAGATCAATGGAATGAATATGAAATTAGAATTATCAATTAAGTATGAAGTACATTAGGAGGTAGATGAATAAATGGAGGATGAAAATAAGTAATAATTAATAATAAAATGAAAGGAGTCTGAGAATGAAGAGAAAAGAATGAAGATGTATCAGAATGATGAATGAATGAGATGATGGTAGAATAAGAGTTAATGGATGATTAATATGATAGTGGAATAAGAGCTAGTGAATGGTGAGTTAATTGGGATAATGAATTAGGATGAAAGGAAAATGAAAGATTGAAATGACAGATGAAAAGAATGATGATGATAGAAGATGATGTCTAGAACTCTAAATTGATATTGAATTAAATGATCATAAGATAACTAAATAAAATAGGGATTCCAAGCTTACCAAATCCAGAATATTCACCATAAAGTCAAAACAAGTTATACATTTAAGACAAAAGAAACAATTTATACTTTAAAGTTTGGTTGATTTTTCATAAAACAGTGAATGTAACACAACTCAAATCCAACTACAATAATTAACTAGACATAAAATTTACCATAAATTCAAATCCTATATTGCAGATTAATATAAGTTATCCTTCTCAGGGTTCACATAACTTAAGGGTTATTATACAAGATATACTTAGGTCAGTGAGAGGGATTTTGCCACTACCCAAATATAATGCACCAAACAGCTCTTAATACCAAATCGAATATTTATTAATTTCAAAGAAACTTTATAAACTCCATAACTATTATATACTTGGAGCTTCAAGAAAGATGAATAACTTTTCAATAGCTAAACACAAGATCAGTGAATGATAGATTTGCGGGTTCAAATAAACCGATTAAACCAATGTTAAGTGTTTATCTTTTAGTATACCGCCTAAAATAATAAGCACTCTAGATTAATAATATTTGATTATTAGGCAATGATGCCTTAAATGTACTCATAAATCACAGAGCTTACCAAAATTATTATGGTATACCAACATACAGTTATTTATGCTATTTTGATCGATGATGATTTCCATACAATTAGATGATGTGTCGATAGCAATAACAATAATAATGTGTGTGTTGATTAGCAATAAGACTACTGACAACTAAATAAATTTTTAACACAGCAAGATTTATTTACATTATTTACAACTTTATTTCAGACACCTTGCATGAAATAAGATGAATTCATTAAATAAAATTAGGGATTGAAAATAATTGGTAACCCATTGACTATGCACCTATTAGGTAAGACAAATTAATGCAGTGATATTCATAGCATCACTATTATTATTGGATATGTTTCTATTATTATTCTATCTCATAGAATAAGATAGTTAAACTTTCCTTAAGCTAACTTAGCATTTAAATTATAAAATAAAATATATTTAGGTCTTTGGGGTATACTCAACTTTTTAAATCTAAAACTCTATGTTATAATTTAGGTATTAAACTGTAGCTATTTTATTTGTCCAAATATGATAAGGGCAATTATTATATGCAGCACAATTAATAATTTATTATCATTTACTATAAAAAGATTCATTGTATTGATGTGGGGACAGACATCCTAAGTTAAATGCACCCATGACACCCACAACATTGCCTATGCCCACAGCCTAATCATTTAATAGTTAAATTATCTTACCAATCCATCGGCGAGTCACTGCTTGATGAAGACAAACACACATTGTCCATGTGTACCTCGTGCTCTTTCATATGGAAGTTCTACAATCACTAGTAAGTTTTGGGTTTGTTTGTTTATAAACTGATGAAGATCTTACAATATCATAAAGACACTATTCCAATTAGGGAATACTATAGATAGACCAGTGTCCCTTAATCTAGCCTTATCCTATTCTTGCTATTTGATTTGGAAATACTAAACTTCACCATACACAGTGGAAAAGTAACTATATAACCTCATGAGGGACCAAACATTAAAGGGAGGCTCTACAAAACAACATGATAGTTGTACAACAATATGGCCAATTGTGATACCTTACCATAGGTATATAAGTGTGAGCATTGCCTCATCATAGGGAAATAGAATTCAGACCATGGGTATTCTCTCTTGGGATTAACTATGCTAACTAAGCACTAACTATGAATCAGCCTTGACAATATCATTCTCATTTAATCAGCAATGGGGGATCCTCCATCAGCCCATGCACAATATTAATATTATTCTATTATATGTGGCACATACTTATCAGCTGAAAGCTGTCACAAATCCTTATTAATCCAATAGCAAGATAAAATCATCCTAATAATAAAAGTGGAAACATAAATATTCCATTTTGCAATGTAGAAACTATTAATATATTAATAAACAAACCACCACGTAAAAGTCAAATGACCATTAATTATTTTAAAATAATAATTATACTTTTGTTATAGCAAGCCATACACACGTAAACAATGAAGATCAACCTACATTTTATATTCAAAGTGGACATGTTCATTCATAGGCAAAATTAAGAAATGAAAATTGCTTATATTAATTATTTCATATAATAAAACAATGGGGTCATTATGTGTATTACTGTGACAAATTTGGGTCTGTTTGTTTATCATTTAATAAAATATTAAAATCTGTTTTTAAAAAAAAATGTGAGAGAGAAATAGCTCTCTCTCTCTCTCTGTCTAAATAAATGATATTTAATATTATATTTTCTTTTAACTGGGAAAATAGCAAAATATGTGTAATAAATGTATACATCTGGGTCTCTTTTTACGCGGACTTATTTAACACGATTTTGAAGTTACGCGATTCAAGTTTCACCGGAAGTCGAACTCCAATAATGCGCTATTACTTTAAATAATAAATTTCGTGCACTTATGTTATGTTGAAAGTAATAGCACATTATTGGAATTCGACTTTCATCTTAGTAATTTCAATATTTTCAGTGCTTTATAATAGTAAGATTTTATGCAATAATGAAATTAAAATCATGATTTCTACATTTTATGTATACACACATTAAATTTTATAAGATTATAATGTAAATTTGTTCAAACATTGTGCGTGTTAATTTTGCATTTTAAATCACATTCTGTTTTTGCTTTTTAAAAAAGTATGTAATCAATTATTAATCATTTAGTGTCCGCAAGTTTATTTTTAAAAGGTGAGTAATAGCAGTGGGCACAATTAAATTTGACAATTAAAATCTGATTTTTAATTGTAATTAACAATTTAAAAATTACTTACGGCGACTTGAAATTAATGTGATGTAAAATGAAATTTGATTTTTAAATGGAATTGAAAATTAAAAAATTAAAGACAAAAATAAGAATTTAATTTTTAGTTGTTTGTTTTAATTAAATTTTTCCCAGCAGTGGTGAATAAATGTCTTTTTATTATCATAAGTCTAAGTTCCGAAACAATTAATAAAATCATCATCTCAAAGATTAATTACTAATTACATTGTCAACAGAAAACCATTAACACAACATGAGAGTGAACTTGGCGCTAGTTGTATTTCCTCTTGTGAGAATCTGATTTTTTACCAGTTTGCAAACGAACGTGTTTTTCAGCAAATAGCGATAATAATTAAAACGTGTATAAAAAAATGTAAATTACTGTATGTAAATTATGCATAAAAATATATTATTTTGAATAAAATTAAATATTATAGTTAAAAAAAGTTTGTATTGTATCAATTTTTTTCAAATTTGAAATTTTTTATTAGTCATATTTTATTTCCTTATTTTTTTTTTTGCGCGAATTTTAAAGTAATTTTACGTTGGTGCTTTGCTTTTACACGAATTTTGAAAAATCACAGACCGCACCCCTCTTTTTTCAATGTAAGTTACGTCTATTTTTGCACAAGTTTTCTGAGGAAACCTATCTATCACGTAAAATGAGACCCAGGTGTATATCTTTATACATCTCTTTATCCTTTACTAAATATATTTTATACCACAATAAATACATATAATAAAAAAAATCCCTGAATAAAACACATGACAAAAATATATTATAATATACTAAACATAGCAATAACAAAAGAATAAACAAACATTTTCTCCCATTAGATTTTATCCTATTAGTCAAAATTTGTTCCATCCTTATGAGCACAAGTGAGAAGAAAACTGATATCCTGAGCAAACATTCCTGAGTAACGTATATATTGAAACAGTAAGGTCTGCTTTGCAGATCTTCGTTTCACCTTTTCTCACCTATTTCCTACCCTCATACCTTAGTTTGAACCCCAATCTATCGTAGTGTGTCTGCAATACGCTTATATACCGAAAATCCCGCCTAATTTTGAACCACGAGTACAATGCTCGTATTATATATATAACTCATTCCCAAATAAATAAAAGATTATAGATTATGTATATGTTCACATAATTTTGATTTATTAAAAAGTAGGTTATATAAGTCATAATTGCGCACACACTATGATATGCATTTTAAAACATATCAAAATTATAAATTGTTAAATTTTGTTTGAATCTATTTACAAATATATATTACCGTCGTAATATATTTTGATTTAAAATAAAATTCATTTAGTAAATATTCGTTTAGTAAAAAGATTCAAATATTGCAATTTAAAAGTAAAATAATTTTCGTTTGATTTAATAAAAGTCATTCCAAATATTTCTGTTAAAATAAATGAGGGACAATAGTTTAATTAGTTAATGTTATATAAGTTTATCTAAAAACAGCAGATGTCCACTTAAGGTTTTCTTTAATTAGTAAAAATAATTTTTAATTGAATCTAGTTTGTAATTCGAATGTCGACGGGGAAATTAACAAAAGAAATTAATTAATGTTGAATTCCTTTAGACATTCGGATAGATTTAATTACAGCTGATAAGTCCGATATATTTTTGTAACGCTCCAGGGCAGTTCTATTGTAAAATTCTACTATAAAAAGGAGGGTTTTATTTTGTTCTCCATTCTAATGTTTCTAAGAGAAATCATTCTGAGGTCTAATATTTCTAACCAAAATTATTGTAGTAATTTGTAAATCTTGACATGACAGAGTAGAGTGCAAGAAGGCTATTTCTCTCCGGTATGGTCAAATGCTGCCGTAGACCATCGGAAGTTATCACACAAGGAACCCCGGAACTGCTGCCGCTGCCAAAAATATGAACATTTCCAGATTTTGCTGTTAAATTATATAAAAACCTGCCGACCATCAATCTACCCAAAATGCTTCTCCAGAGGTAACCCTAAATTAACCCAAGAGCTCTTGTGATAACTAACATGCGATAGCTATTTTAAATTGTTTTCTGATATTTCACATAACTTTATTATGTATTTCTTTTAAATATAATTTCAACATTTTGCTCTCTATCCTTGGGTTAATATTTTCTATTTATTAAGCTTTCTGTTATTTTATTATGATAATGTGTCAGAATCGTCTTTGACCGAGTGAATTATTCCTTTTGTTGAAACTAAGACGCCGCTATAAAGGCATATTTTAAATTTCTAAATAATTTCCAATTTTTATTATCTTGCAAATCACTCGTTCGAGGGCAATTCTTTTCTTTAATATATAATATAATCACATAGTTTAAAATCTACATGTTATTGATTTTAATCTAATATGAGAGTATGTACGAGGTCAATGATTAAATGTGTCCCCTAATGCATGATTGCGTATATAAATCTATACTTAGTTTTCAAACCCGCAAGCATGCATTAGTTCATCATTGACGTCGAGAATGTGCGGACCCTTTTTAAATGAATTTCGGGGAATTTGATTGGGCATTTCTCTTAATCCAAGTAAAACCCATTCAGTATGTTTTATATACACTAGTCTTGTATTGCTGGTAAGTGAATTGGTTGTTGAGACCGCTTTGTTTTACTTTTCCAAGGATTCTTTACACGGCCAAGTCCGTTCTCTTCGCTTAATGCAGTTTCCAGGCAGAGTGTGTCCATAAATGACACACCTGGGAATTAAACGCAATCGTCACCCAGTCGCTAAGTTTCGGCTGTTCATAAAATACTTTCCTACGGGTTAGCGACGAGATGCCCTCCGTAATCATTCCAAATATTCTATTATTGTTTTATTTTATATTTATTTTACAAAGCATCCGTGACTTAAACGTGTCACACCCTCCAACTTTAATAAATTCATTATCAGCAATACTGACCTCCCAATGCAACTCTATTATTATTATTCTCAAATAAATGCTTTGATCACATTCCCACTTTGTTGCTTAGTAAGCTTTTGTCCGTGCTATTCTCGAAATCAATAAATATTTTATAACACTTAATTTCAAATATTTTCTTAAACTTGTATAATTACTCAAAGCACCTCGCACATGTTCCTATCTCATCAAGCACATTATCGTAATGCCATTAGCCCGAGGAATAGAATATATCACTTTGCTTTAAAACCTTTTTGTCATTTATTGGAATATAATGCCAACAATTATTTAATACGTGTCCCTGTCTCATATAAGCAGACAGTGGCGTTATATATATAATTTATATAAATAAATTTTGTGAAATTATTTAAAACTAAATTTGATCTCTTATTTTATTTGATTCCTATCACTGTCTCGGTCTATATATATATATTTTTTGCATTTCTTTTGTAAATCCATAGATGTTAATTAGCCACCCAAGCCTCTTTTAGTATAGAGTCTTTTGTTTCTCCCTGACCACCACGCACCGGTCAAAGATTATACTAGTAGTGGCATCAGATGCGTTATCACGTAGATGGCGCTGTGAAATTTGGACTTTAGATTCGAAGTTAGTATATCTAGAAGGCAACCCCTCCTAGAATGTTCAGTTTCATGTCTGGGGTTTGAATTAGTGAGATAGACAAATCTGACTTACAATATATATATTTTGATTATTATGTTTGATGCTGGCATAGTGACAATATTCAAACGTTTTTTTCCAAGTGTAAGATGATTAAAATAGGTTTATCCATACTTTATTTTAAACCATGTCAGCATAGTGAGATAACCATTTATTGATTTATTTATCGATGTCAGCATAGTGAGACAATATTGAAACATTTCCAAGTGTAAGACAATTAAAATAGGTTTAAAATTATTTATTGATTTGTTTATTTTGTTTTTCCACCCGCAAAGATATTTGTCATAATTTTAAATGATCCGGGCAATTTTAAAACATATTAAAATATTATTAATTTACAAGTTGCACAATAAGACTAAAAAGTAAATATTTATTTATTTGTTTATGTTTAACAATATTAAGAAGAATTTATGTAATTGTGAGCAATTATCAATACAATATACTTGGCATTAATAATCTGTCATTTTTCTATTTTCAATAACTAAGCAAATTCGTGCAGAAATACCATGGCAGACGAGTTCTCTTCTTTAATGAGAATAAGAACTAAATTCATGCATTTTTCCTTTGTAAATTGATTAAACTTGGTATGACTTTAAAAAAAATGAATTTTTAAATTTGTCTACTTGATTTTTTCTCACTTTTATTCAATATTATTTCGAATTTTTTTTTTTTTTTTGAGATGATAATTTATCAGCAAATATATTTTTCTGTTTTATAATAAGAGCGCGAAAATTAAAACACTTTAATCGTTGTCTTTTAAACCTAAATAATTTCAGTGTTATTTTTAAATCTGACAATTTACTGATATAAACAAAACAAAAGATATTGCTTACATTTTCTGGAATTGTTCTTCGTTTGAAATAATATATGTTGAGGCAAATAATTATCCAGATAGTGGTCATTCTAGCTTTTCCAGTAGGCACATTAGGAATCATAAGATTGATGAAAAACAGTGTTGAAATGATAGTTATAAAGTTTCTACTCCAACCTTTTTAATTCCACATAATCCTGAAGGTTTGTTCAAATTTTCCCGAAGTTATTACTTTTCAGCTTTTCTTTTTACTTTATTATTTTTTTAAGTGTAGAATTAAAGTCTTCTTATTCCAATTATCTTCTCTTAATAGTCCCCCCCCCTACAAACTTGTCATATTATTTATACCTTGTATTACAATGCAAGATTGGTCCTAAATGGACCAATACTAAACAGTGTGAATAAATTAATTTGTCTCTCTAGTGACGATTACTTAGACTATTTTATATTATTTTAAATTACAATACAATATATTTAAAGATTGTTTAAAAAATTTTTTTGAAGAATTATAAATTGATTTTGTTGTTTATTTTTAATTATTGTTTAATAATATTAATAAAGTGCTAAATATTCCCATACTTCCAAATTGGTTTTAATACTATTAAAATATTATTTGATAGAGCTGCCACTAGACCTCTTGATAAAAATGTTTATGAGATTTATATTCACTCTATCAGGTTTTCCAGTGCATTACTAACAGTCCAAATCATGATCACTGTCAGGATCTTTATGGGTGAGCTTTTGCTTAATTGGAAAATTATAATCCAAGAAGTATTTCAATCTATAACTGATTTTTTTTTTTTTTTACACACTAATTTTTAATATATTACAAATTATTACTAATTAAAATTTAAAATTTTACATACTGGATCACTGTGGTAGAGCTATAACATATGGTTACAATGTACATGCGCATATATATGTGCTTCATGTATATATTTTGCTATTAGATTAAAAATATTAAAGCATTTGAAAAAATGTAATGCATAAAATAATTTAATTTTATTATAAAAATGTAAATTTTATTACAAAATTTAATTATGAGTTGGTATGTGGGAAAAAGATGGGGTTTCAAATCAGCAAAGAAAGTTTAATTTTCTAATTAATTAAAGAACCAATTGATATTAAAAGAATGTAAGTACTAAATTCTAATTTTAGAATTTATATTTTAATGTAACATTGTCATTACAATAAAAGGTGACAAAAGTATAATTACTGGGAATTTGATAAAAAATCAAAGATATTCAGAATTAAAAAAAGCAATTATTAAATTTTCAAAATTAAATTGCATTAAGATTATAATCAGTAAGATTTTTTTTGATAATAAAGAAAATAATTTTCTTTAAGTTTAAATTAATTAATTAATTTGGAGAACAACTGATGGCTTTGTTTTGAGATATATATATATAGGGCAAAAGAAGAATTTTAGTTATTATAAACTTCTGGTGAAGTGATAGTAGACTTCTTGTAGAGTTTAGTTATAGTAAACTTTTGAAAGAGTTATTGTCAAGTTTTTAAGCTGTTAAATTACATCAGCTATGAGTGAGTAAATAGCTGCAATTTCTCTGGCCATTGCCAGAATGCTAGGCTGATCAAGTTCTTGCTTACATTTGACCATCCAAATTGCCGACATGTTATGTCGTCACCATCAAAAGGAAGCCACTATTATATAATAATACCAATAAATAATTAAAGCCTCTTTAATATACTACTTTCTTTGCTTCCATCAATTATATATATTAATCATTATATATGTTTCTTACCATTTTATTTAGATGTCATTGCATTATTTAAATGTTTTTTTTTAATGCATGCTTAATTATACACAGTAAGGAAGATTGCCTATTGCAATATATACTCAATCTTTCTTAAATTTTTCTAGACTTATTGTCTAAGAATCAGACGAAGGTAACTTTAGTAAAATATTTCAATGATTAAAATATTTGACATTATTTAAAGAAAAGCCCAGTAATTAAATAAAAGCAAAATATTTAAATCCACTCTCCCTCTCTCTCTGATTCTACTTTGTTTTGTTTTTTTATTATTTGCGATTTTAAATTTGCCTATTTAAAATCAGTTCTTTCAAAAAATGACATTTAGCCAATAAGTGATTTTACATATAACTATTAAAATTAAGATCAAGTGTTAAAAATAAAATTTTATTTTCTTATAGAAGGGACAAGTATATATGTATACTGCATACAAGTGATTTATAAATAACCTGCAGTTTTAAATAAAATTTAATGTTCAAAGTTGAAAGATAAAACTTTATTTCTTTCTTTTCTTTTGATAAATATATCTATACTGTACGATACGATAGTTTACTCTCTAAAACTTTCAATTCAAATTTAATATATTATCATCATAGGCTATCTTATTAATATTTCCATCTATATGTAAGACCTATAGGGCATATCACTAATTAAGCAGATGTGTATGCCCTGATTTAGCCTATTAGATATTCGCATATTATAAACTTATGGCATGACCAATTACATTTTATAGATTAAATTCTAAGGCCAAATATTATATACAAATATAGCATTACTGCGTTATCTAATTTATTTATTATCTTACTGCATTTCTTCAGCAGGCATATATTCCTGCTTCGAAAATTTAATTTGACGGGTTCGTTCTAAATAAGTTCCACGCAATGACAGGAACATTCCTTTCATTTTCCAGACACAGTGGGTCTTATTATTTCTTGTTACCAGTGCAGTGGATTGTTCCTGCCTGTTAATGAGAGTTATTAAGGGTTATATGAAGATGCTCCTTCCATGACCCATTCAACTTTGCCAAAGCGAATATATTCCCGTTGATGCCTTATTATAAGACTTAGATATGACATCACGGAGACAATCATATTCCAGCCTTCTTCGTTATTTGATTATTACTTTAGCAACTCAGTACCGTTTTCCTTATCTCTTATGTGTATTAAGGCTTGATATTTCAGCTTTTATTGGTCATGATCATGAGGGTTATGCATTTATCTATTTAACCATATTTTCTAAAGTTTATTAAACTTAACTTGCTTTATTTATTATTGTGTGTACCTGCTTGAGGGATATCTGCCCTAAAGATCAAATATGTTCATCATCCGAGGTCTCTTATTTATATATATGTTATACCGTGAAACTTTGACACATGTACTCATTAATTCATATAATTTCCACTATCTTATAAGTCTAGCAACAAATTAAGTGGTAGTCATTTCTTTTGTTTATTTGTTTGTAATTTTAATACTAATAAAGTGTTGTGTATTGGGTGTCTTGTTTGCCACAGGAAGTCATATAGTTAATAAACTAGTTTTAAGTCTCTACCTTTCCCTGTTCACTGAGCCTAAAAAAGAAATGGAGTAATAGGTAGGTTGGAATGAGTTGTGGTGGTTTAAGTCACCCTAGTGGTGATTTTGCAGATATTAGCTCATCCTGACCATTACATTACTCCATCTATTAAAATATCCATATTATTAAAAATTTAATGTTTGAGAATTTTCATCTTACTCATGTGGTACATACTAAATACTCATTATTATGATTACAAAAACTTATAGAAAATTAAGTATTTGTCCCTATTAATTAAATCATTCTAAATTTAAGAATCTTGTAATATTAGCATGGCCAGAATTGGCAACTGCCTACAATATTACTTATTCAAGCAGTAGTAAATGTTAATTTATGTGTTATTGAAATTAATAATATATATATTGTAAAGGAAAAATATATTTTACTAATGAATTAAAAAAACTGAAAATAATTATTCTGAATAGCTTACAAATTTGGGTACTGTCTCATAAATAAAATGTGTCCTGTTTGATCAAGCCAAAATGTGCATCATATATTTTGACAACTATTTGTAATTAATATAATTATCAACTATAAATACATTGAGCAAATGTTGTATTCAGGCTCTTTAAAATATAACAAATAAATGAGTTGATCACAAATGACATTATAAGTTTACATCTACATGAACAATGGATTCGTAAATTCGTAAAGGGCACCAATGGGTTCATACTTTGAATGCTCTTGTTTGAAAAATAAAATAAATTAATTAGATATTGTTTTACTGATAGTGAGACAATATGGGATGAACTATAGAATAAAAAAAGTTTTATAATGATTCATGTAGTAGTAAATCAAAATACAGGTTAATAACAATATAAATTTATTAAGATAAACATTAATTTATTTGTGGCGATTAAAATAAAGAATAATTTATAACGGCAACTAACATCATATAATGCACATTTATAATTCCACCTTGCTAGACTATGATTAGATATGATATATGGTTTATAATTGAAATTATAAATGCATATATTCAAGAAAGGGTTAATTATAGATTTTCTTTTACACAAATATGAAAATAAAATATACAGAAAATTTTTAGTATTATTATCTTATAAAAATTAAAATAGAAATCAAATAATATTTTTTATAAAGTTATTTATAATTCAAACTCTGTTATGCAAATACTATTTATGTTTTAATTGATCTTTTACGTTAATTGATTTTTATTACTTAAATTGGATAATCAGACTGCTTTGTAATTAATATTATTAATTTAGAAGAAAGATTTTAATGTAATAGTGATATTAGCAATTAAGCCAATGCCCATGCACTTTGAAGATAAATTATAAATGAATACTCTCACTTTTCCAGACACAAGATATAGTTTTTTAGAAAAGATGGAATGAATCCACCTATCCTTTTGACTCAAACATTTATGTATGGGCAAATCTTAAGTGTATGGAAATGAGTGTGAAGATGTTAAGCAATCACTTTAAATTACATTTATTATGCTTGAATGAATGATGCTTATGAAATCTTTACAATTTACAATACGTCATTCTTTAGTTGAAATTAAACATATATAATGAGATATTAACATTTTCACGCTCTAATTTCCATACGCTTAAGATTTGCCCATACATAAATGTTTGGGTCAAAAGGATGGGTGGATTCATTCCATCTTTTTAAAAAAACTATATCTTGTGTCTGGAAAAGTGAGAGTATTAATTTATAATTTATCTTTAAAGCATGTGTGCATTGGCTTAATTGCTAATATTACTATTACAATATAAAAACATAGCGCTATATAAAATAATATCTCAAGAAAGATTTTAAACATTTATATAAATATTATCATTTACTTTTAACTATTGTTGATAAGTGATTTTTTTATTTGAGCATCTGTTACTATTAGAATATAAAAAACTTCAATTTAACTTATTTATCTTGTAGCATTTCCTTTGGCATCTTCATGCTAGCACATACATGTGTAGGAATCCATAGACATTTTAATTTTTAAATGTTATCTCAATTATTTTCCTTTGTTGGTATTACAATCCAAGTAGATTTAATAGTCTTAGATTCATGGCAGTCAGCATAGCCATTAAAATTACAGATGCTAAATGGGAGGAACTTCTCCTCTCCTTCGAAGGTTTTATATTCACAATAAGTTCAGAGTCTATTTCTAGAGTAAAGTAATATTAAAACACAAAACTTTTTAAAGGAAAGAAAGATCTTTCTGAAATTATTTCTGTCTCTATAGTAATACAAACAGCACAGTCTTTATCTTTAAACATTAGTTTTGAACATGTTATTTCTTTCACATGATCATCTCTTATATTAGCACATAATTGTTACTAAACAAGGCAAAACTTTTTATACAGTAGTGCCACCCTGTGTCAACCAGAGTAATCAATGGATGCCAGAAGGCTTGTGCATAAAATCCTATCAAGTGCCTACTCATCCAATATCTCCAGACTAGTTTCTGGCTTGTGGCCTTCATCAGTGAGGAGCCTTGGATCTGAGAGCACTGCATCTAGATCTTAGGATCTAATGCAACCTTCTAGCAGCCACCTTTTATCTGTACTTAATTACAAAACTATGAGAATGAAATTGAAAACACAATAATATTTTCAATCTAAGCTCAATAGCTTATATAGTCATATGGGTCTGAACTCAGTTTAGCACCCATACATTTTAGTGTCTTTGGCTCTTTAACAACCATAGCCACCACTATCCTATTAGGCAGGATTGGTGTTAAAGCACTAAACACCACATGATCACCATCTCTTATACTAGCACATAATTGTTACTAAACAAGGCAAAGACTCTCCATACAGTAGTGCCACCCTATGACAACCAGAGTAATCAGTGGATGCCAGAAAGGCTTGAGTTCAGACCCATATGACTATATAAGCTATTGAGCTTAGATTGAAAATATTATTGTGGTTTCAATTTCATTCTCATATAACCTTGTATTATTTTTTTATTGAATTACTTAGAAATTATAGAACAATAACAAAATGAAGATATGTACCCACCACAATATATATACAGTATTAGTTTACTGTAGGAAAACATATGTAATATGCAAATTATATTAATAATATATCTACTGATCATTGGATTAGGTGAATATTAAATATATATTTGTGCAATTTTTTACATTCTATTAAAGACCCTGTTTTTTAAAAAAAATATTTTTATTTTATTTCTATACTTGATTTAGTTTTTAGACTTTTTCTGATGTGTATTTATTGTGTTTCTATTAAATTTACTGCTGTATTATGTGCCATTACTTTTATCATTATTTTAATTATTAATAATTGATATCTACAGAATTCCATTGAATTATTGTCGTGAAATTTTGTTTTTTAATTAGTAAATATAGTACTATCAAATTTTCACATCATTCTCCTAAAAGACTTAAATGTTTTGATCTTGGTGTTCACATAAAACTGTACATACATAAAGATATTGTTTCAATAATTCCAATTTGTAATGCCCAAATTTATCTTTGTGTTAGATTTTTTTCAGATCTTTTTGAATAGACTGGATTTTTAATGATGATGATTCTTTCAAAGGATTACAGGATGAAGTATGAATCGGAATAAAAATTTCTTTTTTTTTTTACATAGTCCTTTCGTAAAAAATTCTTGTTTTCACATATTACAGGAGTCCCAAAAAATGAATTTTAAATGTTGGGAACAATAAAACAAGATAAAAAGATACATGTTGGACTAATTCAGAACTTACTGAAAGTGTTATTTAAATTTTGCAAGAAGTAGCATTGATTATAAGAGATAAATATATCGTGGGGATAATTTATTAGTTTTTTTTTTAGTAGCAATAAAAATGAAATAATGATCTTATTATATTTTTTAAAGTAGGATAACTGATAAATTTTTAGGTTTTGTATTGTATTTCATATTTTGATTGAAAGTGATGAATCAAAGTTTAATTTACCATTACAAATCTATCCATATTTGAATCTATTAATCTGCATCATATTTATTTATGAAATGCTCATTATTGTTTAAACTCAAGAATCAACAATATTATTCCTTGTGCTTTTTCAGGATGTCAATCAAAATTTGATACATAATACATTTTTAAAAAAAATGCTGACAAGATATCAGATTACAACTTGTCTTTCTAATACCATCTTATGGATTTTCATTATTTTCTTTCATGGTCACTGTAGAAATCCTTCCTATCTAAGAATCTTCTACTATTTTCATTTTTCCATATGATGATTCTGTCCTGCTTTTGATTTTTGCATATAATCATCATTTAAACTATATTTTTATTGATTTTCTTTGAGTTTTTTTTTTTAAGGCATTGAATGCAACAAGATATATTAATATTTATCCACTTTTCTAAATTTGGATACATCTTCTTTCTCAAAGTTTAGAATAAACAAAATAAGTTAATTATTATATTTGATATCAATGCATAAACTTATAATTCAATATTAATGCTGTAGTAGATGTCTTATTTTTTTTTCATCAAATCTTTTCTCAATTTAGATTATTTTTCTTCCACTTCTAATGAATTAAAGTTAATATTTCTTTTTAATACAAGGAACACTTCTGAGTTTAAATTTTCTATCAAATTTTTTAATTATCTTTAATTTAAAAACTGATTTTTTTTTTCATTTGATTTATGAGGATTTTTTTTTTTTTAACAAAGTTTTTTGTTTTTAGTTAAAAGATATTCTAATGCAATATAAACTTGTAAATTTTGAGTTTTATTTTTTCACAATTTCTCATTATTTTACATTCTAATTGATCAATGATTGCTTAATGGGTATTAAAATTTATATAATCCATCTATTTTACCTTATTCGTAAACTATTTAAATAAATACATAAATGAGATCATAGAATATTTTTTATAAAAATGAGAATCCTTTTTTGTTTTGCTTATATTTGGAAAAAGTTCTATTTGTAGATTTTACATTTAGCATTTTTTTATTATTAGTTATCACTCTTAAATGAATATGATTACTCTAACTTAAAAACAAACATAAAACAAAAACATTAAACAGGACAATATGTGAACAATAATTAAATCACCATATATCCTATACCAATTCTTTAGTCTGCTTTTTGATATGTTGTTATGTTGTTTTATAACTTCTACAATGAACATTATCTTTTGAAAGTCTTTAATATATTGCCTAATTGCAGCTTTTTATTGTATTTTATCCTCTGCCCTAATTTCCAAACTAATCTTTATAATATAAATGGGGTTTGCTTCTCCCCCAAAACTATGGTTTACTTTATTATAAAATAGTTTTTTTTAAGGAAATCTGATATATTCTTCTGCTTGACATAACCAATTCATTATATTAATAGTAGATTCTTTAGCATTAGATCTAGCAAGTTGAGTGACATTCCAATCAGTATCATGATCTTGCCATTGTGTTTTTAGAATCTTACAGTGCAACCATAAATGAAATTTTTTAAATACCTTTGTGTTATATCAATGAATATTCTCATTTTACTTCCGTACAATAAATTTGAACGAATAACAGTTCTATATATTGCTAATTTAATTGCAGTAGTTATAGGACTATAATAAAATATTATGTTTTTTAACCTATTAAATGCATATGAGACATCAGTCTGTATTGGTCTTCAATTTCCATTTTCATCTTTTCCTCTATTACCAATATATTTAAATTGGTTTTCATTCTTAAGTTCACAGCCATTCAAAGGAAAAATTACTGAAGATTTTTTATTCATTCTTTATAATGTATTAAAAATTTGAGATTTGTGAATATTAATTACTAAACCTAAGTCTTTATAGGTTATATGTAAATTTTTTAGAACATTTTGTAGATCAATCATCAGAATTGGCAAGAACCATAAAAATAAAAACCAAAAAAATAAAAGTTATGTTTTTACTTTTAACCAATTGAAATTAATAATTTTACCATGAAGTCTTATTGCCATTTTTATAGCTGTTTCATGATGTTGCCTATAAATTGTTGCAAAACCTCTGTCATAAAATTTGGGGAAAAGAATTCTGAGCCAAGAAACACTTAAGTTTAATACTAGTTTTCATTTCAAATACTTCAGATATTACACCAGCAGTAATAACACTTTCAATCCATCATATAGTGGTTTTATAATTAATAGTTTAATAGACAACCAATTAATTCCATTGCCAAAAAGCTTGATTAATCAAGTCAAATGCTTAGTCTAAGTCAGTAAAAGTAATATATTAGTTATATCTTTGCACCTGATTTTTTTTTTCATTTACCTAATAATCATATTGTGATTCTGGTAACCATTCACCTATTACTGAAAGCAACATATTAATAAATAAGTCCTTAAAAATATTTTTGCTGTAGGAATAACAATGACATTCACCAATTTTTATTGTGATCTTTTCTATCCTCTCCTCTATTTTTATAGCACAGAAATGTAAATAAACATTCTTAAAGTCAGATGGCATAAATCTATGCATTTATAAACTATTGCAATAGTTTTGAAGCTAATATATCACAATTATAATTTAAATTTTTTTCAGATACCCCATCAGGATGCACAACTTTTTCATTAAACAAGATGCGATGTGGTGTGATGTATTGTGGCTTCTTTTTACAGTAGTGCCACCCTGTGCCAACCAGAGTAATCAATGGATGCCAGAAGGCT
This sequence comes from Epiperipatus broadwayi, assembly GCA_028023455.1. Taxonomy (NCBI): domain Eukaryota; kingdom Metazoa; phylum Onychophora; class Udeonychophora; order Euonychophora; family Peripatidae; genus Epiperipatus; species Epiperipatus broadwayi. The sequence continues at coordinate 693,261 of JAQFVV010012685.1, read as the reverse complement.
TGTGCATAAAATCCCTCTCTTGTGCCTACTCATCCAATATCCCCAGACTAGTTTCTGGCTTATGGCCTTCGTCAGTGAGAAGCCTTGGATCTGAGAGCACTGCACCTAGATCTTAGGATCTAGATGGTGATCATGTGATGTTTAGTGGTTTAGCTTTTTCATTTTCATGACTTTCTTAAGCTAGGAATTTTAATGAGTGGATACGATGGATATATCATCAAAAAATATCACTTTAATTATTTTATTATTATTTAGAAGGTGATCAAATTAATCTTTCTACTTTATCTACAAAAGAGTGCTATTTATGGATTTAAAAAGCTGATATCATTTTTTAAGTCAATATGTTTTTTCAATGCATCTAAAAAAAGATCTAAAATGATCATGATCAGTGAATAAATATTTCTTTCATAGTTTTAATCCCCCAGTGTTTAATTTATTATTCTGCTAAGTGGAAAATGCCATATTTCTTTTAAATTAAATTATTAATAGAATTAATAGAATTGACTAATAGATTTACTACCGCAGTTTCAAACTGTAATTTTAAACAGAAGATAATCAACCCTTTACACTTGCCCTATAGTGTTATATTAAATCAATGTTGTTTTTGTTGACTGTGAGGAAACTCTCAATCCAAGATGCAAGATAGTGTTTGAAAAGATAAGAGTGGATGTTTTATCGTTGTACCTAAATTCAATTATATAAGTATTTCTTTAAGAAAGTTCAATGCTTCAGTAAATAAGTATCTTGAAAATTCAAATTGATAATTTTAATATTTAATAATGGTTGTAATTTAATATGAATAATAAATGCTTTTAAAAAATGAACTTCAAATTTTATATTAATATGTTTGGAATAGGATTTTTTTTTTTTCTATGTGTCTATCTTTTTAATCTTGTATTCTACTAGCCTTTAATGTATTTGACAATTTGCCCTTATAAATGCACATATAATATGAACTTGTTTTTGCTTTTGATTCCGAACATAATCCATTAAATACCATTATTTTTGGCATGACCAAAGTTTTTTTTTACAACAATTTTCTGTCTAAACAAAAAGTATTTGTGATAGTTAATTCATGCCTTATGCAAAAATTTAAAAATACACATCATTTAACTTCACACAGTGTTATTATTATTTCCTATATGCTTAATATTTCCATAAACATCACATAATCACCATTTCTTATGCTTCACATAATCACCATTTCTTATGCTTGCTTATAACTGTTATTAAAATAGACAAAACTCTGTATATGTATTGCCACTCAGTGCAAGCCAGAATAATCATGGATGCAAGAAGGTTTGTGCATAAAATCCTCATCTAGTGGCTCTCATCCAATATCCCCAGACTAATTTTTGGTTTGTGGCCTTTGTGAGTGAGGAGCCTGAGAGCACTGCACTGCCTGAAGTGCTCTCAGATCCAAGGCTTCTCACTGACTAAGGCCACAAACTAGAAATTAGTCTGAGGATATTGGATGAGTAGGCACTAAATGGGGATTTTATGCACAAACCTTCTTGCATCCACTGATTACTCTCCCTTGCACTGAGTATCAATACATATAGAGAGTTTTGTCTGTTTTAATAACAGTTATAAGCAAGCATAAGAAATGGTGATCATTGTGATATTTATTGGCTTAAAACCAATTCTGCTTAATAGGATAGTGGTGGCTATGGTTATTAAAGAACCAAAGTCACCAAAATGTATAGGTATTGAACTGAATTCAGACCTATATGACTATATAAGCTAATGAGCTTGGATTGAAAATATTATAGTGTTTTCAATTTAAGACTCATAATTTTGTAATTAAGTAGAGATAAAAGATACCTGCTGGAGGATTGCATTACATCCTAAGATCTAGGTGCAGTGCTCTCAGATCCAAGACTCCTCATTGACGAAGGCCACAAGCCACAAACTAGTCTGGGGATATTGGATGAGTAGGCACTAGATGGGGATTTTATGTACAAGCCTTCTGGCATCCATTGATTATTCTGGCTTGCACTGAGTGGCACTACGTATAGAGAGTTTTGCCTGTATTAATATTCCTATTAACACATACATTAAAATCTCCTAAAAAGAAGAATTGATTATCTTTGAAAATGGTAGTATTGATATAATAGTATTATCCAACAAGAAATAAAAGCTATCATTCAGTGAACTTTTTAAATATAATATTGGCACAAGTATTAATAAAATGAACAACAGCTATTATTGAACAAACTGGCAAACTGAATTTTAATATTTTAGCACTTCATTGATACATTTAGGAATTCCAATAATAAAAAGATATCAAATCCATTGGTATTTTTATTCAATTTTTTATATTAAAAATAAAAAATTATTTTATTTACAAAACAGTGATAGAATTTTATATTTGTATGTGATATTGTTAAATGAAAGAAAGAAAAAATATAAATATATATGTAATATAGGCGGGATTCGAATTCAGACTGTCACATGACCCACTACTCTCAGTGCCATCTCATATTACTGACCCACCTGATCACACACATGTTGAAAAGATAAATAATCACCAATATACGTATTTCATGCTCATCATCAGTTGGTCTAGATTACTATCCTCACACATATATATAATCAGTTCTCAGCTTTATATTAAGATAGCCAATCTTCATACTTTAATGGATAGGCTTCAAACTATTTTAACTCGCAACTCTTCAGCCTTCCATTTCATTGAAAATCTGAAGATGGAACGTTCAAATGGATTATTCTCCTGTACATGAGGGGTCAGAATGACTAATATGTCAACATGGGTAGGATGATAACCTTGGCACTAATAAGGCATTTGAACGTTCCATCTTCAGATTTTCAATGAAATGACTGAAGAGTTGTGAGTTAAAATAGTTTGAAGCCTGTCCATTAAAGTATGAAGATTGGCTATCTTAATATAAAGCTGAGAACTGATTATATATATGTGTGAGGATAGTAATCTAGACCAACTGATGATTGCTGGTTTAGCATGAAATACGATATTGGTGATTATTTATCTTTTCAACATGTGTGTGTTCAAATGGATCAGCAATATGAGATGGCACTGAGAGTAGTGGGTCATGTGAAAGTCTGAGTTCGTGTACAATGTATAAATATATTTGGGAAATGAAATCAATAACAATGTATAAAAATGATAAACACACATCGTGTGAAGTAATGATTACAGTTGTAAAAAGAACTGTTTCAATAATCATAATAAGAGTTTATAATAAGAAGAATTTACATGCATAGCCACTCTTCATTGATGTTAAAATACAAAACACAAGAAATACAAATCATAAGTTAGTGATTGTGTTATAAACAGAGCAAAACTCTCCATACCGTATTGCTACCTGTGCAATACGGTATGGAGAGTTTTGCTCTGTTTATCAACAATTAATGTGCTAGTATAGGAAATGTGATCATGTGATGCGTAGTGATTGTGTGTTTAATAAACCCAAGATACGTTATTTTTCTTCATATTTTGAAATAATGTTTCTTGATATTGTTATAATCAACTGAACATAAACAGCATCCTATATTGGAAAGCATTAAGTAACATAAACAACACAAGGGAAGAATATAAGAGAAAACAAAGATAAGAAAGAAAGGAAAAATATGTACATCCTTTTGAAGGAGATATATTAAGTTTCTCTTTCCTTTTTTTTCTTCTAAAGAAGTGTGTCTATAAACCTCACATGATCACCACTTCTTATTCTTGCTTATAACTGTTATTAAAACAGGCAAAAACTCACTATACATATTGCCACACTGCAAGCTAGAGTAATCAATGGATGCCAGAAGGCTTGTACATAAAATCCCCATTTAGTATTTACTCATCCAATATCTCCAGACTAGTTTCTGGCTTATGTCCTTCGTCAATGAGGAGCCTTGGATTTAAGAGCACTGCAATACGTATAGTGAGCTTTTGCCCGTTTTAATAACAGTTATAAGCAAGCATAAGAAGTGGTGATCATGTGATATTCATTGGCTTTAAACCAATACTGCCTAATAGAATATTGGTGGCTATGGTTATGAAAGAACCAAAGACACCAAAATATATGGGTACTGCACTGAGTTCAGACCTATATAACTATATAAGCTGATGAGCTTGGATTAAAAATATTGAGGAGTTTTTAATTTAAGACTCATAGTTTTGTAGTTAAATAGAGATAAAAGGTGGCTGCTGGAGGGTTGCATTAGATCCTAAGATCTAGGTGCAGTGCTCTCAAATCCAAGGCTCCTCACTGACAAAGGCCACAAGCCAGAAACTAGTCTGGAGATATTGGATGAGTAGGCACTAAATAGGGATTTTACGCACAAGCCTTCTGCTATCCAATGATTATTCTAGCTTACAGTGTGGTAATACATATAGTGAGTTTTTGCCTGTTTTAAGTGTGTCTATACTTGTTCATTTATTTTTATTTTACTTCTATTTGTCTTGTTTTGTTTTGTTTTATTTTGTTTATCTTTTTTACCAATAATTATGTTGGGCAGCGATATTGTGACAATTGATATTGTTCTTATCAACAACTAAATAAGCAGAAATTATTGATGTTTTTTTAAAACTATAATACTGGAAGATAAATTTGTCAGGTCAGAATGTTTTAAATATGGTATTGATGAAGAACCAAAATATTTGGCTTCTATAATGTGGCTAGTTTAAAGCCATTTGGAAAAGAAAATTTGAAACTACATGCAAATCTTGGAATATGCAGACTAGAAAACAAGAAAAACTTGATGTGGTAAACATGGAAATGAATTGCATACTCATTATTCTTTTAAAAGTTAATGGACTATAACAAGAGATTTTAGATTAAAGGAATTTAATATCTGTTATTTAAGTAAAAAAAAAACAACAAAAAAGAAAATATTGTAACTTTCTTTGTCAAAAGGGATATTGCAAAAAGTTTTATTGGGTCCAATCTTCTGAATGATCGATTTATATATCAATTCAGGTGTGTGGATACTCATTCCACAGTACTATGCTACAAATTGTGCTGCTTTAATTCAAACAAAAGTAATTGAAATTTTTTTTATGATCATATGTAAACAGAATTTAATGATAGTTGCAGGCAAGATAAACTTTTAATCACATTTGACAGAAATACCGAAGTTAGAAATGTAAAGGATGGAAACACTGTTGACCAGTAAGAAACTGGATGCAGAAATGAAGGATAATAATTAAAGCTTTTGTGAATTCTCAGATCTTTTTATTGATAATACATTTTTAAGCAGCCTGCATTACTAGATGAAATTCATGTAAATGAAAGTGATTACAATGTTATCATTTAGTTATGAGAGATTTCAGTTATAATAATGAAAACATGGCTAGGTGCAAATTATAAATCAGATCATTGATTATTTTAAATAATGAGTGAAATTAATAAAGAACAATAATGTGCTTGTTCAACTTTCTAATTATAATTTAAAAAACGTACATATTGTTTTTAGGAATAACATAAAAAATTGATTTGATATTTTTATGTAGAGAAATTGATGAGAAATCTGATGAACTGAGAAAGTAAGTAAAGAAGAAGAATCTGAAAAAAAAAGTTGATAAAATAAAACAACCAGATAAATCAAAATGAATGTCAAGATACAGTGAACAAGGAAAAGAAGAGAAGCTATAATTAAAAATGATTAGATGTCTTTTCAAGAGAATTGAATGGGAAATAGAAAGACAAGGAGCAACATTGTAATAATAATTGCAAGTACATTGAAAATTAAAACTTTGAAAAATAAATTATTTTTTGATGATTTATGATATCAAATGAAGTGTCAGTCATGAGTTGCTTTGCTGAAAAATGCCAGTGGATAAAAACTGAAATAACAAAGTTTAAACAGAAATGGAATGCTGTATTAAGTGTTTGATGAGGTATCCTACATTGAAGAATCTTTAATAATGATGTCAATTTACTTTTGACATCATTGCCAAAAAAAAAAAAAATAAAGCAATTATTAAATATCACATGATCATCATTTCTTATGCTTTCTCTATCTGTTAAAACAGGGAAAACTCCATACAGTAGTGCCACTCAGTGCATTCAAACATCTTTTGCTTATATACTATAAATACATTGTGTTTAGTGGTTGTTTATAATGGTATTGGATTTGTGATATTAAATGATTTTTTGTTATTAAATTGTTTTATAACACATGGATTGAACATCATCTATATTTTGTTTAGGTAGAAAAATTGCTAAAATGAAAATCTGAGTATCTATGCTCAAAATTAATATCTTATAGATTATGTTATTGATAAAAATCAGAAATTTTATGTCATAATATAAATAAAGTTTGTTCTACACATTTTTCATTAAAAAAATTAATTAAGAATTTAATAAAAGTCTCCAAGGAGATTATTCTTCAGAATTTCTAAAAGGAATATAATGTCTGCATGCATGAGTAAAATTCAGACTTTTATTTAAATATGTATAAAGTAGAATATTCATAAATAAATTATATGTTAAGTTGTTCTGGAGGTATTGGGACATTTGAGCACCAAAGTGATTGTTATAAAGTTGTTTCATTGACCATAATGAGATTTTTTTAATCTTAGAATTGATCTATAAATCTAAATCTTGAGAATCCATTACTAAGCTGTACTGTTCAGGGCTAGTTAGTACTTTTGAATTAGTCACTTTAAACTATAACTTTCATCATCTCTCATAAAATGTGTGTATATGTGAGTGATATTTCATACATTTTAGTGTTGTTATCTTAAATCTTCCTGAAATAACATGTGAGTGATATTTTATACATTTCAATGTTGTTATCTTAAATCTTCTGAAAATAACTTTATAATACAGAGGAACACACAGAAAAATCATGTGATGAAATGTTATATAATTTAAATTCATTTGACATAAGTATCAATATTAATGAAATTAATATTGCTGGATTAAAAAAATTCCTATTAAAGAGATGAAATGTTCATACTCACAAAGATTTTTAGTTTATTATAGGTTTCTCATATAAAATCAGTTTAGATATAAAATTAAAACTTTTTTCCTTCTATGAAAACTGATGTTTATGTGATTAATTTTGACAAACAAGAATTGTTAAATTGTCAGCTTGAATTTGATTATTTATCAAAAAAAAATCTTCATTGCTCTTTTACCTTGTATGTAATGTACCAATCCCACCTGTCAATTAATACTAAATATAATAAAAAGAATAAATTTATATAAAATGGAAACTCACTATAATAGGCATTTAAACAAATATTTTTCATTATCTACTCAAATTTTTTTGTTTTGCAACTTGCAAAATAGGCAAGTTAACAAAAATTGTAATAAAAAGTTAAGCTAATACAATACCACTCATTCATAAACACTTTGCATTAGCTTTTTCACCATAAATATTATTTCAGTTTAATTTAAAATTTATGTTTTTTTGTTCTCTTCTAAGATTTTATTTCTCATGTTATAAATATTGTTATTTGTATGAGTTAATTTCTAATTAATTGTTATTTTATTTATCTATGCATATTTTTCAGGGTTCTTGTGAAAACTGTGAATGTATGCTGCAAGGGAGTGCAGAAAAATTAGAATGGAATGGTATAACAAAAGAATTTTGTAGTAAAGATTGTGCAAGAAAGTTTGAACAAAAAGAATTAAGTCCCGATAAACTTCAAAAACCTCGAACATCCAATGGTTCATATCAATATGAAACTGCTGGTAAAATAAAGTTGTCATTTGTATGTATATGTAGTAATGGAGTATTTTGAATAAACATAAAGAAATAAATAGATATACCTTGAGGCATCTCTTTATATGTACCGGAATATTAATAGAAATGATCTGATAATAAGGGGATCGTGTCATTTTTCATCCATTTGGTTTTCACATTTAGATTGTCATCTATTTATAAATGAAATTGACTATGATGATGGTTATGTGTGGTGATCTGCTTGTGATATCATTTGTGATGATGATGACCATCCAAAGTACAAATAATTATTGATTTAAATAATAAAAATGAAGACAAAGATGAAAATGAATTAGCTATATTGTTAGATTTATGCAAATGAATGATAAATATATATATATTGTAACAGTCAGATTTGTACATTTGCTCAACAGACCGAGAGTCCGAGCCAGAGAACCAAAAGCTGACCAAGTCGGGATAGTAATATCCTACATCTGATCATACCTCAATTCTCTTACCCGTGCTTCCAAGTCAACCCATTGCGAATGACATGCCTGAGGTTATACTTGATATCTCTTTATTCACATTCCAGCAATAGCAAAGCAGTAAAACATGAGACACCCCCCCCCCCATTACTTGATATTATATAACTTAACTAGTGATTCATAAAGTAATGAGCAAGAATGGAGACCGAGATAAATTTATATTTCATAAATTTAATGTAACACTTAATAAGTTATAAAGCAAATAAATTATGTACAGATTGCTCACACGCAGGTGAGTGAATACTCAGGGTTACAAAGGATATAATAAAGCAAATTATATAGTGCTCACACACAGGTGAGTGAATACTTAGGTTTACAAAGAATATGATAATGTAAATTATATTGCTCCCACACAGATGAGTGAATACTTAGATTTACAAAAATGTTCAATGTGATTATCAATAAACAAAACCAATTATATTTGCTCACGCGTGGGTGAGTGAATTTTAGGATTGCAAAATGTCTAATTAGTTTATGACTTTGCAGAACTGACAATATGCTTATACCATCTTTTATGTCATAACCCATGCCATGATCTACATACTAAAAATCAGTAAGCATTAGAATAATCAATTTATTGGTAACTGATTGGAATTATATTATTAAGTTTAAACATAAATTATTATAATAGTAAGATTCTAATTACTACCCAGATTAATGCATTAATTCAGATTCTGAATTGGATCAAAGCCGATGTTAATTTCTATGGGGGTTGAACTGATGTTTGGGCAGTCGAACGGCAGATTCTAGGATGTTACAAACAATAGTATCAGAATATGTGTCTCGAATGTGTTCTTAATTGAGGTTCATTACCTAGTAATCGGTTCCCCAAACCACGTTACTTACTATAATACGAAGAGGCCCTTTTATTCAAGTGAATGGAACAGCGGCTTAACAAGCCATTGGAACGCTTTGGTTCCTTCAAATACAAATAAATGTCACAGTTGCCTAAACTTTTGAGGCATGTCTTGACGTGGAAACGATCCTGATGTAGGCCATTATAGGTATAGCAAGAAGTTATGCATATTTATGCTAACTAGCAACACATTTACCACACTAATATTTTTCTAAATTAATTAAGCCAAATCTTAGCTTCTATCAGCGCCACTACCACTGGTCAGTTCATAAATAGTATTATTTAGTCACACTACACAGGCAATAATAAGAATCTGATTTAAGGATATCTGTATAGCTTAATCTCTAATTAAGGATTATTACTGCAAAATTAAGGATTTACTAAGATTTAAAATATTACTTATATGCTGTATAGCTCATGTCTAATATTAAGTAAATATTGATTTTTAAATAACTTAAGTGAAAGATTGCTTTTTTAAAATAACCTACACAAAATATTCATTTTTAAATAACTTACACAAAATATTCGTTTTTAAATAACTTATACTGTGCATTATAAGTAACTGATTCACTTTAACGTAAATAATAATTTGATTCAGAAGGGAGTTTTGCCTATATTTCTTTATATTATAATATTCTAACATAATGGAAAGATGCTTAATCGCCTCTCCGATAATTATTAAACCCCACAAAACCCTGTTCTGATGAACATAGCATAAATTAATAAACATGAAATTAAAAACTAAATATAGGTGGTATAAGAACTAATTGCAGAAAATGATCAATAAAGTTATAATTTAGAAATGAAGAATTTGTTTGAATGGTTTTATAGAACCTAAATATTTATGATTACACCTGGGTCTTTTTTTACGCGGACTTATTCAACACGATTTTGAAGTTACGAGATTCCTGTTTCACCGGAAGTCAAACTCCGATAATGCGCTATTACTTTAAATAATAAATTTTGCACACTTACGTTATATTGAAAGTAATAGCACATTATTGGAATTCGACTTTCATCTTAGTAATTTCAATATTTTCAGTGCTTTATAATAATAAGATTTTATGCAATAATGAAATTAAAATCATGATTTTCACATTTTATGTATACACACATTAAATTTTACAAGATTATAATGTAAATTTGTTCAAACATTGTGCGTGTTAATTTTGCATTTTAAATCACATTCTGTTTTGCTTTTTAAAAAAGTATGTAATCAATTATTAATCATTTAGTGTCCACAAGTTTACTTTTAAAAGGTCAGTAATAGCAATGGGCACAATTAAATTTGACAATTAAAATCTGATTTTTAATTGTAATTAACAATTTAAAAATTACTTACGACGACTTGAAATTAATGTGATATGAAATTTGATTTTTAAACGGAATTGAAAATTAAAGACAAAAATAAGAATTTAACTTTTAGTTGTTAGTTTCATAAACAATTAATAAAATCATCGTCTCAAAGATTAATTACTAATTACGTTGTCACCAGAAAACCATTGACACAACATGAGTGTGAAGTTGGCGCTAGTTGATTGCAAATGAACGTGTTTTTGTCAAATAGCTATAATAATTAAAACGTGTATAAAAAAAATGCAAATTACTGTACTGTAAATTATGCATAAAAATATATTATTTTGAATAAAATTAAATATTATAGTTAAAAAAAGTTTGTCTTGTATCAATTTTTTTCAAATTTGAAATTTTTTATTAGTCATATTTTATTTCCTTATTTTTTTTTTGCGCGAATTTTAAAGTAATTTTACGTTGGTGCTTTGCTTTTACACGAATTTTGAAAAATCACAGACCGCATCCCCCCTTTTTCAATGTAAGTTACGTCTATTTTTGTGCGATTTCATTTGCGCGTGTTTTCTGAGGAACCTATCTATCACGTAAAACGAGGCCCAGGTGTACTTAAAATATTTATGATCAAGCAAGAATTTTGAGAATGCTCTAAGCTTTAAAGTAAATTTAACATAAACGGTTTAGTTTAACATTTAAATAATATGATTAAATATGAGACTTGATTAGTTAGCTAGCTTTTAATTTAGAATTGGTTTAGTAATGGAATTAATGTATTCTGCAGAATGATTTACCGGTAATACTTGGTAGTAAGTTTTTCAAGGCAATTTTTACTGTGCGTTTTCTCTCTATTAAATCAGGCTGTGGCTTTTCTAGGTTTAAGTCTGGATGCAGCTTTGTATATTACTTTGGTGGCGGCTTTCCTCCATCACTTCGGTCAAGAACTCTAGTATTCCAGGTGTAGCTTCTCCATTACTGGGCATGGGCTGAGATTGATGTTTTTTCCCATTCTGTAGCAGTTTTCGGTGGGAGACAGATGACTAGTCATATCATCCCACTAGCCAACAGCCCTCATTTTAATAGCTTTGATAATGGCTTGGTCAAAGTAATGCAGAAACAGCTCTTTAATTATTTTTCAATACTTATTTTTTAGAAAATGTATATCAGCAATTTTTGATGGCTATTACAGGCTTTTTTATATCCTATTTTTGACAGTATTTTCCTCCCTCTTTTACTTTCTCAACATCACTTGTTTACCGACTTTGAACTTTGCCTTTAACTTAATTCCACTTAGTTTTTAATATTCGCCACAGCTAAATCTGGAGTTAAAAGCTCTATTCCCTTGGGTTTACCTATTGCACTTAGTATGAATTTTTTATGTCTGACTGGATTTTCTAATTTGTTTTTGCCTATAATTTTAAATGAGGTCAATTTTCAGCCAAAATATTATTTTTAGACGAAATGTTAAAACTCGTAAACAAATTACAGCTTGTGTAATTTTAAGCAAACAATAGAACTCGAAAATTATTTAAAATGAATATTAAAACTAAAATGCATAATTTTATAAATTTAAACTTATATACCTAAATTCTAACTACACACTGCTATGTTTACTTCAGTTTTAACAAACGTAAAGGAATATGTGCGTATATAAATATTTATAACTGCATCTTCATATTATAGTTAACAAGGTGATTATACACACACATACTTGGCAATATTACAAGCACACTCAAAGTTTTAAATTAAAGAAATACATGCAATCTGGGTGAAAAGAAATACCTATTGTAGAATATAATAGGTGAAACAGACAGGTCGATAGATCTAACTGTTTACATTTATAGATGGTATATGTTTGCTTTATACAAAATATATATGACATTATTAATCATACATTATTTTAAACTGGGCATTACTAGAGTTTTTAGAAAAATATCCATTTTTTTTTTTTGATTAAACTAAAAAAAATGCCAGTTATACCAAATCTTAACTAATCTCTAATATATTCAGAGCTAACACAAATAGAACAAAAGACTCAGATTATGACATAATATATAGTACTCAGTGAAGCAACAATTAAGAATTTCATAAGAAATAATAAACAATATAAAATATAAAGATACAACAAATATAAATTTTTATAAATTAAATAATTCTGATAGTTTTAAGCAAGATCATGTTTATATGGTGCTCTTTGAATTATAATATTTTCTCTTACCTTTTTATTTTTTTCTCTTATTTAATTAATCGAAAGCAAAATGATTTTTTTTAAAAAATGAATGTATAAACAAAATTCTTTTATATATTTATAAATATACTAGACTAAAAAAAAATCTTAGAATAATAATTAATAAAATAACTTTCTTTAAAAAATCTTATTTCTGATATCATCTATGCATAGTTTTGTGTGTGGTATACCATAAGTAAATATTAAAATTTTACTATAATTACTAAAAGGTCAATATTAGACTGATAGATTTAAATGATCTATTACAGCTATAAAAATATTATTTAAAAAATATTCTTTAAGGAAGATTTATTTAAATAAATTGGATGTTTTTTTTTATAAAATCCATGGAAGTAGTTATTATTTTCAATAACATAGATTTTTTTTTTTTTAATGCTTAATTTGGCATAATTGTTTCCCAGCATGAATTATGAATTCAATACTTTTCCACAGCAAGTAATTGATATTACAATGGCTTTGATTAACAAAACTTCAAGGATTCTTTTCTGATGCTGACAGATATATTCTATGCACTGGCAGCTACTCCAAATCTTTTGTTTCCTCTCAATAGATATGGATGGCTTAATTTAATTATTCTCACTGTAGCAAATCTATTGTTTACTAAAAAACACTGAATCTTTTGTAAATGTAGGATAGAGGCATCATTTGCAAGAATTGTTTTAATACTTTAAAATATTTTTAAGCAATTATTTATGGCGATAAATTTATTTATCATTCAATAATGGCTACTGAATCTCAGTCATATATAAATCAAGGGATTGAAGAAAGCATGGAAAGTGTGCATTTAATTGCATGAGCTTCGTGAATTCTAGGATGATAGCTTTGTCTAATATGAAAATGCTGGCATCATGATGAACTTAGACTTCAAAATGTTGTAGCTGAAATGTGCTTATGCAGAAATGATTACAGTAAAATGATCTGAATCTCCTGAATTTTCTTCCTCATTTTCATTTAGGGAAGGCAATCTGTTTGCAAAGCTTATTTTAATGATTTTATCAAATATACAATCATGTGATATTGGTATTGGTATTAAGACACAAATCTTCCAGTGATTAGAAAAAGTATAAACAATGATCCATTCTATTATAGATGTTTCTATTCGTTAATTACTCAGTTTTTTTAGATTCAGGACATTGTTGCTTGTGAAAATTTTACCGATATGACATTTTTACTCAGCTGCAATTCTTATGCTTGAGATGCTCACAGTAGATTGTTTTGGTTGACTTTTTTAATGATTTTGTCTCACTACGGTTTTGCATTTATTTATTTTTTTTTGCTTACAATCCTTATTATCTATCATTCTCTCTCAAATAAGTATTGATTTCTGACTGCTGTTGGTTACAGACATTTTTATTCTTTTACTTTTAATAAATGCAAACATCATACAAATCAGTTTGAAACTTTTCAAATTAGATCTAAATTTCTTGAGTTTCATCATTAATATATATGAGTAAATCGCTATTAATCAAAAAAATCTTTAATTCCAGTTTTTCCAGATTTGTAAATTTTTTGGATTTTTAACAGTAGATCAATTATCCTCTCATTACAATTTTTTTCTTTTATTTTTTTTAAAAGCAGACCCAAATTCTGCAGAAAATTTAAATAAACATTAATTTTACTAATTATAACCACATAAATTAATTTATTTTATTAATAATATAAAACTTTAAAATAGTGTAATATTTATACATCAATAATTAAAACAATAAATCAAAACAATTTATATTTACAAATTACCCTCTTTTATTTTATTGTTTAAAATGCAGATCAGCTTAATTAGGTTTTTTTTTCTTTCTACTTACCAATTTAATCTTTTTGGGAAATCCCAAAAAGTTTGAAAAATTAATTTCTTCTTCAAATTTTTTTCTCTCCTTCATTTAGCAGTTAGATATAATATTTTTTAAAAATTAAAAGATTTTAATAGGTTCTTCAGTTATTTTTTCTCTCCATGTAATCCTTATTCAGATAATTGTCTGTAACTTTATATTTAATTTTTCACATACATGCATTCAGTATAAATGTAGTTTGTGGTTAGATAATTCTTTAGAATATTTATTATTAAAAACATTTTTAAAAATAGTGCAAATATCAAAAAAATTATCTTGAAGAAAAAAAAAAACAACTAATAGCCGTTTCTGCCTTTACTAATATAATATGAAAAATATTTTTTTAGTGTTTCACTATATAATTTGCATAGCTTCAAAATACAGAATTATAAAAATAAATTATATATATTTAAATTTTTTTCCAAAATAATGGAAATGTTTTTGAAGCAAAGAAATTAGGTTTAGAAATAAAAAATAAAGAAATGTCTTTCTACTTTTGTTAATACAAAATAAAAAAAATTCCAGCAAATTGCACAGTTTGCACATAAGCCTTAGAACTGTTCTTATCTAATATCTACGCCTATTACCTACGAACCAAAACTAAATTACGGAATCACAATGTTGGATTATTATTGGTTAGTGTAAAATTACAGGGAAAAAATTAGACTAGAAGCCAAAACAATTTTGATGATATTATTATACACCACACAATTGGAATGGTAATATCTATTTACATTATTGCAAAATGGACTGAGAAAGAATTGATAATTATATGTGTCTTTTTTTAAAAAAAAAAATAAAAAATTAAGAACCATTGATTATGAATAAAAATAAAGGGTAAAATCACTATAATTATGTTTATTGTTTTATAAATAATTGCTGGATTTGTTTTGTTTTTAATTTTTTTTTGAATATGTGTAACTAGTAATTTATTTACTTAAAAAAAAAATTAAATGTCATCTTTATAATTGTGTTTAGATAAGTTTTCAAATTATCATTAGTTATGGTTAATGGTATTTCATCTACTAGTATAATATTTCAGCTCTCTGAAATATCATGAGTGAACTGCGATCCATATAAAATCTTAAAAACTGAATGAAAATGGATTTATTTTTTATTTGATTAATATAGATTACATTGATACAAGAGAGAATTTATTTGCAAATTTATTTTTTAAAAAGACAAGAAAGTGTAATTTATAATAACATGAACATTTGAAGATTATTACTTTATAAATATTATTGTACATTCTCAGTGTTATATTTTAATACCCATTGTTTTTTTTATAGAACTATTAGTATTAATAGAATGTATTTCATACATATAAATTATAAAAAGATATGCATAAGTTGAACAAAGTGATTAGAACAATGGCTATATTAGCTTTACATATTTGGCAGTAGATGGAACAGAAATATAAAAACAGATAAAAGACATCAATCCTAATACCTATAACTTAAAAACTATTATTCAGACAAAATTACAAAAGTGATCTTAGATCTTAGCCTTTTACAAATAAATAAATAAATATGTATCATATGTAAAAATAAAATGAAAGAAAATACAATTTTAATAAATACCTATAGAATAATAAATTAATTGTAGTAATTCTGTTTTATTTAAAATTACCCTAGTAAGCCATAATATCGCTAAGAATCGTAGAGTGAAACTTTCCATCTGGTATTTGGAGGATGAGCCACTTTGTTTTCTATATAGATATTATATTCTGATTTAATCTACAAGTATATACATCTTATGCACAATCTTAATGGTGGTTAGTGTTGAGTGTTTAAATAATATATCAGTTCTATTAATAATTATATACTACTTGAGTTTATTATATTGTTGTTAGGCCAGATGTAGATTTTAAATGATGCTAGGTTAGCAGAAATGCACCTTGAAAAATAATATATGTATTTTTTTGATGCCTTTATTCTTTTGTTTGAAATATGATAGTTAAGCAGAAGTATATATATATAATAGTTTGAGATTAATTCTTTGCAAATGTTTAAATATAATTGAATAGTCCTCTAGTGTCAGCAAATGACAAAATATTTTTAAAGTTAAAAAGATACCTCTTTAACATTGTCCTCCTTCATATATCAGGAAGATTGTTTACCAAAAACATAATTATAAAAATAATATATATATATTAATTTTTTCAATAATAATGGAAATATTTTTGAAGCAAATAAATTAGGTTTAGAAATTACAAAAACAACAACACATATTTCTTCTTTAAAAATGTATTGTCATTTGATAACACTAGAGGAACTATTCAATTATATTTAAATAGTTGCAAAGAATTGATCTCAAAACATATAAATATTTAGCATTATAAATTATTTATTATATATATAATATTAAAATGGCTTGGACAATTTAGCCTAGTAATAAGATTTGTTTATTTTGAAATTTAAATGTTTCTGGATTGACTGCCACTGCAAATCACTTGAATGGAAATGCTGTGTTCAGCCACTGTTTAAACATTATTTAATTTTTAAGCATCTATCTGTTTGATAAATTTTTGCTAATGTATTTACATAGTTACAATATTCTTATAAAATGATTTGTAATTTTATCCTCAGATTTTAGAATTAATGTTGAAATAAAAGTTTAAAAGTTATTTATAATATTTGCATTTTAATCTACAGGATTTATTAAGACAGCTAAATATTTTTTTAAAATTTCACATGCTCCATAAGTATATACATTTCTGTTGGACATAAATTTAAATAATGAATTAATTAATTACAATATATTTATATAATTTTTTTTTTTAAATATGGCTGAATAAATTGTGTTAAGAAAGTAGCAAGCAATGGCAAATTATCAGTAGTAGTGATCAACTAGTAATACTTAGTTATAAATATTATATATACTATACATTGTAATATTTTATTTATAGGTAGTTTTTCATGGGAAGAATATCTTCAAGAAACAAAAGCAATTGCAGCTCCTACATTGTGTTTTAAACAGGTAAGTTTTCAAAATCAAAAATAACATTTTTATTTTTTGTTAATATGTATTGGTATATATGTTTATATGTATATGATTTTTAAAATTTTATATTTTTATAGTCACTTATTCCTCCTGTTAATGAATTTAAAGTGGGGATGAAACTTGAGGCTCCCGATCCAAGAAATTTGACTTCAACTTGCATTGCTACTGTAGTTGGTTTGCAAGGTCCAAGATTGAGATTACGATTGGATGGTGGTGATAACAAAAATGATTTTTGGAGACTTGTTGATTCAAGTGAAATCCATACAATTGGACACTGTGAGAAACATAGTGGCATGTTACAACCACCTTTAGGTAAATATTACTATCATTATGAAGTATATTACTGTTTTGACAGCCATTCATTGCTGAGAGTACAATACTTATATTTTTTTCAGCTGTTGTCAATTTTTGTGACTTTTTCATAAAGTCTATTTATAATTTTTTTTAAAAATAAATATCTTAGTTGCAGTGATTAAAATTTTCTTTTAGTGATTGTAGTGTTTTTGTTGAAATCATATGCATTTTATCTTTTTCATAGAATTTACCTTAGATCATTGTTATAGCATATACTTTAATTTTAAATAGTATAAAAATAATTATAAGGATTACAATAATTGTGTATGATGATGGTATTAAAAAAAACTAAAGACAGAATTTTCATGTCTAAAACATCATTCTCACTTTAGAAGCATTGGGTTTTCAAAATGTTGTAGATGTGGAAATAATTTTATTAAAAGATGTAAATTTGGAAAACTGGCATTAATAAGAGACATTTGCTTGCTCCCAATTTTCTCTTAACTTTGGCAAATATGTATATTTACGGTTGACCATATGTAATTTTTTATTAGTAAATGAGGCTAAAAAAATATATTAATTACTGAAAATAAAATAAAATTATTTGTTTTGTATTGATAGTATATCTTAAAGAAGTATTGTAAATCAAAATTAAAAATAACACCAACATAAAAGTTATCACATGATTTTGCTTACACATTTGCTATTTACTAGCAATCTTCTTTCAATCTCACTACATTTATGCCATCTAAAATAAGTCTATTATCAATAGATGCCAAATGCAAGCAGGATTGAAAAAATGTAAAGGTTTTTCAATTTGGATTGATACCTTGATAGTTATAACAAAAAGTAAAAAGTGGATGCTAGAGAAAAGGTGCATTAGTTTCAAAAAATCCAAATGCACTGTTAAAAAATTCAAAAGCTCCTCATTGATGAAAGCCATAAGCTACAAACTATTCTGGAGATATTTGAATAGAACAGAAATGAACAAGGATTTATTAAGCACTACCATATACTATCTGTGGATTACTAAAGCTTATAATAGGCATAAACATAAGATTAGAAAAAAATTGTTAAATGATAGTGTTATATATTTTGGCATTGATATAATCTTATAATATAGTTGTAGAAATTTACTTAATAACTATGATAGACTGTTGATTATTGTTTAAAATCACATTATTGTTTATCATTTGTATTTGAAATGAAAAATAAGAATATCGGATATGATTATGATATAAATAGCTGCATAATATTTTTTAAAAATGTTATACATTTTTACTATAATTAAACAATTTTATACATTTTTTTATAGTAATCAGGTATATATATAATTTGAATATCATATTGTTTATATATAATATAGTTCTTAATTTTTCATTCTCATACAAATAATATATATTTGTAATCAATTACTCATTTCCTTTTTTTCTAATATCAATTTTAAATAGTCATGCAGTATATGAAGGTAGGTAGCAGTCTCATTCACTCACTGGAGGCTGAAAATATATTGCTTGGTTTCTTATTAATCTGAGTTGATCAGACGATTGCTGGTAGTTTGTTTGTAAGAAGTAAATAGTAAGTGTGGGGGAAACAATAATCCTCCATGGGAACTAAACTTTTTATTTATCTTTTTAAAGGCCTTGTAATCATAGTGAACACTGCATCCACCTATCTTACACCATAATCTAAGATTTGAGTTTTAGCTGAATAAATCTTGGAAATTTTTTTTTTAGGTAGCCAGATCATATCTAAACTAGCTAATTGTCTGAAATTGATTGGGAAACAAATAGCTATAGAAAGTAGCAATATTCATGTTAATCTGGAGTGATCAGATGATATAAATGCACTGACTGTAGAAACAAAAATTATTGTACATTGAAACCATGATATTTACTATATTTTGTTCCAAGTCTCAAGTATATCATATATTACTGTGATATGCACTTGTCCTTGTAGTATATGAATAACTAAATAAAGAAAACAATTAAAGGTTATCTGATTAATTAAAAAATATTTATTGTTTTGAATGAATTTGGAATAAGTAAACCATTTATTTATTAAATTTAAAAAATGAAATATTTTGTTGAAATTATTATTGTGTGACTGATAAGAAGGTCTTATTAGAATTAGAAAAAAGAGAATTGCATGATCACAAATCAGTGTTTAAAAAAGAAAAAGAGCTCCAGAAACGATTTTTAGCAAGAAGACATATTTTCTTTTGCTTAAAAATTACTGTTTATTTTTACCTTACTTTTATAAATATATTTGGAACATATAGCAAAGAAATATGCACTGCAGGTAAAATAACTTAGAGGGGGGGGGGCATGAGCCTTCCCCATCTTCATTTGATATGTTAATGATTAAAACAAAGTGGATATCACAAATGCTACGCTGACTGATATAAAATTAAGATAATTGAATTTGCCTTGGATTGCAAAATCAAAAGGAATAATAATTGGGTATCATTTAATGATTCAAATTGCTATGGATCTCTATATTTTTGTTTTTGCTAGCAAAAAAAAAAAAAAGGTACCAAAGGAAACATCATTGAATAATGGAATATCAGCTGAAGTCATATATATGCAAAACTGTGGTATCAGATGCTAATAAAAAACTGATTTTTAAAATAACACTGTCAGATAATTTTTATTTTAAAAAAGAAATGGTTTAATTTCCCACAACTTTTTTTTTTTTTTTTTTAAAAAAAAAAAAAACCCCCCCACCGAAAAAAAAAAAAAAACAATATAATAAATAATTTTATTTAAAAAAAGAATAGGTATGGGGGGGTGGGGGGGAAAAGGGAAAAAAAAGGCATGCTGATAATTTTAATGATAAACATTTATTTTATTAATAATTTCCATTAGTATAACTTACTTGGCATTCATTATCATTTAAACGATATGAGAAATATATATATTTTTTAAAAAAAGTAATATTAAAATTTTTTTATTACTTTGTTTAAAGAGTTTATATTTAACTCTTTTACGACTGTAGGCTTTATAATTTAAATGTATATCACATCTATCAATTGCAATTATAAAAAGAAAGGAGGAGGGGAGTTAAATCATAAAATATGATATGTTATTAGATTGCAGTTGGTAAATTAGAATTGTAATCTTTATTTTATCCACCTCAGTGAGTTAATGCTCATTTTAATAAATTTATATTATTATTATTATTATTATTATGAATCTAAGTCCTTTGATTTGCCTATTGCATCAATTGATATAAAATTATTTTATTACACAATTTATTTTACAATTAAGATAATTCATTGTACATCTCAAATTATATTTTATCATAAATCATCAGTTATTGAATTGTATCTTCTTTGCCAGACAAGATTCTCATTATTTGGACCATTGGTGCCTTACAAAATTTATGAGTCCATTGTAAATATAAATTTAAATTGCCATAGAGCCATTTGTGAATCAACATATTTATTAGTTTATTTTTAATTATATATTTTAGTTGTCTAAGTACGACATTTATGCAATATATTTTAAAATGTCTAAATATTTAATGAATAAGTGGAGAAAACCACTTGATTCCCAATTTTATTTATTATATGTAGTTGTCCAAATCTATGAGACACTAGCGGGCTAGCTAACCATACTCAATTATAATATTTTCTATTACCTTCACAATTAAAATAATTATATTTATAATAAATATATCATATATTACATATAATAGGTTATGTTTTATTAATAAACATTGATTACAATAGAATATGTATTGTTTATTGAACTACAAGTATACAGCATTTGTCAACACACACATGTATAACACAGATGCTTTTTTATATGTATAATATGCATATATAAATTAAGATTATAGTATAAACAAAATTTAAAAAAATAGTAATATAGTTATTAATAATAATTTGAAGGAATGCAATTACAATCACTCATTCTCATTCACTTAGAAAATAAAAATAAAAAAACTTTCTGAACCATATTATAATGAATAATATTTCTGTAATATAATTTTCACTACACTACTCTCACACAAGGTAGGGACTGTTTCTATCTGCTTTGAACACTTTGTGGAGGGGTGTAATCATAAACATATAACCAAAGACATATCCGAGATGGACATTTCATGCTGAACCAGCACTCATCAGTTGGTCCAGATCATAATATTTTCCACATATCTTTATCATTCTTCAGTATATATAGATTGCCAATTACTATAGTTTATTGATAAGTGTCAAACTTGAAACATTTTACTTTATTGCATCATATCTTTATTTTTAAAAATAAAATAAAATTCCTGTTCTAAACACAAATGTTATGGGTGATATCTTTTTTCTTAGGTAACTTTTTTTTTTTATTGGAAAGTTTTAATAGCAGTCTTCTTACTGGGGATTATTTCCTTTTTAGTTGTCTTGATGTTTTTAAGTCCGTATTGACTTTACGAATGTTTTTAAATGTCATAAAATTTTTAGGTTTATATTTAAAAAAAAAATTTTCATGTAAAAAAACTGTACCAAATTTCAAAAAGATAATAAAATGTAGAATAAAGAGTATCTGCTTTCAACATAAACCAAAGAACATGATTGTGTATAGCATTCCAAAATGGAAAATTGATACTGTCATATCATAAAATTTATTAAATTTAGATATTTTAGCATTTTTTTTTACTTTTTTTAAAAAAATAGTGTATAATTGAAGTAATGTATATTGATACAAGCATATATTGCAGCTTAACTGAAATATGATATGGCCATTGTTACTTGCGGGGGAAGAGTCGTATTTTTATTAGCCCAGCTTATGGTTTGCCTTCTATTATTTTGATGTGTTTGTTTTTTTAATGGTATGACATTGGTATTTATTTAAGACTTATTTTTATTCTCAAGCTGAAAATCTCTACTCAAGAAATTTGGAACTTTTATGGGAATTTTTCAGCTATAAAAGAAACCAGCACCATTCTGAACTTTTTTGTCTTTATAAATATAACATTACTGCTCTTTTTTTATGCACTTGTCTATGCTTTCTTTATGAATAGGATATTGATTATTAAATTAAATAGAGAATTTGGCAGTTTTATATTAATTATTTCAAAAGATATATCCTTGAGCATAAATTCCAGTTGGTTTAGAGATAGAACTGAATGATTGTACTGAGTTATTTTAAATGGTTTTTGTTGGAAGTCAGTGAACCAATGGATACTAAGGATTACAGTTTTGCAAAAAAAAAAAACTCTTAGAAACATATTTGTATAAATCATTGCAAAAGTTAATATATATCTACCAAAATAATATGTTTGTGAATCTCACAATGAGAACATTTTATGGCAAACTTTCATTGCACAACTACTGGTTACTCATGTGATTGTTGCAGTGTAGAAATGAATGTGTTATTGTTATAAGCTTAGTAATTGGACATTAGATAACTGGAAGCATATAACATATTGTTTGAAAAATTGTTTTTTAGATTTTTCCTATCACTGCAATAGCTTTTCTCTGGTGATTGCCATTTATGATAAATAATAATTAAACTGTCATGCGGTTTAGGTAATCTTATCATGATATTCTCTTAGTCCAATTATTTTCTGTATAGAAGCATACCACTGTAAAATATTTGAACAATTTGGAAGGTCAAATTTATTTCATAATGTTAACATTGTTTTTAGACAAAATTGTTATTTTCAAAATAATAATGCTCATGTTTATATACTTTCATTAGTTTAACTATAATAATATCAAATTCCTCTTTAAGTAGACAAATTGATGAGACCTTAGATACTTTTTTAATAGATTTTATGATATGAGTTAAAAATTGCATTAAATATGCATTGTTTATACTATCATACAAATTTTTATAACTTTTATTACTTATAAATTTTATAATTTATTGCAATAATTTAAAATATGCACTGCATTCAATATGTTTCTTGACATTAGGAATTTCTGTCTAAGTATTTCAAATATGTACAGATCATAGTTATTAGTTGTTTAACTTTGCATAAATAATTATTTGAATTGATAATTGCATCCAAGCAAAGCAGTATTATAATATAAGAATTTCCTGTTAACTGATCTTTTAAGATTGCTATGAAGGAAATATATATTTGTATGTCTTTTCTATATATTTCTTGATAATGATTAGAAACCTTTTTGATATTTTTATTGTAAATCTGTCATGTATTATTATTACTCTTAGGAAATGAGAATTAGTGTTTATATTTAATTTTAGTATTTAGATCAAAGCTAATTCTATTTTTAACATTATAAACATTTTAAATAATATATTTATGTAATGATTACCTCGGTAAACTTTCTAAAACATATAATCTATCATTTTTGTTGTTAAAATTAGTATGATTATTGTTAATTGTAAATACAAATGTATTATAAAATAACTGAAAGGCTTAGTTAGATCAGTATTGTAGAATTTTGTAGCTATATGCATAATAAGATTGTGATTCAATATATTGTAAATTGTTAATGACAGTTATTATTTTTATCTATATATTTATTGTTTGCCGACTTTTTTTTATAAGTACTCTTGTCATGTAAAGCAAATTTTATATTTATTTCTTTTTTATTTTATGTAGGATTTCGTATGAATGCTTCTTCTTGGCCTATGTTTCTGCTGAAAACATTAAATGGTGCAGAAATGGCTTCTAGCAAATGTTTTAAAAAGGTATGTATTATAGTGATACTTTTTTTGTAAATATAATGTTAAATATTTAATTATTTTGCTGAATATAAACAATAAATATATCTATAATTGATAGGTCAGTAAATTCCTAATATCTCCTTTATCACCTTTTTTAAATATTAATATTAATACTGCATTCTTCCAATCATCTGATTCATCTTTATCATTTAGACATTTAGTATATAACTTTGCTAAAAAAAATTCTATTTCTTCACCTGCTTTTTTTAATATATCAATTATAATTCCATCATTACCTGGAACTTTTCCTTTCTTCATAAATTTAATTGCATGTCTCACTTAGGAGGTACTTGTTCTTTATTACTATATAATTCTTGGTAGAAGTCTTCTACTCATTTCATGATGTCATCTCTCTTTTTAGTAAGAATTCCATCTTTATTTTTTATTGCAGATATAAATTTCCCATCAATACCAAAATGTGGTTTTACACTCTGCTAGTTCACAGTTATACTTTCTTATATCATTTTCAACTCTTTTCCGCACCATTTTACAAAATTCGAGATATTCAATCCTTTTTAATGCATCATTTTTGTATATCTTCATATTCCTTCTTTTCTTCATAAATTCTCTAGTCTCATTAGAAATTTTATTGGTCAATTGCTTCTTTTTTCTACCAGCTATCTTTGTTACAGTTTTTAAAAGTGTATCAGTTATTTTCATATTAATTTCATTCAAATCTGAATCGTGTTCAAAATATAATAATACTTGAAACTGATTTGTTAAGTTCTAATTTGAATTCATTAGAATGTTTCTGAGGATTAGGAATATTAACTGTAAATATTGTTTTTCTTAATAATTTTTATCTCTCTAGTTTTGCATTAACACGTATCTTAAATATTTCAAGATTGTAATGTTCTTAATAGATTTAACACAGGAAGCGATCATCGATTAGTAAGATGTAAGATATGTTTTAATGTGAAAGTAGAGACAAAAATTATTAAGAAAAACAATATTTACAGTTGATATTCCTAATCTTCAGAAACATTCTAATGAATTTAAATTAGAACTTGCAAATCAGTTTTAAGTATTAGTAGATTTTGAACATCATTCAGATTGGAATAAAATTAATAGGAAAATAACTGATACACTTTTAAAAAGTGCAGCAAAGATAGCTGCTAGAACAAAACAGCAATTGACCAATAAAATTTCTACTGAGACTAGAAAATTAATGAAGAAAAAAGGGGAATATGAAAATATGTAAAACTGATGCATTAAAAAAGATTGAATATTTCGAATTTTGTAAAATGGTATGAAAAAGAGTTGTTAATGATATAAGAAAGTATATTTGTGAACTAGCAAGGTAAGCTGTAGAAGAGAATACAAATCTGAAGAGTGTAAAACAATATTTTGATATTGGTAGGAAACTTATATCTGCAATAAGAAAAAAAGATGGAACTATTATTAAAAAGAGAGATGACATCTTGTAATGGGTAGAAAAGTTCTATCAAGAATTATATAGTAATGAAGAACAAGTACCTCCTACATCTATTATATCTTTTGAATTGCCCAGAATTATAAATGAAGTCAGATATGCAAAAATTTATAAAAAAGAGAAAAGCTTCAGGTAATGATGGAATTATAATCAACATCTTAAGAGAAGCAGGTGAAGAAATAGATAAAATTTTGCCAAAGTTATATACTGAATGTCTAAATGATAAAGATGTACAGATGATTGGGAAAATGCAGCATTAATATTTTAAAAATATGATAAAGAAGATATTAGAAATTACAGACCTATCAGCCTTTTATTAATTTTATACAAAATTTTTATCAAGATAATTGCAACTTGTCTACAGAGAACATTGGATTTCAATCAACCAAGAGAATGAACTGGATTTAAAAGTTGTTTTAGTACATTAGATCATATCCAAGTATTAAGAGAAGTTATAGAAAGGACCAACGGATATAAATTGCCATTATGCTTTGTATTTGTAGATTATGAAAAGACATTTGATTCTATAAGCATTTCATCAGTGATTAAAGCATTGGATCATCAAGGTATAGACCCAGGATATTGTCGTATTCTGAAGAATATTTATAAAAATGCAATAGCAACAATTAGATTACATATTTATAAAAATGCAATAGCAACAATTAGATTACATAATTATACTAGGAAGATTAACATTGAGTAGGGTATAAGACAGGGTGACTCCATATCTGCTGCAAGAAGTATTTTGTGGATTACAATGGGAACTAAAGATATAAAAGTAATTGGAGATTATTTAAGTCATTTTGATTTTGCAGATGATGTAGTTGTTTTTGCAGATAATGTTTTAGAGCTTCAGGAAATGTTGCAGGAGTTATCAGATCAAAGTAAGAAAGTAGGACTAAAGAGAAATGTTAAAAAGACTAAAGTAATATTTAGTGGATTTTCTTAAAAGATGAAAATAAAGATTGATTATGATGAATTAGAAGAAGTTAGCAACTACAAATATCTTTGATAGATTATTACTACAGATGAAAACATAATGGATGAAAATAATCATAGAATTAAACTTGATTATAGTGCTTTTGGTAGAAATAACTTAATATTAAAGGAAATATGACTATATGTTTGAAAAGAAAGGTTTTTAATAAATGTGTTTTACCAGTTTTTACATATGGATCTGAGACTTGGGCACTTAATAGAGGAGCAATATACAGACTTCAGACAACTCAAAGAAGTATGGAGAGATGCAGGTTAGGAGTAACAAGAATACATCAAAAACTCTATATGGGTAAGAGAACAAACTGGTGTTACTGACATTGTAGAAATAATTAAAAGATTGAAGTGAGTTCGGCTGGACATATTACTAGAAGAGATAATAATAGATGGACAATTGAAATCTTAAACTGGATTTCAAGAAATTATAAAAGATCCAGAAAGAGAGCACATGTGAGATGGATGGATGAAATAAGAAAGTGTGCAGAGGTGATGGGGAAAAGAGAGGCTAGAGATTTTTGAAGATGGATTGAACTTGGAGAGACCTTCACCCTGAAGTGAATTGATAATGATTTACCATTATGATAATGATGAATCATAAATTCACGGAGAAAAAGATAAAATTATAGGGAACATTAGGATTAAAAACAATGTAGAAGTAAAACAAAAAATATTTTTTTAGAAAAATAATACAGTAGTAAGAATATATAATTTTAAAATCTTGAAAGCTCCAATTGATAAGAACATGTTTTAACTGAATTATATATTAGGTCAGGATAAATTTTAAATTGCATTAATAATGCATACACATATTCTAGAACTGGCATAATCTCAGACCACAACTCACTGGTAGCAGATTGAAATTAACTTATGAAGAGCATATGAAATTCTAAGTTGAGAAAGAAATGGAATATTGACAAGTTAAAGAGAGATAGTGAAATTTTTTCAAAGTTCTTGAATAAGAAAATAATTTTAAAATATAAAAAAATAATTTGAGAAATATTCAAGCAAAATTTAAAGCAAGCTTTAACAGAAAACATTTGATTATACAAGAGCAATAAAGTCTCTAGTTAATAATGAAATGATTAAGAAAATTATAGATGAAAGCAAAAAATATAATTAATGTAATAGTAGAAAGTATGCATAGAAAGTTAAAGAAAACAGATAAATGTATAAAAGTTAGAAAAGAAATCAATTGCAAAGAGGAAAAGCAAAATTTTAAGAATGAACAACAGTTGTACAAAAAAAAAAAATCATATTTTTTTTTTTAGTAGAGAGGATAGACATATTGAAAACATAATGACATTTTTTTTTTTTTTTTTGTAATAGAAATATTAAAGTTTTTATTGATTTAATAGAAAAAGAGCAAGATTTAAAAGAATTAATCGTTGATGGTAATTTAATTTATGATGCTGTTGAGTGACAAATATATGTATATATTTTCAATGCCTTATGATTTTTTGGAGAAAAGATCTAGAACATATAGTTAATATATTGTTGAGATTACTGAATAGTTATTTTTATAACATTTTGGTATCTGCAAAGCAGTTTTGATTTAGAAAAACTAGTATTAAAGATGTTATTGGAGATGAGATCTATTATTGATCTTGAATCAGTATTTGCTGGAGTAAATTTGATTATGTATATTGTTAAAATATAGATTAGAAAAGGAGATGTATGTTAGATAATCTGCATATGAATCAATTTGTAAGAATGTAGACCAGGGATAAAATTTATTTTTTTGTTGTAAGAATTATTTAGAGATACTGGTAAATATCCATTGTCTTGATGAAAATGAAATTAACATTTGAAGTAGAAAAAGTTTTTGCATTAGTTTTGTTAATGATATGGCAATATGTTTGTATGAAAACAAAATCATCCTTAAAATCTTAGTTTTGTTCTTATTATCATCATCACTGCCGCAACTGTCACCAAAAGAAATCAAGATTTTATATTTTGCATACTAATATATACATCTTCTGTTTTGAAGGATCTTACACTGTAATGCTTAGTTTGTTAATTTACATACTTATGTCTAAATAATTCAAGTCTATTAGAAACCGAAATTTGTTTAGGTAGCTGAAAATTCCAAATAAACTCAGATTTTTATCAGAAAAGATGAATATATATATTGTACCTATATTGATATAGGCACATATAATTTTTATCTGAAATTATTATTAAAGTAATCTTTCGTAAAAGAAAAACATAAAATTAAATGTTGAAGAGTTTATTCAGTTTGTTTTAGAAAAAGATAGGAATTAAATAGTTTTTATTAGTATTCGTAAAAATATAAATATACAAATCTCTTTTCATACAAGTTTAATTAAAGAAAAAATAATGTTAAAACTAAATAGTAAATTGTATTAAAAATATATGACCGTATATATGTGCGATTGTCAACAATAGAATAAATGGTATTATAAAGTTAAAGAAGATTATTATTAAAAAACACGGCAATGGTTATTAATTAAAATATAAAACAACATCTCTGCATGGCTATTACTAATTAAGCAATCTTCCAAAACACGTTTATCAAATGATTATCATTGGAATTTGACAACAGATCTTTGCCGGAGATATCAGAAAGACAACAAGGCGCAGGTATAAATAGACCTTTTTTTATCGGACAGTAATTCATTCCACAAATTAGTTGAGACAATCAGTTCACAAAATTATTGAGAGAGTGCAGTTCGGAAATTAATTGAGTCAGTTAAGAAACAAAATGCAGTGCTGAGAATATTTTGGAACGCACATTCACCTCCAGCCCAGATATCCGAGAAAACAGCAGATCTGCCCGTGAAATAATGTCAGCTTAACATCTTAGAAAATCTCCGTCAGTATCTATTTGTCTCCGATAGCAATAATCGTGAAAATCAGGAAACTCAGCAAGGAAACGTCCCAGCCGGCTGGTAAGCATTTATAATGGAAATATCCTCACCGAAAGCAGCCTCCAAAGAACAAAATTCTACGTCAACATTCAAAATCCTAGGTAAAACATTTGCTTATTTTCGTTATACTGTAATAGCCATTGCATTTCATTAATTCGTGCGAATCCTCCAAGAGTCTAATTATATGAACTCGATATCATACATAAATGAACTATTGATGTGTGTGATTAAATTTCAAATGCTATGTAATACTTTAATATTATTATGTGTGTGTGCATGAGTTAATATGTGCGTGATCCTTATATCAATCTTATTAGTTAAATTAGATAAATACCAGTGTTTTGTTATGAAAGTAAACAAGAATATTTAAACTATTTAGAAATGTTAATTTTAAATATGCGTGTGTTTTATTAGAATTATAAAATGTTTAAATTTAGTAAATAAATGTTAGTTAATAAATTATCTTTAAAATTAAACTTTATTTGTCGGTCTATTCTTTTTATCAATTCCCTTTTATCAATTCTTTTACAATTCTTTTTATAAATTCTTTTTACAATTTTTAATCAAGTCTTTTAACCACTAATTATGTATAATCTATTAGTGATTACAAACAGCTGAGCTAGTCGTGGATTTAGGCGTTGAGTTAGTGGCCATTGCTTAAAGTGCATTATTTATTCATCCTTGAATAGATAGCTGGCGCCCGTGTTTATACACAAACAAAAAAAGTGCTTTAAACTTGGTGTTGAACTCAACAGTCGAGAAGAAGTTATGTCCTGGAAATGTAACGTTAGTTATATACTTTATAGCTATCGTTTGGGCATACATACTCTCCGAGTATGTTCTTCTCTGCCTAAGAGACCGGTGATTCGAATCCACGTATTCGAATACGGTTCAATATATACACTAAACACTTAGCTCCACAACACTAAGCTATGAAATTTTTTTTAAGAATAACTAATTAAACCAAGTACATCTATAAAATAGCCACAAATTTATATGCATAATGTCTTTTAAAATTACTTTTTATTGAAAAAAGAGAACTTGCTGAGTAGTTTAATATGAAATACACCTGGGTCTCTTTTTACACGGACTTATTTAACACGATTTTGAAGTTACGCGATTCGTGTTTCACTGGAAGTCAATTTCTGATAATGCGCTATTACTTTAATTAATAAATTTTGCGCACTTACATTATATTGAAAGTAATAGCACATTATTGGAATTCGACTTTCATCTTAGTAATTTCAATATTTTCAGAGCTTTATAATAATAAGATTTTATGCAATAATGAAATTAAAATCATGATTTCCACATATTATATATACACATATTAAATTTTACAAGATTATAATGTAAATTTGTTCAAACATTGTGCGTGTTAATTTTGCATTTTAAATCACATTCTGTTTTTGCTTTTTCAAAAAGAATGTAATCAATTATTATTTTCTTATTAATGACACTAATCATTAACGTGCTCTTAAATTCCAACGAGAGCTAAATGGTTGTATGTCTGTATATCGCAAGCTTCATAAACAATTAATAAAATCATCGTCTCAAAGATTAATTACTAATTATGTTGTCACCAGAAAATCATAATAATTAAAGCGTGTATAAAAAAATGTAAATTACTGTACTGTAAATTATGCATAAAAATATATTATTTTGAATAAAATTAAATATTATAGTTAAAAAAAGTTTGTGTTGTATCAATTTTTTTCAAATTTGAAATTTTTTATTAGTCATATTTTATTTCCTTATTTTTTTTTTTGCGCGAATTTTAAAGTAATTTTATGTTGGTGCTTTGCTTTTGCGCGAATTTTGAAAAATCACAGACTCCAACCCCCCTTTTTCAATGTAAGTTACGTCTATTTTTGCGCGATTTCGTTTGCGCATGTTTTCTGAGGAACCTATCTGTCGCGTAAAATGAGACCCAGGTGTACTGTTTAAACAAATAATGAAGTTTATATATTAATAATGTGCGTGATAATTTTTGAAGAAACTGGTTATGTTATTGATTTGTTACAAATGCAAACTTAAACCTCTAATCATCTAAATATAAATATATTGAGAAATTATACATCCAATAGATCATTATATAAAATAACTCGCATTGTTCATAATAATTGTTGTTAAACCATTAAGCATCACATGATATGGAGAGTTTTGCTCTGTTTATCAATAATTGTTGTATTGAATTGTAAAGTTTCTTTAAATTAGGATAGAGTGTAATATATGAAAATGTATATATCTTTTGTTTGCCTAGTATATGAATATTAATATGTCAAGTAATATGTTTAAAATTCATATTCTTTTATATTTACATTTATGTATTATGTACAATAAAATACTAGTAAATTTGTAGAAAGAACTTAGTAGTTGCTTTCTAATTGTGCTTTTTTATAAATGGTTGTCATCTAGCCAACTAGCTGTTGTTTAATTTTATTTTATTATATATTGCAATTTTAATTTTATTTCATTACAGGTTTATGTTATCTTAACTTCCAAATAGTATTCAGTTTTATATTGTGGTTTTAAAACTATCTTAGATTTTATTTGTTACCATGTATCAGAATTATGCAGTTCTAAGTAAAAAAAAAAAAAATTTTGTTTAAATAACCAATTGTAGAGCAACTCTTCTATAACCTTTCATATAATACCTGAAGGGGAAGGCATTATTTAACAGATCCACTTGTTGGTGTATGTGGATTATTATTATTATTATCATCATTTCATTCATCCTCTAGCCAATGATAGCTACACACTCATTTATGAACATATTGAATAAATTGTTAAGCTAACTATGGGCTGGCTATTTGAGAGAAAAATGTAAATCTGATTGGAATTGGAAAAAAAATTTTAAGCATTACCTGGCCTGAACTCAAACCTTGGTCATGGGTTAGTGGTATAGAAATGTTCATGGTGTTATGGTAGTTATACATTATAAGGCAATTGTGCTATGATTATATTATGAAATGCTTCTATATAAATACCTGTATTTTTAATAACAAATTAATGATTTAAAACAATCAATAAATTTATTAATAAATAATTTATTATTATTAGAATTTCAATTATGTTCAAGATTTGTAATTGAAAATCACTAAATTATATTTGTATTGTTGGTGTAAAAAAATGTAAAATAATAAAAGATATATATATATTGTAATAATCTTTAAATAAAATCATATTTTTTTTTTCCAATTTTATATACTTATTTCAAAAATTATAGTTATTTGGAATTCAGATGAGCAATTGACTCAGTAATATAATAGCTTATTGTTAAATAAAAATTCTTGATATATTTTCTGACTCAGGAGAGATAGGTAGTGATTGTGCAAAGAAATCCAACAAGTAGCTAGGACTAATTATCTAAGAGAAGGGAAATGCTTGAAATGATAATAATAGGAAATAGCACTAATATCAATAGAACTGAAGCAAGGTTAAAAGTGAATATAGAAAATAAGGGGGAGGGATATATTTCCTATTATCTCTTGAAGAATATGAATTATCACTAATGAGAAACCAGTTCTATAATTCTGAACTGGCAATAGTTTTATAAGCCAATTTGAAGTTTGTTTAGATATAATTATAAATATATATCTTTAAAAATATTGATTTATTAGTTATAGTCAAAACATACTCTTAATTAAAAATAGAATATTTATCCAATATGATTTTTTATTGACTATTATTTATAATCATACTACTTTCAAGAGCAGTTATCTTTATCATAATCTAGAACCATCTATTGAAAATTTGAATAATGAATGAACTCCGGATAGTATAGTTGTGGATGCACCAAATGCATTAGTTCTAGTTTTGAATCCTAGTTTTCACTGATAAGGCAAAATTCGAAACAGGTCTAGGAATGGAGATTTTATAGCACGATACTATCTGTGTCGATTGATTACTCAATATTGTTATTGGTATTCATACTGTTTTAAGCTTTTTTCACAGAGATTTATTTTACAGTTGAAAATGTGATAATTTTTTTTATATAAAAAACACTACCATTTATTATTATTTATCACTATTTGTAATTCATATTTTTTATAATGTATAGTCAGCCTGGTTCTAAAGATTAATGATTTTTATTTGTACATGGATAATAAAATTACTAATTTAATACATTTAAATTATATTTATTTAGGAACCTCCAACTCCAAAATCAAATGAATTTAAAGCAGGAATGAAATTGGAAGCTGTGGATCGCAAGAACCCTCAACTCATCTGTCCTGCTACTGTTGGTGCTATCGATAGAGAATCAATTCATGTGACATTTGATGGCTGGAGGGGGGCATTTGATTATTGGTGTCACTATGATTCTAGAGATATTTTTCCTGTACGTTGGTGTCAGAATAGTGGACATCCACTTCAACCTCCTGGGCAAAAAGGAGGTAATTGAATTATTTAATTTTTTTTATAATATAAGAATAAAATTACATAAATTTGAAAATAATACATATCAAATTTAATCCTTTGAATAAATTGTATATAATTTAACCAAATTTTAAAGATGGAAAACAGATTATTTTTTTAATAAGAATCATATTAAAATTTGATTATTTGCACTATAATTATTTATAAATAAGAATACATTATTGATTTGACAAATTTTAAACAGATTTTATTTTCTCTTATATTTTATTCTGATCATGATACTTTTTTAATGATATATTTTAAATTTTGTTAGAAAGATTTTCTTACTCATCAGACATATATTTTTATAAGTTTCAATATTATTGAATGTATAGCTTGTGAATCTTTTAGCATTTTTCAGCTTTTTGATCTCATTGTAAAATATCTTATAGACAAATAATTTTAATTATTTGCTTAGAATATTTTAAGATGCAAGATGAATGATTGAATTCTTTCAGTTTACCATCATTATGAGAAATAATTTATGGTTATGATTATTTAATAAAAATCATTTTCCTTTTTATTATAAACATTACATTGTACAAGCTTCCTTTTTTTATATTTTGGTTGTTCTAAGTCAATTTGTAATGATTGAGCATGCAATCAGCAAAGATAATTGAAAAAAAATTCAATATCTAATTCTGTCTAATTGTCCATATTCATGCCTATTTGTAATTTTATTTATATTGGTAATAGGCATGAATGTGGACAATCATTTTTTTCCAGGTGCTTATGGCAATTTTTTCTGACCTCCTAAATGGAAATTTGTTTTCTATAGATAATAATGATTCAAATACTATCTCAAAATTGGAGTATTTTAATATTCTCCAATTTATGATTTATTTACATCTAGTTTATTTACAATAATTTGAGAATTATTGAATATTAAATATAATTTTAGATATGTTATAACGATCGAAATGCAAAGTGAAGATCGAATCTAACCGCAAACTACGATATCTGCTCTACAAGGCGCCATCTAGGCATTTAAACCTAGAAAAATTTATAGAGTAGGCAGATACGCGCTGTTAAGATTCCACTTTATTTAAATATTCAGATCGTTAGCCCAAGTCACTAGCTCAGTGGAGATGCAGAGATAAAAATCTATATCTTAATTTATATCTTAAATATAAATAAATAAAAGCCACTGCCAGAATTTAACACATAAAAATATTTATTTATGCACATATAAAATAACATTTAAATTTTGAGGAATAAATTCAACATTTTAGATTTTTCTATTAATCTTTAGTTTTACATTTAAGTAAATTACAACATGAGTTTAATATTTATTTAGTGAGTCGAGTATGAAGAGACTACATAGATCTGCATTTGAAAAGAAAATATTTTTCCCTGATTTAACCTTAGGCAACAAATTTCGCAATCAAATCGGCGCCAATCCATCTGATACATTTATGTATTCAATGTAGCATGAAAATACGACAACACAAAATGCTATACTGTCAGGAATCTACATCTGATCAGTAAGTAGAATTAGAGAAGACATTGTCTCTCCACCAACAGGAATGTTACATCTGTTGGCGAGTAGAACAATAAACATAAAACTCCATAGGAATGGACTGCGGTCCTTTGCCGTCTTACAAACCCATCCATAGGCAAACAGAAGGTGTGTGCCGTATATATATAATCCTGCCCGTAGCGGATCTCGTACTACATCTACAATTACACAAATATATCCAATCCATTGAACCAATTCAACTACGAAATGAATAACCTAAGATTACCCTCCCTTAATATAACTTTACAAAACTATATAGCCATTCACGCCCGACTTAAATTTAACATTTAAATACGTTCGCACAGATTATTTTTATAAATTTGTTTTTAAAATGTTGAGTATAGATCGGCTGCACAGATTCCACGGTCAAAAACATCCAAATTAAACACAATCGATCAAAATACAAAATCATCGATAACGTCAATTGCAAAAGGGAATACACAAGGCCCCATGGCATTCATCGTAAGATGCCCGCATTAACATCGTTGACCTATATATTCTAATCAAATGTGAAAACTTCAACATAATCAACTGCTAACGAATCTATGCAACGTCTATACCCAACCTAAATTTCATCATTTAAAATTTAAACAATAAATAATTTATACAATAAGAAAAAAAAAATGGAAATGATTTTTTATCAATCTGAAAACATATAAAATTAAACATTATTAATTTGATTTTAAACTTAAAAAAGTCAGATAGAAGTTCATAAGCTTGAACGAAAGTTCTTAATTATTTTTAAATTTAGAGTTCATGTCAATATAGCTTACGGTAGAAGAGTCCAGGTTTCTGCTTTTAATTCCCGCGATGCCTCCATTGGAAGATAATGTTCTGGAGATGGCAATAGCTGGTTCAAGGTATCACAGTCTTTTCATTTTTTTTTTTTTTTATAGAGAGTGTGGTATGTGCGTCCTACCACATCTCTCAAACACAAAACGCTGGAACTGTCTGAAAAAACTGTATTTCCCTTTTTATATTATCCACACGGATTCAATCAACAAAACGTTACTAATCCATCACTTTCGTTAGGGTCCGAGCCAAGGCTTAGTGCTTCCATTGGTCAAGCTAATTTCTCTTTATTTTCTTATCTATCTTTCATCAGATCATTTTAATTATACAAGAGCCCCAGGCTAGCTTGCTTTTCAAACAATTTATAAACAATCATTTCCATTTACAGATTACAAGAATTAATTAATACCTGTTTTTATTTTTAAATCTTGTACTTTTTTTTTTTATAAAAAAGTACGTTCAAATACTTGTTTATTTGTTTTTTTAAAAAAAAATATTTTTAAAGTTTAGCATCTGTGCGAATGTATATACGTTTAACAAACATTTTAATTTTAGCATTTAGTTTTTTACTTTTATTTGCGAACTTTTAAGTTTTTATTTTAAATTAATGTAACGACATATTTATATATCGTTACAATGTTAAATGCTATACTTTTTTATCTTGAGACAAATTAAAGATATCTTTGCAAATTAATGAATTATCTTTGTTAATAATCCAAACACTATTTTTAATGATAAATGTTGTATTCTTTTTTTTTTTTTACTATTGGGGCAATGTAATATTGTGATATTGAAAAATTATTATGGAAGATATTTCAGTTGGTTTACTATAAATAACTTTTTAATGGTCATCTTTTTATTATATCTTCAAGATTGTCATAAAAAATTTTAAACAGTGCAATTGATTTACCTGATTTAGCATCCAATAGCATATTATTGATAAATTATTGATTTTATTTTTGATCTGGATTTAAATATAATGTAATATTATCTTATACTTTGAAGGATATCATTTAATTTTTTTTTTGTATGTGTATGAACTCATTTAAATCTCATTTATAATTTACTGCTTTCTTTATATACTTTTTTTTTTTTTCACTGAGTTTAATTTTTTTTTTTTTTTCATATCTCACTGTAATTAATGACAGTGTAATGTGTTTATTTTATTTAATTAACTATTTAAAAATTTAATGAGATTTAGGTATAATATATATAAATGTATATTTAATTAAATATAATTAATTTTAAAATAAAATATATTTTTTAAAATAATGATTTTATGTAAATAGCTGATTAAAAAATAGAAATTAACAAAGTAATCCGACTAAAAAAACATATTGTGTCATTTCATAAAAGTATTTGATGCCTTTTTGATTTTTATGGCCTCAAATGCTTTTATGAAATGATACAGTGTTTTTTAGTTGGATTACTTTATTTTGTACTTTGTAGTCAGTTTTTTATATAAAAGCATTATGTTAAAAAAATGTGTTTTTAATATTTAATTTTTTACTTTTTAGTTATAAATAAAACATATAATTTCAATTTAAATAAAATAATTTTGTTCATCAGTCTCGCCTGCACTGTCAACGATTTTGAAAGTGGAACAGTAGCATATATGAATGCTTAGTTAAGTATATACAGTGTTTTAAAGAAAAGGGGAAGAGAATAATGACTATAGGGGATATGAATGGGCATATTGAAAAAAATTGATGATGTAGATAGTAAGAATGGACAGCTTTTGAAGAATTTTTGTCAGAGAGTGAATTTGAGCATTGGAAATTTGTCAAATATTTATGAGGGACAATACACACATTCTAGAAATAATATATTTCACACAATAGATTAGGTATTAGTAGAGAAAGAGGGAATGAATAAACTACAGAAAATTAAGGTGTTTGATAATGAAGAGAGAGTATGCAATAGTGATCATATTTTTTTTATAATAGAAATGGTTAGTAATGTGATGGAAAATTGTAATAAAAGTAGAAAGTATAATGAAAGATGTGGATGGAGAGTGAATGATAAGAATAAGTTAGAAGAGTATAAAATAAATGTTGAAGAAACCATAGAAGAGTTGGTTGGGGGTGAATATAAGGACTGGTGTGGTGAAATAGAAAAAGTGATAAATAGGGTTTTAGGTGAGAATATTCAGAAGAATAAAAGTAATAGGAAAGTGAGAGTTAGTAAAAATGTAAAAGAGAGGAAAAAAGCATGTAGAGAATATAAGTGTGCTATTAAGAACAAAGAAAGTGAAAAAGATGCTAATACTAAATGGGAAAAGTAGTTAGAAAAAAAGAAGTTGGCTAGAATAGATAATTATAGAGAGAGAATGAAATTGAGCAGTAAATTGTTGGAGGTTATTAATATAAGTGGAAGAGATGGGGCTAAAAAATTTTGGAAATATATTAAAAGGAGGAATGTAGGAGAGAGAGAAATACTATTATTAAATGATGAGGGAATAAAGTGTAGCTCCAGAGAAGAATTAGAAATAACCTTAAATAAGTAGAAAAGATATTGGATGTGAAGGGCAGAGTAATAGCAAACATGAAAGCATATGTAAATGGGAATATTAGGTTTACAGAAAATGAACTGAATGAGGCAGGGAAGAAATTGAAAAGTGGAAAGGCAAGAGGTATGAATATATGAGCAATAAGATGGCACAAAAGAAAGATTTTCTGGGAAGTTGGAGTAATACAAGGGTAAGGCTACTATTTAAAGAAAAGTGTAAGGATCTTAGAAAGTTAAACTATTATAAATCGATAGCAGTAATGTCAGTGTTATATAAAGTTTTCTCATATATGATGGCTGGAAGGATCGCAAAATGGATGGAAGACAATAATATAGTGGGAGAAATGCAAAGTGGTTTTCTACCTGATAGGCATATAGGAAATAGTTTATTTGTAGTTAAACAACTTATGGTTATGAGTAGAAATACAGGTAGACAGTTATATATGGGTTTCATAAATATAGAGAAGGCATATGATAGAGTAAATAGAACTAGATTATGGGTAAATTTAGTAAATTTGGGAATAGATGGAACTTTAGTGGATATTATTAAGAAATTATATGAAAATAATTACTATGCATATGTATTAGGAAATATAGAATCAGTTATGTCCTATGTCATTCTATTTTGTTTTTGTTGTATTTGAGAGAAATGGAGAGAGCAATAGAAAGGCTAGGAAGAGGGGTAAGAGATGCCATTAATAGGTGACAAGGGAATATATACATTGTCAAATCTTTTATTTGCAGATGATGCCTTTTTGTGCATAGAAAGAAGGGAAGATATGGAAGTTATGCTGAGGACATGCGCAAAGCTGGGTAAAGAAATTGGGATTAAATTTAGTGAAGAAATATCAAAAGTGAGGATGATAAATGCTGGGAAAAAAGAAGACAAACATTTTTTATTGAAAAATATAAAAGTTAAGTGTGGTGAATAGGTATAACTATTTGGGAATTATCTTAAGTAATCAGAGAAATTGCTTGAATGAATGGGAGAAAAATTGATAAATGAAGCAAAGAAAAGAAAGGGATTGATAAAGAAATTAACAGTGTTTTCATATAATAAATATAATGTAGCTAGAATTGTATGGAAGGGACTGGCAGTAGCAGGTTTAACATATGGTAACGATGTGTTATGTGTTAGTAAAGGGTATTAGATTACTTAGAAAAAGTACTAAGAGAAGTGGGAAGACCTGCATTAGCTGCAGGTGTGTGGACGGCAAAGTAGGCAATTCAAGGAGAAATGGGATGGTCAAGTTTTTATATAAGAGATGCAAAAAGCAAAATGAAAAATGTTCGGTAGATTGCAGTTTATGGATAAATAAGAGAATAGCCAAAATAGTATTTAATTGGGTTATGTGTAAAGAGCAGGCAACAAGATGAGTGAGAAAGATAGTGCGGTATGCAAAAGATTTGGATAAAGAATTTATGTCAGAATACTTATTGAAAAGGTGAGGTGGTTGTGTTAGGAGAATAGTGGTAAGGAATGAATAGAAGAATAGATGCATTAATAAAGAATAGGCAGTTGGAGAGATGTAAAACTAGTATGGAGAGTAAAAAGAGTTTAAATATATATAACAGTAAACGGAATATTGGGTGCAAGTTAATTTACGATAACATCAAGGAAAGTAGTTTACTGTTGAAGGCTCAAACAGGATCTTTAGCAACAAGGGAATATATACGTAAATGGAAAAATGTCGGTGATTTAGTCTTCAAGTTGTGTAGGAGAAGGCATTGAAAATATTATTCATCTGTTAATTGAATGTAAATGCCTGAAAGCAAAGAGGATACAAATAATGTTGTGAAAGAATAAATATAAACAAAGTGATTATACAGAAAATGGTTTATTGTTTTTTATGCTGGGTTTGTAAAAGATATGAGGGATTTAGATATAAAGGCCGTGGATTGATGAAGATTATGTTGTAGAAATGGGATGGAGCAGGATAGAAAAGAATATGGGGAAACTTATGGTGGGGAATGGAAAGGGAAGGTAAAGTGGTAACAGATTTCTCTGGGCATAGTTGCTGAGAGATTCCTCACTCTGTGTAAGAAGAAGTCACTGGGTATCACATCACAGTTTTATTTTTTCATTTTGATTTTGGAAATGAAAACATAATTCTCTACCTTTTTTTTTATACACTTATTATTTTTTTCACAAAAT
This sequence comes from Epiperipatus broadwayi, assembly GCA_028023455.1. NCBI lineage: Eukaryota > Metazoa > Onychophora > Udeonychophora > Euonychophora > Peripatidae > Epiperipatus > Epiperipatus broadwayi. Next base: position 652,145 of record JAQFVV010012685.1, on the reverse strand, counting down.
ATTTATGAAATATTAATTGTTTCAGCAGAATAAGTCAGATTTTTGTAGAACATATTTATTTTTAATTAATTAAGTATGTAAATCAATATGAACAAAATTTTATTCTATATGCATAATATTTCTATTGACTCAGTTGCTAATAATTTTTCCTGATAAGTGTAGGGGTGTGAGTTCAAATTCTAAATGGGAACAATTTTGGTTTTTATTGTTAAAAATTAAAAAATGTGGACATCCCAACAGTAATAACATACATGTAGACATATCAACAAAAACTCCATCAGGGCAAGTTAATATAAAAGCATTTAATGGAATTTTATTATGGAAATAAATTTGAAAATATAGTTTATGGGAAATCAAATGGAAAATTCTTTCACTGAGGATATGATTCTTTAATATTGTGTGTATTAACTCAGTTTTCTACTCTAGAGATTACTTAATCTTATAGTAAATGGAACTAAAGTAGAGAGCTACTCTTGTTTTATCATATTTTATATAAGCTAAAATATTAAGTGATTTGTTGTTATTAATAATTCTCTTATGCCTAGCTAAATCTATTGCACTAAAAAATATATGAAGAGATTCATTGAATGTTAATATTTTGTTCAAAGCAAAAAAATAGTGAAGGTAAAAGTAGTAAAATGAATAGATTGTGCTGAAAATAATGAAATTGTATTTTGGAGAAAGCAGGAGATGCTGATATAGATATTGTTTTGAAGCAAAAAAAAAAACAGTGTATTTTACAAGTTGTAAATATAAATGAAAAGTTTTAAGTTGTTGGATTAAAAGCAATTTCAGTGGATATACTCAGTGGATGAAAGAGATAAAAATCAAGTATTAAAAAATAAAAAATAGTAAAAAAATAAAAATGGAAGAATAGAATGCTATAATGCATGGGGAAAGAATGATGAATTTTTAGGAGAATATGATACTAAAGATTAGAGATTAAGAAATTTTGTAAAGAAAATAAGTAGGTAGTAATGAATACAATGGTTTTAAAATTATCAGAGCAATATTTTCATAAAGAAAGTATTATATTTTGATTCGGAGTAGTTTTAACAGTAATAAGAGTTAAAAAACAGGCAAAACTCACTATACTTATTGGTGATCATGTGATGTTCATTGGCATTAATAAGAGTGTATGCACATATCCTTGAACCGTTATACATTAGGATCTCTATATAGTAAAGGTAGAATTAATATTTAAGAAAAAAATGTCATTGATAAATTGAAATGTTAGAGGAAAAAATCGTGTTAAATTGATTAAAAAAATAAATATGAATAATAACAATTTAATTGTTAATAGATATTTTACTAGAAAATTAAAATGATATATGATTAATTACATTTTTAAAAAAAATCACTTTGTATGTAATAATGAATATATGATTAATTACATTTTTAAAAAAAATCACTTTGTATGTAATAATGAATATATATATATATATGTTATGTAAATAATTAAGCTTTGATTTATAGACAAAATGAATTTTTAACAGAAAAATTTTGGCTATATTTTATAAAAATATAAAGGAGAGAAATTGCCCAAGAATTAATAAAAATTTTGAATGCCAAAAGTAATAAAACTTTGCTATCTATGAACGTTAAATTCCAAAGTCTGCCATTCTACCACTGCATCAAACCAAATAGGATAAGAAGATAAGAGAATATTTATTAAATGTAAAAGAGGTATTAAATTTAAATATTGTGTAGATTTTTTTTAATTGTTAAATAATAGTAAAATTAAATAATGGGAAGAATTCTCTTTTAAATTCTGATCCTGGTAAGAAAATAAAATCTAAATTAATTGAAATTATGAAAATTATAGATAGATTTAACTATTTAAGTTGTTATCCTAATGATTTTTTAGCTCCTAAGGTTTTTTTTAATTTGAAATCTCCTAAAAGATATTTTTCCTCCAAGTTATATTTTTGATTGGGGGGGGGGGGGTTGTTGATAAAATTTCAAAAAAATATTTACTTATATATTTTGGAATTTTATGTAATATTCTAAGTGTGAACAACAATATGTATATTTACATAATGTTTTATACCTTTTTGTCTGATTTATTACTGTTGTTTTTTCATGATTGGTAGTTTTCATTTTATAATCATTGATAAATATAAAATTTGCTTTAATAGTATATTTTTATTCTTATTATATGATACCTTTTATCAAATTAAAGAGATAAATATTTACATACACATGCTTCATATAGCTATATAATAAATTTAATTCATTTATTTAGAGTATTTCAACTATTTTATTACTTTAAAATGGGGACTATTAAGAATTGAAATATTCAAAATATAAATTTAAGTTATTTGAAAAATGTTGAGATTAATAAAGAAATAGAAAAAGAAATGGTCTTAAGGTTATAGCCTTAATATATATTACTTTATATTAGTTAAATTAATAAAGAATATCTGTATATTATATTTTGATAGTTGATGGTCTTCCAGTAATTGTAACACCAACACCTTCGCCTACAGTTACCAAAAAACAGGCAATACCTTCAAATCGGCCAGTATTTGACAAAAGAAGAAAGTCAAAATCAGGTATATATATTTTTATTATGAAAACAAACAATATATACTGCAAACATAAAATAAAAAATGTTAGATATAGCTTATATAAATGAAATTTGTATCTTGTTATTATATTATCTTTAACATTCAGAAAAATATAACAATGTATATTATGAATGTACAGTATACATATTTTCTTTATTCTGTGTTATAATCTATATTTGATCCATCATATATCAAGGGACCAGAAATAATAATAAGATATGGAAAAATGATAGAATGGAAATCCATTGAAAATTAGAAAATTTTACATAGTTAATGTTTATTAACGGAAATGCCTTTAAAATATAGCTCAGATTTTATAATTCAAAACATTCTACACTTATTATTTGCAAAAAGTGTGCATGTGTATATAATTTTAATATTATTTTAATTATTGACTTTATCTAAAAAAAAATCAAGGTTAAAATTAATAGTGTTTTTTTATGATTAACTTGGTTTTTAAAAGATTTTTAATTTTTTGCTTTTCAAAATTTATTTTATTTCAAGCTAATTTAATTTTGAAGGACTTTAAGCACTCTCTGGGGGAAGCAGAGGCAGGAGGTGATTATGAGGTGACAATAAATTGTAAAAAAATAAAAGAAACTTGAAAAACATTTTTAGTAGAAAAGAAATCATAAAAATGTTTTGGGAAAATTGTAAGATTAATTTGTATATATTTGAATTTAAAATAGACATCCATATAACATTAGAATACTAGCCAAAAAACAAAATTTATTAAAATTCTTCTACAACCATGGTTTCATCTATTAACAAATAGACCTTTTCAAGTAAAGTTCAACAAAAAACATACAACATATGTATACAACTCAAAATAGCCTTCCATTCAAAAACCAACTTCCCTTTAACATTGAAGGATATCTTCATGAGATTGATGGCCTCAGATTCAAAAAGTTTTATCATTAAATTTTCTTTCACTCTTTTCAATTCACTTTTTTTTTTTTCTTAATAAAATATAACTTCTGTATTATCAAATAATATTTTATGACTTGTATTCAGTTCATGAATATACAAAGCTAAGTTTTGATATCTATTTTTGACTTTACTCTTATGAACTTCACCTCTTTTATTAAGATTTAATTTACTTTGACCTATATAAAATTTATGACAGCTGCAAGGAATCTGATAAACTATCCCAGAATTGATTTGCTACCAATTGGCTGTTTTGAACTACTTAATAATGAATTTAAATTCAAGTCTTTTTTCAGGCCATTTTCGTACCACCCAATAAAAAGCTATCCTTGTAAATCAATTTACACATTGATGACTTATATTGTAGAAAAAGAAACTTTTTATTCTCACTAATAATTAAATCTTTATTATTAAGGATTTATAGATATTTTTATTAAATATAATATTCCTAATAAATTCATGATTATAACCTAACTCAATATAGTCAGGAGCAAGTTGACTCCTTAATATATCTTATTTTTAAAATTAGTAAGCCTTCTATTCCAATAACAAAAAATTAATAAAGTTTCTTATGAGTAAAAGGTTTAATAACTGTCTGGCCATACCTTTAATAAAATAACTACAAAATAAAACATTATCAAATTTATCAATACTTAAATCTAGAAATTTCAACTTAACAAATTCAAAAATATCCACCCATCCCTCTCAATAGTAAATTTAGTATTAGAATCAAAAGCATTCAATCTATCAAAAAAATCCTTCAATTTATTTTTCTATATAACAAACAATCATCAACATACTTAACAAATACTCTTAAAGAAACAGAAAAATTATTAATAACACTACTGTCTAAAAAACCAATGTACACAGAACACATTGAAGGAGAAATAACGATCAATAACCCATTCCTCTTTAATTTTATAAAACCCATAACAATAGCAAATTGTGAATAATCTTAATCTTATCTGCAGAAAAATATCCATGTTTCTTTAAAATAATAAGAAACGCATTAATGATTTTTATCCTATCAACTCATTGATACATGTTTTCAATATCTAAACTTCCAAAACACAATCATTTTCTAAAACAAAACCATTAATTTTATCATATGCCTCAAAAGAAGATACACAAAATTGTCCTAAATTTATATAATTCTTAAAAAAAAACTATAACAAATTTTGAAATTTTATCAACATTCCCCCCTGTAAAATCAAAAATATACCTTAAAGGAAAAATATTCTTATGAGATTTCGTACCAATATGTAATTGAAATTCAAGTATAAGTTTTGTATTCCAGAAAAAGTAAGGAAAATATATTAGAGAAATATATTTTAGATTGTTAACGGATAAAGATTTAATTAATGATTAAATTTGCATAGAATGTAACAGTTGGAAATATTTACGTATTTGCAATAAGAAAATTCCCTTTGATAATTGCCAAGAAATATTTGCTAATTACAGATATTTCTTGATACAATAAAAATTGAAAATATTAATTAAAAACACCAATAGGAAATACAAGACTGATAACAATCAAGAATGAATCCTGGATTGCTGGAGGCAAACCTAGGTATATAAATAGTTTTGTGCAATAAAGTGCGGGGTTCTCATTCAAGTGAATTCACTATGTGAACAGTTGCTAAGAGATTTTAAATGACAATAGCTGAAAGAAGCTTAAGTGACATTGCAGCGCTCTAGTGTGAAGCCAAAATGATTGCGAGCAACAGCTGAACAGAGTCAAGGTGTTTTGGGAATTGAGGCCAGAGGAAACCATCTAGAAAGCAGACAGTTATTAAGTGCATCGTGGGAAGTGAACTGTATATACTGTACTTTGTGTGTATCCATAACTTTTCATTATTAATTACATTTCATCATTTATTGATTTATTTGTTATTATTTATTGTTTTATTTGTTGGTATTCTGAGTGCTTGCATTTCTAATACACAACATAAATTTTGAAATTTTATCAATAATCCCCCCTGTAAAATTAAAAATTTACCTTAAATAAAAAAATATCTTATGGGATTTCAAATTAAATAAAACCTTAGGAGCTAAAAAATCACTAGGATGACAACTTAAATAAGTTCTTCCAAAGAGTAAGCTTGTGGTTAAGACCTATAAAGGTTCCTACCTTCGCATTTTCAAGCGCATATTCTTCGAGGTTTATTGCCTTAGTAAATATTACTTACATAATCAATATACGTTAAATAAATTTATAATTACAACTTTAAATTATCGTAATATATTTCTAACTATAAGATCTTTCCATTGACTCATTGTAAATTGAAAGATTTCATGAGTACTAATGTGAAATAGGAAGTGTGGACTTAATCAGTGAAGTATTGAATAGCTTCATGCTCTCAGATCTAACCGCTTCAGCTTCACCTATTTATATAGAAAGTAGGTTGAAGTAAAGAAGGGTTCCCTTCTTTTCTTCCAAAGAGTAAGCTTGTGGTTAAGACCTGTAGAGATCCCTACCTTCACATTTTCAAGCGTATATTCTTGAGGTTTATTGTTTTAGTAAATATTAATTTCAATTAACTTAGATTTTATTTTCTTACCAGGATCAGAATTTGAAATAGAATACTTCCCATTATTTAATTTTAAATAAACTTTATATTTAAAATCACTATTATTTAACAATGCAAAATGGCCATTTTTGTCTTCTTTTAATAGGATAACATCATTGGCCTTCAATTTTTTTTTAAGAAGATCTATTTGCTTTGGGTAAAACAATTTTTTGTCTCTCAAGTAACTGCCTATTCAAAATTACTTGTAGTGACTTTTTATTCTTATCTAAAATATTTCTATAACATTCAATAGTAGAAATAAAGTCAATTACCACATTTCTTCTGTTAAAAGGAATAAAGAAAGGGCCTTTACTTATATTCCAGATAATAATAAAAACTCTACTTGCAATTTTGAATAAGCAGTTACTTGACAGAGAAAAATTTGTTTTTGCCCCTAAGCAAATAGATTTTCTTAAAACAAAATTGAAGACTAATGATATCCTATTAAAAGAAGACAAAGGTGGCCATTTTGCATTGTTAAATAGTAGTAATTTTAAATATAAAGTTTTTTTAAAATTAAATACTGAAAGTATTCTATTTTAAATTCTGATCCTGGTAAGAAAATAAAATCCTAATTTAATTGAAATTATGAAAATTATGAATAGATTTACTTATTTAAGTTGTTATCCTAGTGAATTTTTGAATCCTAAGATGTATTTTTAATTTTACGGAGGGGAGGGGGTTGTTGATAAAATTTCTTATAAAAATTTTGAGAATGCCTCATTTAGTACTTGCTCTTCATCATTTTGGTTTGTAAGAGGAGTCCCAAACCCACCGCTGACACCTCCAAGTGATAAATAAGGTTGAAGAACTGCACTGTGTGTGGAATATGTAGTGGTCCAATTATTTTGGACCATTTGTTACAAAATCTCAATTTCCATCAATAATTTAAAAATAAACACGCAAATTTTGTAAACTATGCTCAATCAAATCATTAAAACAGACAAAACTTTCCATGCAGTAGTGCCACTCAGTGCAAGCCAGAGTAATCAATGAATGCCAGAAGACTTGTGCATAAAATCCCTATCTAGTGCCCACTCATCCAATATCCCCAGACTAGTTTCTGGCTTGTGGCCTTTGTCAGTGAGGTCCTCGGATCTGAGAACACTGCACCTAGATCTTAGGATCTAATGCAACCCTCCAGCAGCCATCTTTTGTCTCTACTTAACTACAAAACTATGAAAATAAAATTGAAAACACAGTAATATTTTCAACCTAAGCTCATTAGCTTATATAGTCATGTGATGTTTGGTGATCACATGACTAAAAGATAAAAATTAAAAAAGTAAAATTGCATAAGCTCAAACTAGAAATAAAATTGCAACACAACTATATTCAATCAAATGACATAACTAAAAAATAAAATTGCATATGTTCAAACTACGGTAAAAAATAAAAAAAAAAAATCTTGTGACTAACTAAAGGAGCATAAAATGTGTGTAAGCTAATATGCATAAGCTCAAACAAGGAATGTGCTTAAGTTAAAATAATAAATCCTAATACATTTTATTACAATTAATATATGGCAGTAACCACATGTTGAATAAACATAAAAACACCTGCTGAAAGAGAAATTGTGTAAGCTCAAACAAGCAATGTGCTTAAGCTAAAATACGGCAACCAAAAGAGAAATGGTGTAAACTAAAGCATATTTTACAATCAAGAAAAAATAATAAATCGGATGTTTTCTTATCAGTAAGGGACTAATGTTATGTGCTTTCTTTCTTACAAGTAGTTATGGAAACAATGGAGATAAGAAAAAGATAGCACTATTCACATTTAATCAAATAGCCATGTTCACACTTGATCACATGAGATTCATACAGGCTCTTGAAATTTAAACAAATCTATATAGCTATCTATATAATTTTCTAGCTATTAATATCAAAATTGGTTTTTAAAAAAAAATCAGATTTATTATTTTTTATTAATTGTAAAATTAATATTTTTTAGTTTAGCCAATTTTTTTTTTTTGTCTAGTGTTAGGATTTCTTGTTCACATGATCAAGTGTGCACCCTGCTGCTTTGATCCAATATCCACATCACAAAATCAAATGTGAATACCCATTATTTTTTACCTATCTCCGTTTTTTTTTTTCATAATTACATGTGAGAAAGGAAGCACATAACATTAGTCCCTTTCTGATAAGAAGAAGTCTGATTTATTATTTTTTATTAATTGTAAAAATAATATGCTTTCGTTTAGGCAATTTCTCTTTCAACTGCTGTATTTTAGCTTATGCACATTGCTTGTTTGATCTTATGCCATTTCTCATTTGATAGTTGTTTTTACGTTTATCTAATACATGGTTACTCATATATTAATTGTAAAAAAGTGCATTAGGATTTATTGTTTTTTTGCCAGTTAATTATAATATTAGTTATTTTTTGCAATTTTATTTTAGCTTATGCAATTTGATTTTTTTCAATTTTTTTTAACAAATAGTCAAGTTTATGCAATTTTATGGTCAGTCTTTTGGCATTTCCATTTTTCTTTTTTGTAACTACATATGAGAAATGAAGTGTACAACAAAACTTGCTTTGATAAGAAAAAAAAAAAATGATTTGTTATTTTTTCTCTTTTGGCTGCTGTTTTAGCTTATGCAGATTGCATGTTTGAGTTTATGTCATTTCTCTTTCAGCAGTTATTGTTACATTTATTCAACATGTGATTACCGCCATAAATTAATTGTAATAAAATGCATTAGGATTTGTAGTTTTTCCCTGTTAATTATATATAATATTAGATTATTTTAGCTTGTGCACATTTCTTGTTTGAGCTTATGCAATTTTATTTTAGCTTATGCATATTTTATAGACAATCTTTTGGTTGATCGTGTGATTTTTTTTTTTAAGCTTAGTTTGAGCTTATGCAATTTTATTTTTTATCTTTTAATTTTGATTTTTTAATTTCTATCTTTTAATCATGTGATTTGATCAAGGATAATTGTATTGCAATTTTATTTTAGTTTACTCACATTTTATGGATAATCTTTTGCTTAGTTACATAATTTTTTTCAAATTTTTTTTTTTTTTTTACCTTAGTTGAAACTTATGTAATTTTATTTTTGTCTTTTAATTTTTATCATGTGATTTGATCGAGCATTATTGTACAAAATTTGCGTGTTTATTTTTTAATTATTGATGGAAATTGCAATTTTCTAACAAATAGTCAAAATAATCGGAACACCCACCTCCCGCGCGGTGTGATTGTTTGATCTTATATATTGCTTGAATGTATAAGCTATGGTTTTGGGGCTCTTCTTACAAACCAAAATCGTTAAGGTCATCCAGTTTTCTGTATCTTCTTTTTTTGAAGCATATGATAAAATTAATGGATTGGTTTTAGAAAATGATTTGTGTTTTTGGTAGATTAGATATTGAAAACATCTATCAATCAGTTATAGGATAAAAACTGTTAATGTGTTTCTTACTGTTTTAAAGAAACATGGATATTTTTCTGCAGATAAGATAAAGGTTATTCACAATTTGCTATTGTTATTATAGGATTCTATGTATTTTGTGTATAATGATGGGTTTTATAAAATTAAAGAGGGATAGGTTATTGATTATGTTATTTCTCCTTTAATGTGTTCTGTGTACATTGGTTTTTTAGATAGTAGTGCTATTAATAATTTTTCTGTTTCTTTTAAGAATATTTGTTAAGTATTTTTGATGATTGTTTGTTTGTTATATAGGAAGATAAATTGAAAATTTTTTTTGATAGATTGAATACTTTGGATTCTAATATTAAATTTACGATTGAGGGGGTACATTTGAATTTGTTTAATTGAAATTTGTAAATTTAAAGATTGATAAAGTTAACAATGTTTTATATTGTAGTCATTTTATTAAAGTAAAAAATTTAAGAAATATGATATGGCCAGACAGTTATCAAACCTTTTACTCATAAGAAACTTTATTAAATTTTTGTTATAGGAATAAAAGGCTTACTTATATTAAGAGGAATCAATTTGCTTCTGACTATGTTCAGTTAGGCTATAATCATGAATTTATTAGAAATATTATATTTAATAAAAATATCAATAAATCTGTTAATAATAAAGATTTAATTATTATTTAGAATAAAGAGTTTATTTCTTTACCATGACAACAATTTGTAAATTAATTTATGAGAATAGTTTTTTATTGGGTGTTATGAATAAAGATTTAATTATTATTTAGAATAAAGAGTTTATTTCTTTATCATGACAACAATTTGTAAATTAATTTATAAGAATAGTTTTTTATTGGGTGTTATGAAAGTGGTCTGGAAGAAAGGTCTGAATTTAAATTCATTATTAAATAGTTCAAAACTGTCAATTGATAGAAAATTATTTCTGGGATAGTTTATTAGATTCCTTGCAATTGTTATAAAATTTATATAGGTCAAAGTAAATTAAGTCTTAATGAAAGAGTTAAGTTCATAAGAGTAGAGTTAAAATAGATATCATAATTCAGCTTTGTATATTCATGAACTGAATGCAGGTCATAAAATATTATTTGACAATGCAGAGGATATCTTTTATGAAAAAAATGAATTGAAAAGAAGAGTAAAAGAAGTTTTGATGAAAAAAACTTTTTGAATCTGAGGCCATTATTCTCATGAAGACATCCTTTGTTATTAAAGGAATTGGTTTTTGAAATGAATGATGGGAAAACTATTTTGTTATATATATATATATATTGTATGTTTTTGTTGAACTTCATTTGAAAAGATCTATTTGTTATTAGATGAAACCATTGTTGTGGAAGAATTTTAGTAAAATTTTGTTCTTTAGCTAGTATTGTAATGTTATATGAATTTCTATTTTATTTATAATTACTAGTATAACTTTAGGCAGTATTTAATATTTGAATTTATTTATAATTAACATTTTTGAAAATTTAATTATTGGAACTTTATTCACTAGTGAGAATGTAATTATACTATATGTGTATAATGTATAATGTTTCATGATGTCTAGGACATTTATAATATGTGCATGTATATTTATATTTTATATCTATAAAATTATAAGTGAATCAGAAATAGTACTAAATGACTTAGTTCACAAAAAATCCTGAATGTAAATTGTTAATAAGAGAGTAAAATGATCACCCTTATAAAAAAGAACAAACTGTTGTTAAAAATCTGTCAGAAGAGAGCATCTGTAGTAAAAAAAATTAGTATTCTGAATAAATATTAATAATTATTTATTTAACAATAAACTTCCTCTGGTACAAGTAAACATATATCAAAGAAATCACTTGCAAGCTAGAGTAATCAATGGATGCCAGAAGGCTTGTGCTTTAGATCCTAAGATCTAGGTGCAGTGCTCTCAGATCCAAGGTTCCTCATTGATGAAGGCCAGAAACTAGTCTAGGGATATTGGATGAGTAGGCACTAGATGGGGATTTTATGCACAAGCCTTTTGGCATCAGTGAGGAGCCTTGGATCTGAGAACACTGCACCTAGATCTTAGGATCTAAAGGACAAGTCTTCTGGCATCCATTGATTGCTCTAGCTTACAGTGTGTGGCAATACGTATAGTGAGTTTTGCTTGTTTTAATAACAGTTATAAGCAATCATAAGAAATGGTGATCATGTGATGTTTATTAGTTTAAAACCAATCCTGCCTAAATAGGATAGTGGTGGCTATGGTTATTAAAAAGCCAAAGACACCAAAATGTATGTATGGATTCTCAAAGTTCAGACCTATATGACTATATAAGCTAAATGAGCTTGGATTGAAAATATTAAGGTGTTTCCAATTTAAGACTCATGGTTTTGTAGTTAAGTAGAGATAAAATGTGGCTGCTGGAAGGTTGCATTAGATCCAAAACTCCTCACTGATGAAGGCCACAAGCCAGAACATAGTCTGGGGGTATTGGATGAGTAGGCACTAGTTGATTTTATGCACAAGCCTCTGGCATCCATTGATTAACTCTAGCTTGCAGAGTGTGGTAATACGTATAATGAGTTTTGCCTGTTTTAATAACAGTTATAAGCAAGCATAAGATATGGTGATCATGTGATGTTTATTGGCTTAATAATTTGTTATGAACATTTTTGGTAAATCTTTTATAAGATTCTAATATATATGATTTCAAAATTAAGTGTGGTTAAAATAAAAAAATTTTAAACAGAAAAAAGTATCTGTAGTAAAAAACTATTAATATTTATTCAACAGTAAATTTCCTCTAGCTCAATTAATAAAATAAAATAAAATGTAGTGCTGTGCATGGTAAATATGTGTTAAATAAAAAGAAAATCATAATCGATATTTAGTTGTTGTTTTTTTTTTTTTTTGGAAAAAAAGATGACTGAATTTAGTCAATACTGAAGCTGTTGGTTGTGGAACCCCCTAGTATTAATAGTACAGTCTTTCAAAAAAAACTTATCCACATGGAAAAATATTGCATTGAGATTGTAATTTGTCAGTGATGTATGCCAAAAAAGAAATGATTATTTGCAAAGTTACAGATATGACCCTGAATTCAAGACCAAATTATAGATAAATTATATATGCTTGCCTGATCATTCAAGAATTTATTGTTATATTATTATTAATATAGAAGTAGCATATATCCATATCATGACAACTACCTATGCTTGAATCTATGTTGAGAAAAATTAAAAAATTTCTTGAGTTCCAAACATGTTTAGGATTTTTCTTTTCAATTAGCTGGTGCATAGCCAATTTACCTAATTACCAATATTAGTCACTGAATGGGGATCTAACTAAAACAATGTTGGGAAAATGCATAAGTTCTCACTACCTGCTTAATGAGCAATTCTTCTTCACTATTCCGCTATTTAAAGCTATTGCTCAGGCTTTTGCATTGTGTTATTTAAAAACTGATTTATTTATATTTATATACATGCATATGTCCTGTTGGTGACTATTTCTTTTAAAATATTTACATATGTAATGATTTTAGGATATATATGTGTATCTCAATTACTATGATTTTCTGTTTGAACTTATAAAATATATCATCTGCAAGCAAATATTATTTAAAAATATATTAAAAAACAGAAATTTAATATTTTAACTTGGTTAAATGAACTTCAGAATAAAATTAGCAAATCATAATAGACCAATTAAGTCTTGCATTTGAAAGGCTGAAAATTATTTAAAAACTTAGAGTTTGATAATACTTGCTGAGATAAATAATGTAAGATCATTGTTTAATTATCTTGAAATAATGTAAGAAACCATGGATTTACTTTTATTGATGGTCTATGTGGTTTATGTCACAGAGATGAAGATACGATTGGTCATAGTTTTGGTGAATGCAGTTATTAGCAAGTTTGTAGATATTTTATTAGCTTTATTTATAAACATAAAGGCTCATTAATACATGTAATTGATACAAGCAATTAAAGCGGGAGTTTTTGCTGATATTAGAAGTGTCACTTTTTTAATATATAGTTTATGACTAACTTGATATGATATTATCTTTAATTCTAATTGTACTGATCCTTTGAAGATTATAATTAGAAAAATCAGAATGATAAAAGCAAGAGACAATATAATATCATCACAAGATTTATTTAATAGCACATGGGATCTTATTGACATTTGAAGACCAATTTCTACCTATAGAACTTTAATTTGCATATTGTTTTTATTACACAATATTATGTATTTATTTATTTATTTTTTTATTTTTGGTTTAATAAAGTTTTTTTTTTTTGCTAAAAAAAAAAAAAAAGTAAGATCATTGTTTAATTTTCTTGAATTATGTATATAAATGGAGATTAAGTTAAAGCCAATATTAAAATGAATTGTTAAAATTAATTCCAAAATGCTTATATTAAAAATTGGGTATCTTTTTTATAAACGTGGAATGTTGAAGTAAAAAAGGAACTCTGTGGCAATCCTTAGTTTGTTATAAATCTAATTGTTTGCAAAAATATTTTTTAAAGAGAATAGTTGAATAACATTTATTAAGAACTAATTTATAGTGCTTATATATAGTTTTATATTTACAGATAAAAAAATAATATACTAATATCTATTTAGGATATATTTTTACTGAGTCTGGTAGAAATTTAGCTTTTATTAAAAATATTATTAAAAATGTAAATGTTAAATATATTATCATCACTATTAAAAGATGAAATCATTAGAAAACTAATTAATTTATTTGGTTGAATGATCATTGCATCCCGAAATCTAGAAATTTACCTTTTATTTAAAATAATATTCACAATGTAAATGTTTAATACATTATCATCATTATTAAAAAAATGATTATTAGAAAACTATTTTAGAACAATTGGTTGAATGTCATTGCACCTTGAAAACTAGAAACTTGTAATCATGAATCTGATTTTGGACATATTTTTTTCTCGTTTCAACGCTATTTACTGTTAATTATTTATTTGCAGAATTTTTTAAAAATATAATTAGTAAAGTATATTATCTTTTGGGGGGAGGGGGGAGTATTAGAATGCCAATTTGTGAATATTGATTATCAAATAGGAGTTTATTAATTTTTTTTTAGTTATTCAAACAAAAGGTAAAAGAAGATCAAACCTTTCATCTATACATCCTTCATCTACACCCCAGTCTAATGAACAGGAAGTTCATAGTGATCATTCGTTACCAAGCCCTGCTACTGCAGTGGAAGTGACATGTGATAGTAAAGCAAAAACATCAGCATTATTATCATCATCAGATGTAACAGTTACTGAACCGGATACTAGCAGCATTTTAAAGCAGATCCCTACAGGTAAATCTTTTTTAAAAAATATTTGGACAAGCATCAATACTTGAAAAATCTAAATTGATTTTAGACTAAAAGATATAAAACTGTCATTTTAAAGTCTATTTATTGTTTTTAAGAAATTTATTATCCAGATAAGGATAGCTTTTATCTGCATGGACATTTATTTAATTGATTTGGTCAATTGATACGAGATGTCAATGCCAAGTTTCCATGACCAGCTTTTGGCTATTGATTTACATAGCAACAGTTTAATAGTCCTTTTACTTATTATGCTATTGAAGTTATTTCATTATCCTAAATTTTTGAACCCAGGCCAGTTTGCTTTTTTGCTATATAACTTTGAAAATCGGTTACTAACTTCATTTTAATAATCCTAGTTATAAACTAACACTGGGTAGTTTTAGAATTTTGACAAAAGAATGGTATATACCAATTCAAATGTCACATGATTATTAACTTTCTCAATTCCATTTATGTTCACTCAAAGCAGTTATGTAAGCACTGACACCTCAAAACAGTTTTTTTTTTTTTGTATGCTTTTCATGAACTTTCATAAAATATTAGATTATTACCAATTTATTATTATTAAATAGTTTAATATTTGTTTTACTTAATATATAATAAGTTGATTTATTCAGACAAATTTATATATAATTAACAAAGTCAGCAATAAAATTTATCATATAAGTCAGATTGCATGCAATAGTCAATCTAAGTATTAAAGGCATAGTCAACCCAATAATTATTTGTTACATTCATTAGTAAATGGGTTAAAATAAGAAAGAGAAAAACTAAACTCTTAGCCATCTGGTTATTAATGCTTTTGCCGTTACCCTTTCTTTTTTGGAGAAATGTTGCCTTGCAATGAGCTTACTAGGATATCTATTTTTTCCCCTCTTGTTAGCTACAAATGCAGCATTGTTAAAAATATGTGGTATCAATGCTACTTAACCTTTCACATTGCTTTTTTACCTTCACTACATCAAGAACTAAAAAAAACATTTGCATATTAAGGGAAATGGAAGACTTCTTTGGGTGGGGTGTATGCTTCTGAATTTTTATTATATATACAAAGAGCAGCTATCAGGGAGAAAAAAAATATTGAAATATAATATGCTAAGATCCATTTTTTTTTCTAAAATAATTTACCATCATAAACTTAAGAAAATGAACACTTATTTTTAAGATGGGATTTTGCAACTCCCTTTCCCGATCTTTGAAACATTTTTTTATAGTAAATGCATTTTCTTCTGTTGTGAAGCATAAATTTTATTTATCTTCGGTTTGATTCTGCCTAAAGTCACCTTCAAGTGACCTTAACTGGCACCATCGGTTTGAGGTCACGTAAACGGTGTAATTCTGCTGGTTTGCAAAGAAACAGCACCATCAATGGCTTGTCCAGTATAATGAAAAAGTACCATATATTGTTTTCAAAGTCTTACTGGTGTGAACATTAAATTAAGTGGGAATTTCAGTATAATAATTTAACTATAATGTAATCAGGCATCAGTCAATTAAAATTGGCATGCAGACTAGATCTAGTAATAGCTACAGTATTTGTCTGACTTATCTTATACTAAAAATAGATCCCTTTTAACTTAATACTCTAGTTGTTATAAGAGTAATGTATATATATACCTGCCTAAACACACACACACATTATCTCTAGTAACTACTTGTAAATGAGTTTGGGCATAACTTCAGAAATGGGGGAAGGGGGGTATAAAGCAAAACAAAGTACAATATATTGTGATGAACATATTAATCAATCCTTAAATTACAAATACATCCACATTTTTTTACATGCTGTTTTTTTAAATTGTTTATTTAACATCTTAAAATTCAATTTTTTAACTTCTGCAGCATACTTTTAGTTTGTGAAAGTCTTTAATATCCTGCCTAATTGTAGTTTTTCATTAGATTTACTATTCTCCGCTATATTATTCTAATAAAAATAATCAGTATTGCTTCTCTTTACAGTATTGTCATCATCGAAATAATCTTTATAATGTAAATGTTCTCCTACTCATCTTCATAATATACTTTTTCAGGAAGGCTGTTATTGTTCATCTGTATTATTTGCCGAAACCAATGATAATGTGTATCTAAAATTGTATAATAAATGTCATCACATCCAGTAAACTGAAGGACATGATTAATAAAATGATCTTGCATCTTCATAACATCAAGGGAGTATTTTCAAATGAAAATATTCCTTACTTAATGTAATATCAATATATAGTTCCCGTTTCATTTCTGTACCATAAATGTAGTTATATCTCTGTAATAAAATATCCTGTATTTTAATTTATTGAATAAAGTAGCATTACTTTGGAGTCTGTTCTGTACTTTGACTTTTGGAACTTATCTTTCTATCCAAAAATTAATAAGATCTTTAAATTGGTTCAGAATCTAAAACTGATAATGAAGCCAGAAGTTGTGAAATAAAATAGGCACAAGAGAAATTTTAGGGTTTTAAAACATTTTATTGGATAATAATGTTAAAGAAATTTTAACAAGTATTATCTGGATATCTAATAAAAGCATAGTAAAAAGTACTGATAAATAGATATAAATCATTTCTGCTGATTGAGTTGCAAACTGAATTAATTGTTTTTTGCATGGAATATTATTTTACTTGACAGAATAACTAACTATTGGACAAATTATTACTTATTTACATGTGGCTATTTTGGCAGAAATTTTCTCTGATAATATTATGATGTCATTTAATTAATATTATTGAGATTTTAAAAAAAAAATGACCCAAATATATTTTAATTTATGTTTATCATTTAAAAAAAAACAACATTGATAATATTTGTCACCATTGATAACATTTTAACTATCTAGCAAAATTAGAACTTTGAAAAATTTATGCCTATCATAAATTTCGTTGCTTATTAATGTTTAACGATTTTTCTAATATTGGTGATAAAGTTAAAAAGTAAGATTTTTTTTTTTTTTGATATTGTATGATGAAATATGTCAACATTTTGAAAAATCCGCATAATTTAGCAAACTAATCTTTTTTCATATAGACAATGCATAAAATGTTATGATCAGTAAAGTTCATTGTTTTAAATTCCATACTCCAGGGGTTCCCAACCTTTTTGCACTTAAGAGCACATTCTGTAATACCAGCCAGGTGGCGGGAACCATTTACTTTTTCAACCAGGTGGCGGGTACCATTTATTTTTTCAATGTAAATTTATAGTTGGATATTGTTAATAATATACATAATGTACAAAAAAATATTTATTTCAAAAATAAAATTTTAACATATAATTAATGTTTATATTTTTACGCTGTAAAAGTATAGTATGCCCTACAATTGATTACAATATAATACAATAATTTATAAGAAATTTTAAAAATTAAATTTATTTGTATCAGATAAATAATTTTTTATCATGTTCGGATAGCGGTGGGCACATGTAAAATGATCTGCGGGCGCCATGGTGCCCGCAGGCATAGGGTTGGGGACCCCTGCCATACTGCATCTAATCAATGGGGATTACTACTTGGCCAAATTTTAGTAAAATATAAATTATGCGAAAATACTTCTCTTTAAAATATACCTTTTTTTTTCCAACTATATACTTTTTCTGTTTTCTGTTAAATTAGATATTTTGGAAATTTGCTATAATGTGAAATAGTTTCACCTTTCTTGTTAATTTCTAATGTATTATGTATCAATAAATAATAATCCATATAAAAACATTTTTTATTCATAATAATACTTAAAAGTGACAAGAATATTGGTTTAGTCCCTGACATTCTACAGTTGTATAATAAAACTGATTAATTTGTATTTATCATAATGGATATTTAAAACTTTTTAAGTATCAACAAAGCCCCATACTGATAAAAAGAAGTTTAAACAATATCCTATTGGCTATTTTGAAGAAGGAAAGCTTT
Organism: Epiperipatus broadwayi; assembly: GCA_028023455.1. Taxonomy (NCBI): domain Eukaryota; kingdom Metazoa; phylum Onychophora; class Udeonychophora; order Euonychophora; family Peripatidae; genus Epiperipatus; species Epiperipatus broadwayi. The sequence continues at coordinate 633,436 of JAQFVV010012685.1, read as the reverse complement.
ATTTATATGTTGCAATTGATAGAACTTCTCAATTTGCATATGCTGAGCTTCACAAAAGCCAAACCAAGATAATTGCTGCAGATTTCTTATGTAATTTGATAAAAGCTTTACTTTATAAAATACATAAAGCGCTGACTGATAATGGTATTCAATTTACAAATCACAATCATCATAAAAATGCTTTTTCTCATATATTTGAGCGTGTCTGTAATGAGCACATGTAATTTCAGCTCTTTTCTTTATCAAATATCTTTAATACAAGTGAAAATATGCACAGATTCATGCAGTAGCAATAAAGAATGAATGCAAATATTATTAGCATAATCTTTTGTCAAAATTTAATTATATTTAAAATTAATGAATTATTTTGAAAAAATTTAAATTATTAATGATTGATAATAAACATAAATTAAGAAAAATATAGCTTGACGTTTCTGGATGTGCTTGAATTAAAAGCAAAATATGAATTTCAATTGAACTTTTTATTAAAGAATAAATATTTACTATTTTTACCTACAATACATTGTAAAGTATCACAAAACAGCTTACATTTAAATTTTAATAATCAATTAAAACTTATATTATTTGCATCATATTTTAAAAAGTTATAGTAATATATAACTCAAATATTGCCACAAAACATTGCTCATGGATTTTAAGTTTGAAATTTCTTAGGATCTAGCCGTGCATATCTTAGTTTACTATTTATTATGGTAATTTTTATGATGGTTACTCCTGTTAGAAAAAAAAATCTGTGTCAATTAAGTGAATTACAATTACTTTGAATTAATAAATAAGTTACAAATGATTACAAAAAATAAAATCAATAAGATAAGAATATATAAAAGTTATTATATTTATTAATATAATCTTCAATGTAGGGCCTCATGCTTCAATCTGGATTCATATCTGATACAGATAAAACAAAATTTTTCAGATTCACAAGTAACAGGCCATAGCAATTCAGAAAATTCTACAATATTGGTTGATAAATTATTATCAATGTATTATTAGACAGAATGAAACTCATCATCTGATAACTGACAAGTCTGCCAATTAAAGCTTTTTCCTTTACTTTTCTACTAAAAGGGATTGTAGTAGAGGTCTTGGCTCTATAATGGGCTACTTAAAGAATATTTTACATACCTGTGATCTGTACTTTTTAGATATTGTCATTATTCCATTGTTTTATCAGATGTTGAAAGCAATAGTATAGAAAATATTGTTTCTGCCATTTATATATCATTTTTTTAACTATTTCATCATTATATTTATGAATATCTTATATAACAAACATTTTTTTTTTTTTGTGAACAGAAAATGTTTTTTGATGAATATGAGCAGAAAGCACTTCTGACTCCAAACAAATATATATATATATATATTAATTTTATTTTGTAGTAATATATTTTTCGTGCAGTGAACATTTTTTTTACTGAAACCACTATTAAAAAAATATTTTTTTATGTTGTTTTTTTCCCCCATAACTTATTTACTGGCTTTTTTTTATTCAAGCACGAGTGTGTGTGCGGCGCAACTGTTCCCAAAAGCTATTAATACAAAATAGCTAACTAAAAATAATAAACTAGCCGAGCACTTTCAAAGGATCTTGCCTTCATAATCATAGCTTGCTAATACACTTAATGATATGCAAATATGCTAATTCCATTTTTTTGATAAAGCATAGCACGTGTTCTTCCTATTTATGGCATCGTTGTCTCGTGAGATGAATAAAGAAAAATCAAAGAGGCTTTATTCATCTCATGAGACAACGATGCCATAAATAGGAAGGACACATGCTATGCTTTATCAAAAAATGGAATTAGCATATTTGCATATCATTAAGTGTATTAGCAAGCTATGATTATGAAGGCAAGATTCTTTGAAAGCACTCAGCTAGTTTATTTTTTTTAGTTAGCTATTTTGTATTAATAGCTTTTGGGAATAGTTGCGCTGCACATGCACTCGTGCTTGAATACATATATTTCCCAAAAGTAAAAAATTATTTGGCTTTCTTTTATATAAATTATTGAGTAATAAACAATAGAGATTAAGCAATTTATGATGTTTATTATTTCAGCAGGAAAGTTTGAAAGTATAAATTTTCTGTTCTGAATAATGTCTTAAAAGATGGTCAGATTATTAAAATATGCTCATTGATAGAAAGAGATTATAATTTAATATGCAAAAATTTAACTTGAATAATAATGAATTATTGTTAAATATGGATTAACATACAAGGAATCAATTCATAATAATGGCCAAGGATATAAGATATTTTAAACCTGTTTGTGTCTTTGCTTTATTGCCATATCTTTTTCTAAAAAGAATTAAATTTAGCCAAAAATTATTTTGTCATTTGCTAAATATTTAAAATATAAAATAAGTTTTAGAATGCATTGATTGATGCAGTAGTAAGGTGGCAGATTCTGGTGCTCCAATTCATGGATCATTACCCAACTTTGTTACATTTGGTGTTCAAACTTTTATGACCTCTTGAGTATTAAGTCATTCAGTTATTTTTATTTATTTATCATAAAATTTATTGATTTCTGTTATTGAACATGATGAATTAATTCAGACAATAATTCATATATTTGTAATTATTAAAGTGTTATTAAATTATTACAAAGCATATGTATATATTTTGTAGATATTAAAATCATGAGTATTAAACTTTTTTTTTAATTTGAATACTCATGCACATAACATACATATGTTATATACATTCATAGTTTAATAATGACTATAAATATTTGATATTTATTTATATTAATGCAGTAATTTAATGCTAACAGTTGTTATATAACATGTATAACCTTTACTATCTGCTAGGACATTGGCTTTAATATATTTATTTTTAATAACATTTTGATAACTCTAGACAGGGTTATACATAAATAGACCAGTGAGTGATGATTGAAAGCTCAAGGTCTGCCATTTCTTATACATATTGAAACTATGTTGTTAAGTTATAAGTCAAGTTTTGATTCTTAAAAAAAACAATAAATTATGTAATTATAACAATATTAAAAATAATATTTATAATAATTATTTTAATTCCAATAGTTATCTTCTTTATATCATAATGTTTTAGAATAAGCAAAAATGTATTGTATTTGTGTTCAAATATTTATAATATAGTTGTTGATTGTAGGAAATAATTTTTTTTCTCAATTTGTAAATTTGTTAAGAGAAAAGATTTTAAAAAATGTTACTTGTGCAACAGTTATTTTTATCTTTTCAAAGTCTCTATCTTGTGATTTGATTTGAAGTTATCCTTTGTACTCAACAAAACATCATTAAGATATTAAAAAGTACATTACAACACGTGTGTATAGAGTATAATTATCTTCTGATTAAAATAAAACATATTTGTAAAAATTAAATTACATTATTCATTTTTTCATTTATAATAATGTAAGTTCATATCAATTTAATCTGATGGAATTTATTTAATCTACAAATTGAAATACAAGTATAGTGTATATACTTAACCTAGATTTAATTAAAGGGGATTTGAACCCAGACTTTCAAACTCCCCACAATTATCCACATCTATCCAATATAACTAATACACATGACCAACATATATGTGGAAAAAGATAAATGATCTCCAATATACTTATTTCATGCTGAACCAGCACTCATCGTTTGGTCCAGATCATCATCTCCCACACTCATATGTAATCAATGCTCAATTTATATTAAGATAGCAAAGCTACACGCTTTAATGGGCAGGCTTCAATCTTTTCCACTCTCCAACTTTTGAGCCATCCATATCACTGAAAATCTGATGATGAAATGCTCAAAGCCCTTGGTGATGCCAATATTATGGTCATACCCATGTTGACTTTAAGTCAATCTGACCCCTCATATGTAGGACTTTAATATGGCCATTTAAATATGCAGAAGAAGAATGGGCAGAATACAGTATGAATATGTAATACTGAAATACAAATATAGTGTTATATACTGTACCATTTATTTATATATATGGTACAAATTACTATTTAATATTGTGTATCATTTAAATAAAAAAAGAGAGAACCCGATCTTTAATTTTTTTTGTAATATAATGTTGCTTTAAGAAAAACGTACAGTGAAAGTTTAATTTTTCTTTTTTTTTAATATAAGCTAACTAAAATAAATTCAATGTTGGAAAGTGCATACTGAATAATTGATTCAAATAGTGAAAGGAAATTTCAAAAGTAAAAGATTGCTATCAGAAACAGCTTTCTGATAGTAATTAAAAATGGCAGAAATTCATAACGAGAAAAGAGACTTTGTAATTTAAAAAATGAGAAATAATGTAGAAGTTTATAAAATAGAACAACGGTAAAAAGGAATATGCGCAGAACTTCGAAAAAGAATCTGGGGATATAAAAGGAGCCGACAGGTTTGAAAGGTGTCTTTTGTCTTGTTGTTCCAGAGAGTGTGGAGCAATTTGAAGTGCCTCGTATTTTTTTTATACAAAAAAATATTAATAAAATGTGTCCACTTAGATACGAACTGAAATCGCTCGCCATGAGTGAGTAGAACCTTTGCCGACACTTTCTCTCGAGAAAAGTCACCTAGATCGTCGTCTGGCTCTACCTAAATTTGATCGGAAATTTGGAAGAAGTAAAACTAAAAAAACAACTACTGCAGACTACCCACTAACTGAATTGGACGTTGGAGGATCAAGGACCTACTTAAATATCAACTTACCGGTAAGTTAATGGCCATAACTTTTACATAAAGCTTTATGAATAGAGATTAGAATGAAATGTTATCTCATAATTTTTTTGGATCGAAATTTGTGAACAAAACTGTTACCACGGAAAAATAAGACACCAAATAGTTATTACTTCAATATTTGAATCAAATTATTAAATTCATATGCACAATACTTTCCAATATTATAATTTTGTCTTACTCATAAATGTTAAATGTTTGACGGGATAGAATAAATCTTTGTTATTAGCTTAACTTTCATTGTGCGTGTATAAAATTAATGTTATTATATTTAAGTTTTATATTTAGTTATTAAAATTCAAATTAGTATACAAATTACCTTTGCTCAATAGATTTATTTTTCTTAATTAAGTCAAAGGGGAATATCTTCTACTTAACGGCAATTTTAACCCAGATCGTATAATTATTACTTTACGAGTTACAATATGTTTGACGCAGACTCAGTGGGTCTAACGACTCTGGCGCCCTCATGTAGAAATTAAAAGCTGATTCAACTCACAATTGTACTCTGTAATAATTTTAGGCCGAGCTCATCAGGAAAGATAGTTATGTTTTTAGAATAATAATGAAACGTTCTTTTTTTTTAAAATAAAATAAATGAACATTTATTTTTCTTTTGCATAACTTGATCAACTCGCGCATTTATAATGCGTATAGAGGCCTAGAAATACGGAAAACGTTATAATACTTAATCTCCTTTAATTACATCTAAATTAAGTTTATACACTATATTTGCATTTCAATATTAAATTTCAGCCTGTATTCTGACTATCTCTCTTCTTTATATCTAAATGAATATATTAAGGTCCTATATATGAGGGGTCAAATTGACTTAGGGTCAACATGGGTATGACTATAATATTGACATCATCAAGGGTTTGAGCATTCCATCATCAGAATTTCAGTGATATATGGATGGCTGAAGAGTTGGAAAGTGTAGAGGATTGAAGCCTGTGCATTAAAGTGTGTAGGTTTGCTGCTATCTTAATATAAACTGAATATTGTTTATATATATGTGTGACAGATGATGGATTCAGACCAACTGATGAGTACTGGTTCAACATGAAATATGTATATTGGAGATAATTTATCTTTTTCATATGTATGTGGTCATGTCTATTGGTTATATTGAAGAGAATGAATGACTGTGGGGGGCTTGAAAGTCTGGGTTCAAATTCCCTTTAGTTAATCTACAAATTGTAATGCAAAAATAAGAAAATAACTTCAGTTAACTAATTGTTGGTACCTTGAAATTATTATTAAATTATGAATATCACAAGAAAGCTTTTATGCAATTTTAAATAATTTTTATGGAAGGAATAAAAGAATTTTTTATTCATGAATAGCATTATAGAGGAAGGTGTGCTTGAGACAAAACATATGTTTTGGATTATATTAGAGAAGAAAAGTGAAAAAAATAAGCTGTATACAGGGAACTTAAATTAATAAATAATAATACTATCACGTAAATGTACATATTTATAAATATATATGGATATCAGTGTGTGCACAATAATTTTATCATTTGTTTATAAAAATATAGGATATTTCATTATATATATATAAAATATTTGATTGTTAAGAAATATTTGTGCTCATACATGCATGTTAAAGTATAAGTAAATAAAAAAGTATGTGTGAAACGTAGTTTTACTTTACTAATATTTTATAATCCAAAGTAATGTTTAAATATTAAATCTAGACAGGTAGTTATTTATTTACATTAAAGATAAGGTTTTTATTTGTATGAGTAATATTTTTGAATTTGTTTTGGTAATAATAATATAGGGATGTACATAAACCAGATGTACCCAGCTTATGTAAAGGTCATCTTTTTTTTTTAATTAGTTATTTTAACACATTTTTTTTTTTAATATTTAATGTAAATTATACAAAAGATTTCAATATTATATAAATAAATGTGAGAAATGTAGCCAGCCTCAAAGGCCATCATTTTTGTAATAGTTTTTTTTAATTTGTTGCTTTAACAATTTTTTTTTTGTTTTGTTTTTTGAATTATTTGCTTTGAATAAAATGCCTAAGCCTCTAAATTAAAAATGTAAATTTTAAATATTCCTGTTATATTTGATATGTGAATTTGACATTGTTACAGACAACTGTTAATTGCGGAATTAATTTCTTCATATAAAATATTCCTCATAATAAAAATTATGGATTATTAAATATAAAAGGTGGAATTACTTTCTTCACATAGTGCTCATAATATAAATTATGGTTTAGTTAGGTATAGTTATTTATTTATAAAAACAAATTTAAAGTTGTTTTTTTTTCTTTCGATTATTCAATTATGAATTTGGCAATATTACTGATAAATGTAATAGTTTTTTTAATTGGCTATGAATTTGATATGTGACAGCCTTTTGGACAAATATTAATACATTCACATGGATTTTGTATATATACAGACATTAATGATTTTAACATGATTTCTCCATGTATTTTTTAGATAAATTTGCCTACAAATCTGCATAGAAATGCCATTAAAATTATTATTTGCATATAAAGTGTGACTGGTTCTCTCTCCAAGTTGCCTGAAGCACCACCTCTGAATCAATATTTGTTCATAGTGACATAAATGATTCATCACAAAAATTTTAAGATGCTATCATGTCTGGATCACAAATTATGACATGAATTATGATAGGGTATTTTTCACCTTCATAGTTCATTTCAATGCTCCTCCTGCTATCACAAAATCTTGCACACCATTTACAAACATTTATGCAACTCATAGTTTCAGTAGCACTTTTGCCCAATACAAACAAAAATTAATGTTAATATGTAACTCCATCATGGATTACAATACAGTATACATGTTATAACTCATGATCCAGACACACTAGCACTTCCAATTTTTATGGTTAATAGCTAAATTATGTTGCTACATAAAATGCATTGAATCTGAAAGAGTGCTGCAGGATGTTTGAAAAAAGAATCAATCATCTTTTCAAACAGGCAAAACTCTCCATACAGTAGTGCTACTTAGTGCAAACCAGAGTAATCAATGGATGCAAGAAGGTTTGTGCATAAAATCCCTATATAGTGCCTACTCATCCAATATCCCCAGATTAGTTTCTAGCTTGTGGCTTTCATCAGTGAGGAGCTTTGAGATATGAGAGCTCTGTACCTAAATCTTAGGATCTAACACAACTCTCCATCAGCTACAACACTTTGAGTTTAAAATTGAAAACATAATAATGTTTTCAATCCAAGCTCATTAACTTTTATAGTCATATAGGTTATTAAACAACGAAAGCCACCAAAGTGTATGGGTATTGAATTGAGTTCAGACTTATATGACTATATAAGCTAATGAGCTTGGATTGAAAATATTTATTGTGTTTTCAATTTTAGACTCATAGTTTTCTAGCTAAGTAGAGATAAAAGGTGGCTGCTGGAGGGTTGCATTACATCCTAAAATCTAAATAGGGTGTTCTCAGATCCAAGGCTCCCCACTGATGAAAGCCACAAGCTAGAACCTAGTCTGGGCATACTAGATGAGTAGGTACTAGATAGGGATTTTATGCACAAGCCTTCTGGCATTCATTGATTACTTTGGTTTGCCCTGAGTGGCACTAGTGTATGGAGAGTTTTGCCTGTTTTATTAACAGCTTGAATAAGCATAAGAAATGGTGATCCATGTGATCTTTAGTGGTTTCAGTCACTTTTCCCTGGATATAATGCATAAACTATATTGAGGTAAAGCATGTTATATTTTGAATATTTTTTTTTTTTATTGAGAGGGAATGGATTAATGGTAGATAATAAGTAGTTGTTTAAATTTTTTAGGGTTGTCATGATTTTATAAGAGTAAAGTTCCTCTGTCATTATTTGATCTTACTCAATTAATATTTTTTATACCATTGTATTGTTGAATATATTCCTCTCCATAGTTACCTAGCCAATAATCAACATTAATAAAATTATAACATGGATACATGCATATTTGTGATGAAATATTTACTCATATGTATGAAAGAATATTAATTAGATATTAAAATATATGAATTAGATATTAAAATAAATGAATGTATAGTGTAACGGGATGGGGGGTATATCAAAATAGAAAGAAGTGAACCTGGGGTGATGGCAAAACATCATCAACCCCAAGTCAATACAAAATCAATAATTTACAAAAGTATATATATAAATAAGTGTTTTTCTGAAGGTTTGTGATGATGGTGTTCTAGCTGTATTTTTATACTGGACTATTTCCATCATCTAATATGTGTGTTGAATGTCTTTAGAAAAGTTTAATTTTTATTTAAATATTCCAAATGCATTCAACTATTAGTAATATCACAGCAAACAGGTTAGTACAGGGGTCCCCAACCTTTTTGCACTTAAGAGCACATTCTATAATATTGGCCAGGTGGCGGGCACCATTTATTTTTTTCAACCAGATGGTGGGCACCATTTATTTTTTCAATGTAAATTTATAATTGGATATTGTTAATAATACACATAATGTACAAAAAAATATTTATTTCAAAAATAAAATTTTAACGTATAATTAACGTTTATATTTTTACGCTGTAAAAGTATAGTATGCCCTACAAGTTGATTACAATATAATACAATAATTTATAACAAATTTTAAAAATTAAATTTATTTGTATCAGATAAATAATTTTTTATCGTATTCGGATAGCGGCGGGCACACGTAAAATGGTCTGCGGGCACCATGGTGCCCACGGGCATAGGGTTGGGGATCCCTGGGTTAGTATATGCACCAACTGTTAGTAATACCACAGCAAACAAATGTTAGTAATATCACAGCAGACAGGTTAGTATATGCACTAACTGTTAGTAATATCACAGCAAACAGATTAGTATACGCACAATGTTTCAAGAGTTATTTTTCTCCCTCTCCTCTTCAAGTGTTGCTGGCCTGACCAGTGACAGTACTAGCATGGGATTCGAACCTGGGTTCTTAGATTCTTGATTATTGAATTTTAAGGTAACACTCTAACCAACTGAGCCATCCTACCAAAGGCAACAGTATGTAGTAATTTTATATACTTATCTATGAGGTTACTCCCGATTTCTCCACTTTTTTCTCAGAGCAAAGTTGATTAATGGTTTCCATACATTATGTAAAGTCACACTAGGCTGGCTTATGGGATTTTTTGCCATTGTCATGTGAGCAGCTTCTTTAAATTTTCTTCTTTGTACCTTTTCTTCTTTATCCAATATTTTTGTATTTTCCCAATCGAATGTATGTTCATTGGTACATATATGGTCTGTTACCTTAGGCACATCTGTTTTCTCTCTTCTAATCATCAGTTTGTATTATTGCAAGTGCTTTTTAATAGGATGACTGCTCTCACCAATACACGTTCTTCCACATTCACATGGTATTTCACAGATGCAGTTTTTTCTTTTCAGCATTTCAAGTTTAGGCTTTGTAGATGTTAGAATGCCTCGTAGTGTGGCATGGCTCTGAAAAGCTGTTCTGATGTTATAGTGATTGCAGATTTTCCTTAATTTGTCTGCTATTTTTGGAATGTATGGGTACACTACAGTACCAATAATTGTCTTTTTTCTTGATGGTTCTTTTTGTTGTCTATTTAATGTTTTCTTAATAACAGCTAATGGATAACCATTTTTCATAAGAGTTTGTTCTATATAGATCTTTTCTTTTTCCAAATTGCCAGTTTCTGAACAAACTTCTTTTGCTCTGTTCCACAGTGATAGTATAACTCCATGTTTTGTGTTTCTGGTGTGATTAGACATATAGGCTAAGTATTTTCCTGTATGTAGGTTTTCAGTAAACTGTAGTTTTGATTTTACCATGAGGGAATCTTGTCACAAGAACATCTAAGAAAGCCAATTTCTGTTCTTATTCTGCTTCTATTGTGAATTTAATTAAAGGGGATATGTTATTGATGTGTGTCCAGAAAGTTTGTAGCAATGCTTCACCATGTGGCCACACAACAAATGTATCATCCACATAGCGAAGCCAAACTTTAGGTGGATATGGAGTGATTTTTATTGCTGTGGTTTCAAGTTCATCTATGTAAATATTGCTAATCAGGGGAGACAATGGTGAGCCCATAGCCATTCCTTGATTTTGTTGGAAGAATTCTGTGTTATATTGAAAGTAGGTTGTTTTTATACAGAATGTTAATAATTCCATTATGCTATCAATTGGAAGAGCTGTTCTGGTTTGTAAACTATTATCATCATTTAATCTTTTCATTACAATAGATAATGCTTCTTCACATGGTACATTTGTGAATAAACTTTCCACATCAAAGCTTACTAGTAAATAAGATATATTTAAAGAGAGCATGAGATCAGTGAATCTCTGAGAGATCAGAAAAACAACTAAAAACATAATTAACTATCAACCATACATCGACCAGCATTATAAAGTAAGTAATACTAATACTCAAAATAAACCATTCATCATCATGAATGATCATTAATATCAATTAAATCAGAATAAAATCAACAGTCCATCTTGTGGTTGGATTTGAACAATAAAAAATAGATAACAACAGTCAACCTTGTGACTGGATCAGAAATAGGTCTTCTGTAGACCAGGCTAACTATTGAACCATTGCCAGCTTGGACAATTATTTAAACATAACTTAGATGCACCATTTAAGTGCTCATCCATTAGAATACACAATAATCAGAATTTGAAACAATAATGCTAGGATATTAAAACATGCTGATCATCATCAATGCTCTGGGCACTTGTACTGGCCAACTATAAACTTAAATTTTTAATGAGACTAAACTAAAATTAAAGATAGTGCATGGGTTTTAAAGAATATAATCTTATGCACCAACCAGGATAATGATTGATCATTGCTGGGTGCTCCAAAAGCACTAAATACATATCCCATTTATATATTCATCCCATGCTCGAATCTAGCTCAGAGAACATAAGCTCTATTACTGTATGTGACAAAGAGTTGATGCAATACAATTTTAACAATTGAATACAAGTTTATTTACAAAAAAATAAATGATATTTAAGGTCTTATAGGTTAAGGGTTCTGATTTTGAATCGTACACAAAATTATATACACAACTACAGTTATTACATTGGTTTACAATATTTCTTAATAAGTATCTAATAAACGCATACATATATCCATACACAAAAGTGCGGTTTATAATATACAATGAAAACATATTTCAATTAATTATAATAAAAAAAAATGATTAAATTTTACACGTGCTATAATTGACAAGCATTGGTATTTGCAATACAGTTGACAGATATGCGCACATATACATGTGTGTGCATGAAATTTCTGAACATATTTGACTTGCTATAAAATAATAATCAAAATCTTAAGTTATATAAAAATATAATAAATGATTAAAGTTTCAGTTAATACTAGATTTACTGAAATTTGTATATATAATTTGCACAGACATGCAATGTATTAATTTATCTACATAATATTTGTATTTATCACAATAAAATTATTAAAGATTATTTTCGCTTTTTAATTCTCTTTGCTGAAAATAGTCCTTTTCTTTAAAATAAGATTAAGATTTATTAAATTTTTGACAGATGATTGTTGATTGATTTAAAATGTCTTCCTAAACGAAAGATAAAATCATTTTATAAAATTAAAAAAATATAAATTTCAAAATGTCTTTTTGCTTGATTAGTTAATGCTGATGAAGTAGGCAAGGTGAGATAGGAAAAGTGAATATGTGAACTGTAGCTCCCCATGCCATGATAAGTATACAGCCAAGCATGGACTACCAGAACACAAGGCCCCATGACGTCGCGAGAAAATACCTCATTTTTAAGCACTGCTTCTTCTAAGTACCTAGACAGATATCCACAAGGAGTAGTATCCAAAAAAAAAATATCAGGCATTGAGCCAGCCCTACCCAACTCTTGTGAGTCTTAGGGGCTATAGATGAGGTCTATTCATGAGACCAAGGCCTATTCATGAGGCCTACATATACACTGCTGGACTACCCTGGGAGCTCAACATCTAAGTCTAGACAGTGCCGAGCCTATACTTCGGAGCATCATGAAGACACTGCATCCAGGCAGCCTGTTCAACTATATACCCACCATAAACATGAAAAGTACAAATTTACGCATCACTTCTAAAATGTCATTTTACTAAAGAAACTATTTAAAATTTTGTTATTATGCACAATTCTACTCTCCACAGCTGCATATATGTTTATCTGTACTTTTCTGCCTTTGGATATGTCAGCATATATATATATATAATTACTTCTTCAGTAAACTGGGGTTCCCTGGGCAAGCTGGAAGATATTTCTTGTTAAGTTTAGTTTTAGTGGTTGTCATCATCAGGAAAAAGTATAATCCATGAAAAAAATGTTGGTCTGTAATTGGTCTCTTTCTGTCTGGGATTATTCCAGGCAAGCAACTATCTTAGTTTGATAGATTTCAGGCAAGCAACTGTCTTAGTTTGATAAATTTCAGGCAAGCAACTGTCCTATCCACATTTAAGGCTATGAATTTCGGGACAATGAAATGGGTCATTTTCTCCATGTAAGTTCAAACTCCTGCGAAGAAAAATAGTAGCAGTTCCTGAATCTACTGTCCTGCCTTCAGCTACATCAGTTCATTCTGCCAACTTTATGATCAGCTAAAACCAACTGCTGCAAACTTCAACAAGCTGCAACAAAATATTGTAAACAACTCTGCAACTGACCCGTTTTTACAAAAAACCACTATTCAAACTGCAGCTGATATTTTTATCAGCCTTTTTTATCGAATCATCTGAGGTGATAACACCTTGATTGAAAACAGAGTTTTATTTTTATCTCTCTAAACCCTTGGTATCTACATACATGTTTTAATTAATTAAAAAATTTCAAAAGCAAGTATGGTATTTTTCCATTTCAAAATCAGAATAGTAATAATAACAACACAATATTTATTCAGACCTTTTAAAAGTTTAATTTATAAAACAATAATGTAGAAAATTTTTACTACAATTTTTGTCTGTGTTTATTTTTACTTTTCCTTTCAACTTTATATATATTTATACACACACACTATATTATTGTGTGTTATGTAATCCAACTGGTTACAATAGCATCTCTTTGTTTTACAATAATAAGGTAGTGTGTAAAAATGAAACTGCCATGTATATAAAAAAAACTCCATTTTTTTTTACTATTATTTTTTCAATTTTGATTAGATAAATTATTATCCTATATGATTTAATGTTTACATAAATTATTATTAATTTTACTATATTAAAGTAGAACAATTTATAAAAAGATGAGATTTGATTATATATATATTTAAAGTATAAGAATTATTTTAATTCAATGTTATTTTTATGTGAAGTTATATTGTTCCATGTTTTTTCAATAATAAATATTAAAATTTAGTTATTAAATATAGAGATTATAAGGAAGTTAGCCAAGAAATAATAATATCAAGTGTTAATTTTGTGACATTAATATTTATGAAAGTGTGTTTATTTTTCAAAGTTATTACAAATCTTTATATAAAATTTGACATTTCAACAATATAGATTGAAGCATGAAATATTGACTTATGGATGTGTAAACTGCTTATATTACTTCATAATTTTTATTTTTACGATTATGATAAAATTAAAAATAAAATTAGAATAACACAATTATTTTATAGTCACAAAACTAATATTATTTTTTAAAAAGTTTATTATTAATCTGTGATTGTTCATTATGATTTATGATGATTAATATAAATAAATTGCCTAAAATCAGTTTTTTTTTTTTTTGAAAGTAGTTCTTTTGTGAAATAAATTCTGTTTATAACATATATGCTATAATGAAACAACTTTGTCTGTTCTTTTTTTTTTTATAGTTGTAGTTTACATCAATCATACTTGTAGTTGTGGGCCATACCTCAATCCCCGAAAAGTTATCCATTTACCCATTCAGTTTGGCCCTGGCTCAATGAATCGTGTTCTGAGAGAAGCAGTGCAAGCATGTGTTGATTGTGCCTTTCAAGAAAAAACTGTTTTCAACATGCTAAAACAGGGCAGTGGCAAAGTTATCATCACAGGTAACCGCTTGACAGGTAATACCTGCATTATATATACCATAATTGTATTACAAAAAATTAAGTGATGCATATATGTTTTTTCTTTAATTACATGTATAGACATTAGATACTTTAATTTCTAAAGTCATCTCTAAATTATAGCAGTATGTGGAGTATATTATAACAGTGTGCATGTTTAATATCAACACATATTAAAGTTTTACATATAACAGTTTATGTGAATAAAAACTTTTAGGATGGCAATATCCCATGCTCTGGTATAGTGCACAATGAATAGCTTAGACTTCAGTTTTTATAAGTTTGTCTTTATATTTATATACATATATTTTACTTGTAATAGTAAATGTACAATTATTAAATCTTATAATTCATTCATAATATTCATATTTAAATATTCCTTTTCATATTTTTTTTTAATGATTTCTAATCTGAGTGTACTAAATCTGATTATTTATAACAAGGTCACTTATCTTAAGTTATTCATATATATAAATGGAAAATTTTAATACAGTGTTATAAATAAATCATTTAAATACAGTATTATATAAATGATGAATCAAGAATAAACCCTCTTTCTGATTATGCAGATTATATTGTGTATTTTATCTCTTTTACATTTTTATTGTATACTTTTTTGTATTTTCTTAATCATTTTTGATTTAATTGTATGCATATATTATAAAGCTCCCCCCCCCCTTTATTATTCACTAATCATTTATGCATACTTCAGCATATGCATTAGCTACTAGTGAATTGGTTAGTGTCTTTTATTGTATCTATTTGTATATAGTTTTGCGTATTCATTATCTATTTCACGTTGTGTCTTCCCTCATATATAATAATATTGACAGACTACGAAAGAAATGGTTGTCTACTATAATAAAGCTTATCTTAGAGATCATGGGAGTTTAGGATTATGTAATTGTTTCCAAATTCTATTGATAGCAGTCTTTTATTTTTAATCATTATTAGAGTAATTACATATAGATTGTTTGTTATGTAGTTACAATTCTACACTTAGCAGTAAGCAGTATTCATCAGTAAATTTCCTATTGAGAAAGAGCAGTATACAGGGAAGTAGGAATTTGAAACTAATAGACATAGTCTACTCAAAAGGGTGGAATTTATGAAAATTTGGAAAATAAAAATAAAAAATCTATAAAAAAGAATAAAAATCTCATCAAAATATTGTAAGAAAAATTATTTCAATTGTAAGAAGAAATTGCACAGTTGCTGAAAATGAAGGATTTTTATCAAATGTGAAAAAAATTCTAAAAATAATTATAAAAATTAATAATGATTAAGAAAACAATATCTTGCAATTAGAATCTCACATATTTTAAATATAGGGATGAGATACGCCATTAAATTGCAGAATAGAAAAATATCAGAAAATAGTGAAATAAGTATAAGGAAATAAAGAAATTATTGGTCAAGTTTTACAAAAATTATCTAGTGATATGGAATAAGAATATACCATGATTTACTCCAGAATCATTTTTACTTTGACTTATTAATTTTTTTTATTTATGTAGTGTATGGATTTTTTTTTTTTTAGATAGTTGATTATTCAAATATTATAATAAAAAAACATAAATATAAAGATTATCATCAAAAATGGAAATTAATGAAATCTATTATGCTGTTTTTTCATATAAATTATAATAAATAAATTTAGAAACTCATATATAACAGCTATATAACTATATTTATAATAATTATACATAAAAAGCCTTTTTCAGCACATAGTTTTGTATTCCTTTTTTAAATGTTAAGCATCTATTATAACGTTAATCAATTGATGTGATGTGATACACTGTGACTTCTCCTTATACGGAGTCAGGAATCTCTCAGTGATTATGCCTGGAGAAACCTGCTAGCCACTTTGACTTCCTTTTCCATTCTCCACCCCAAGTTTTTCCATATTCTTTTCTATCTTGCTCCATCCCATTTCCAAAACCACTCCATGGCCTTTATATCTAAAACCCCCTTATCTTTTCGCAAACCCAGCATAAAAACCAATAAACCACTTTCTGTATAATCACTTTGTTCATACTTATTCTTCCACAACTTCATTATTTGTACCCTTTCTGCTTTTAGACATTTACATTCAATTAACAGATGCCTAATATTTTCTATGTCTATCTTACACAACTTGCAGACTAAATCACCCATATTTTTTTTATTTATGTATATATTTCCTTGTTACTAAAGATCTCATTCAAGCCTTAAACTACTTTCTTTGCTAATATCATAAATTAACTCACACTCAATATTGTGTTTACTTCTATAAATATTTTAACTCTTTTTACTTTCCATACTAGCTCTCTATCTCTCCAACTCCCTATTTTTTATTAATGCATCTATTCTTCTATCCCATTCCTTAACACTATAACACTCATCAATTCTCCTAACACTATCATCCCACCTTTTGTATAAGTATACTGACATAAATTCTTTATCTAAATCTTCTGTATATCGCATTATCTTTCTCACCCATCTTGATGCCTACTCTTTATTCATAACCCAATTAAATACTATTTTGTTTATTCTTTTATTATCCATAATCTGCAATCTACCGAACATTTTCATTTTGCTTTTTGCATCTCTCATATAAAAACTTGACCATCCCATTTCTCCTTGAATTGCCTCCTTTGCCATCCACACTTCTGCATCTAATGCATGTCTTCCTACTTCTCTTTGTACTTTTTCTAAGTAATCAACACCCCTTTACTAACACATAATGCATCATTACCATATGTTAACCCTGCTACTGCTATTTCCTTCCATACAATTCTAGCTACATCATATTTATTATACGAGAACACTTAATTTCTTTATCAGTCCCTTTCTTTTCTTTGCTTCATTTATCAGTTTTTTCTCCCATTTGTCCAAGCAATTTGTCTTGATTACTTAAGATGATTTCCAAATAGTTGTATCTATTCACCACACTTAACTTTAACTGATTCTATATCCCATAATTGATACATATAGTAATTATCCCCAAATTTACTAAACCTACCCATAATCTATTTCTATTTACTCTATTATACATCTTCTGTATATCTATTAAAACCATATATAACTGTCTACCTGTATTCCTACTCATATTCATAAGTTGTGTAACTACAAATAGCTATCTTCTATACGCCTATCTGATCGAAAACCTCTCAGCATTTCTCCCACTATATTATTTTTTCCCATCCATTTTGCAACCCTGCCAGCCACCATATTTGAGAAAACTTTATTTAATGCAGATAAAATACCAATACCATCTAGTGTTCTATAATGGAAATAAAATAGAACATCAGTTGTTATTTGTGAAAATTTTTTATTAACTTCATCTCTATAAATATTACGATCAATTGGCGAAGTAAATTATTCATTATAGAGATTCAATATAACTTCAAAGAATTGACTACATATTATAGTAATATACAGAATAAATAATATCTATGCTATACAACTTTATATATACTATCCTTTATAATTTTCCATTCATTAGTAATTAACCAATTGTTAACTAAATATATTAAATTTTTATAAATATTTATACAATTATTTAAGTTATGCTTAATATGAAATATTTCATATATTTACCTTTTTTTATATATATATTTAATGTAATTTAAAGGTTTAACATTTTTTGTAGTATCTATGTTAAGTATTGAATGTATAATGCAAATTTATTATCGCTATTAATTGCATTATTATGTTCTATGGCTCGATGCAATTAATAGATGAGATGATAAATCTGCTTTACTTAACAGTTAGATGTAAAATAGATGCTACAAAAAATATTAAACCTTTAAATTATATTAAAGATTGAAAAAGAAGACAAATATATGAAATATTTTATATTAAGGATAACTTAAATAATTGTATGAATATGAATATAAAACTACAATAAATTTAATTAACAACTGGTCAATTAAAAATGAATGGAAAATATACAAGTTAGAATATATAAAGTTGTTTAGTATATGTATTTTTTATTCTGTATATTGTTGTTATATAGTCAATTTTTTGAAGCTATATTGAATCTCTATATGAAATTTTTTTATTCTATTTTATTGTTGGTTTATTTTATTATTGTTGTTATTTTACTTCTATTAGATTGTATTTTATCTGCAATAATTGGTTAATATTAAAATATTAACATTTGAAAAGGTTGCAAAATCATGTGCTAAAAAAGCCTTTTTATGTGTAATTGTCAATATATATATATTTATGTAGCTACTTTATATGATTTTTTTATCAGTTGTGATTACTATCAGAAGATAGATTCATTAGTAGTTTTATTAAATCTTTCAATTCTGCCTCCATATGAATAGATTTTATAATCATTAACTTTTTGGATCAAGGTTTGTGTTTGGTTGGCTAAATTACATTAGTCAGAAGCTGTTAAATTTCATCATTTCTGAAGTAGATAAATATTATGTTCATATTGATGAAATTCCAGTATTATCTAAGAAAGTCAAATCCATCTGGCTTGATTGTTAGATCTGGAGAAAGAAATTTATTTTGAGTTTCACTAGAAGTTCATTTTTTATACCATAATTTTTTAGGTGTTTGATGACATTTTTGGATAAACATCCAGAAAGGTAATCATGATTTGAGATGAGTTTTAAGTAAAGTATAAATCTCATTTATTTAGTGACTTTTAATATATTTTCTCTGCAACAACTTGTTTTCTGATATCTGATGGAAATATATGAAAAGAAAGGAAGTTATTGCAGGAGTAGACATTGTAACGATCCGGAGAATAACAGCTTAACGTCATCTGCACTACAGGGCGCCATCTAGGCATTTGAACCTAGAAAAATTTATAAAGTAGGCAGACATGTCAGTCAAAAAAAAAATTTTTTTTTTATTTATACATTTTGATATCCGGTCGTTAGTCCATTGTCACTAGCTCAAGGAGTAGCAGAGATTAAATAATATAATATAAATTCTTATCTAAGAATATATAAAAAAGAATAAAATAAGCCACTGCCAGTAATTAACATACAAAAATTTATTTACGCACATATATATATAAAATTTAACATTATTATTTTAGTATGTTTATTTTAGATTTTAATTTGATTTTATAATTTAAATTTACATTTTAATTTTTATAATATTATAAGTTTACATTTTAATTAAGTTCGCACAGATGGATTTATGAAAGTTTGTTTTATAATGTTGAGTATAGATCGATTACATAGATTACACGGTTAAAAACATTTCAAAGTAAACATAAACGATCAAAATACAAAATCATTGATACCGTCAATTGCATAGGGAATACAAGAAACCCAATAATGTTCATCATAAGACACCGCATTAACACCAATAACTTAAAAGACATCCGAATAAATACATCTTAGATACTCACCGTAAGGTATCAGTATTTACCGAATGTCTATATATTTTGAGCAACCATGAAAACCAAAAACATAATTAACCGGTAACGAACCCATGCAAGCGTCTATACCCAACTTAAATTTAATGCAATTTTATTTATGGGTGTCGAGTATGAATGGACTACATAGATTTGCATTTGAAAAGAAAATATTCAATCCTTGTTTAACCTTAGGCCAAAGGTTCGCAGTCAAACCAAACTTCAATCCATCTGATATATCGATGTGTTCAATGTAATACGAATACAGCAGCACAATTAGGTTAAGAGAAGAAACTGCTTCTCGTCAGATAGGAATATTACATCTATCAAACAAGAAGAGCAATAAAAAAAAAACTCCATCGAAAGGGACAGCGTTCTATGTCTTATAATCCCTTCCATAGGCAAAACGGAAGTGTGCGGCATATAATAGCGATTCTGCCCATAGCGAATCTCGTACTACATCTACTAATTACACCAATATATCCAATCCATTGACCTAATTCAACTACGAAACGAATAACCTAAGATTACCCTCCCCTAATATAACTTTACAAATCTATATAGCCATTCACGCCCGACTTAAATTTAATGTTTATATAACTAGTTTAATGAAAAACAGAAATCATAATAAAACTTAAAGAACAAATAAATAAATAAATAAATAAATGGAAATGATTTTACAAAAGAAATACATTAAATAAAATTATAACTAATTAATAACTAACGTTGGTCAGATAGGATTCTATTTGTATTATTTAAATATGGAAAGTTTTTAATTTAATGTTCATTAATTATAAAGTTCTTACGGTTTTAAACAGTTCATCTTTATCTGTTGCTTGCCATTTGAACGTGAATTCCCACGCCGTCCAAAAAAGATTGGTATTCTGTTGGTCATTTTATTCATCCAGAGGTTTTTTACTCCAGCTGGTCCTCAATGTAGAAAACGATAGTTTATTTCTCTTTCTTCCTAGCAGAACTGAAGAGATTGAAGAGTGCGTCTTTTCAATCCCTTCTCCTTCAACTCCGCACTAACACATATAGCCACATCGTAATAACCAACTTTTCCTTTTATATTAATCTTAAGGATTGACTCAACATTACATCATTGATGATGGTGATCTTTTCGCTGAGGTCTGATTCCATAGGGATTTCTTTTTATTTGCTAAAATTTTCTATTGTTTTCCTATCTGACCGATGCTTATACATTTAAATGCCCGAAGGCTAGTTTACTAATTAAAATAATCATTTCCATTTTACAAAAGATTAATTAATTTGTTTTCAAACTTAAATATATATTTTTATCTCTAAATCTTTTGTGAAAATTTAGTTTTAAACTACTCTTTTTTTAATAAAGTTTTATTTTAATCATTATTTATCTGTGCGATTTTATATATATGCGAGTTTAAGATGATTTTTTAATCTTCAGTTTTTAATTCTTAAAAAAGAAATTTTTATTTGCGAACTTTTTTTTTTATGTTTACTAATAAAAAATAATGTAACGTACGTATGTGCCCGTTACATATCAGTAAACTTGCTTAAAAAAAAATGAACAAAAAAAAAAATATTTTACTTAGGATTAGTAATTACAGTACACGATTAACAAAATTTACAAAAACATCCGGTTTAACTTTACAAAAAGACTATATACAAAAAAAAAAAATGTTGAGCATCGCTTTCCTAAGGACCATTTACGTTCACCTCCTCCCCACAAGAGTTCTATTTTTTTATACATTTTATTTTTACACACGGCATGACAAGCAAATTTTATAAATTATTTATTTAAGAGTTTGCCTTAAGGTAAATATGTTTTAAGGAAAATAATGGATTTATACGTGTATATTTGCAGCACAATTATAAATACCACCAACTTATTTATGACTGATTGAAATGCATACATAGGGTTACACTGACGTAATTCCCAAAGGTACTCATCATAAGGCACCACATTTCGATCATAAACTTACGTGGCTGTGCGCGCCTATACACGTTAAAGCATAATATATATTAACAAAAAAAACATATTAATTGCAACCTTTTGACTTTCTTTTTAACGAAATACAGTTTAAAATTATTTATACTTTCTCATGTTTAATATATGTGCAATTTCTTTCTGGCAGTGCTTTTATAAGATTTAAAGTATACGACTTATGTAAACAGATAAAAATATTTCATTTTGAAAAAAGAAATTTACTGCAAGCGACCGCTAACTTGGCCTCCTCATTCATTCTACCAAATTTGAAATACCGTTCCAGGCTGTTCAAGTGTTCCATAGGGCTTTCTCCAGGGTTTCCAGCAAAAACTTGTATCTTTAGAAATTGGTGGAAGCCAACAGGATAATCCATGCAATTTCCAGAGCCCTTATCTCTACATTCTCCAGTGATTCTTGGTCCAATGCCCTTTACTTCCGTATCGGCGCTGTTATTGGCTGACCTCCTTCTCCTCTCTTCAAATTTTGTGTTCAACCTTTCTACTGCCTTCACTATCTGAATTATATTTTCCTGCATGCTTGTCAGTATCCTACTCTCCTCTACTTTTATTACTTCCCCTTCTTCATCTAACTTTTTTATTTCCCTTTCTGGCCACCCTATGTCTTCTCTCAGATCAAACTCTGCTGACTCTCTACCTATATTCTCGGCCCTTTCTAATTCATTATATACACATGGCTCCATACTCTTTTGTTCATCCCACTTAATTTCTCTGTAAAATCCATTTCTTGTGTTCTTAGCCTCTGACTGCTGGATGACATCATTTCTAATTTTTTTTATGGCTTCGGCAATTCTTTTCTGGTTGTCTATTTCTATCTTTACCCGCCATTCTTCCATCCTTCTCTCCTGTCTGTCCATGTATTCTTTCATGAATTGCTGTTGCTCAACCCTCATTTGCATTAGCATATTCATTACGCCACTATAGTCTGTTTCATCTTTTACTTCCATCCTCGTATCTTCACTTCCTTCTCTTGCTTCCTCTTCTTGAAAGTCCATTTTGGCTTGGGACCTTGTATGCATACATATAACTTTATGTAACCCTTCTTGATATCTGTATTTATTATTACTATTATTGAACTCTTCTGGATAGATTTATATAAAAAATTTCTTTCTACTGATTCTTTGTTTTTCTACTTTGATTTACTTTTAATATATTTGTTATTTGTCAGTTAGCATTTAGATCACTAGCCAACCCAAACATCCGCACTCTGGTTCACCCTCTTGTTTGTCTGCCTTAGACTCGTTTGACTGCCTGCCCGACCTTGATGATTGTCATATATATTTTTTTTCCAACTTATCCAACTCTGACTCACTATACTTCAATTCGCACTTATATATTTTTTTTAATCTAACTCAACTACTATACTTTACTCCTCTGTTAACGATATTTATAAATAAACTCATTTCTATTTGACTGTATTTCCAACAGTACGCACTTATGATATATATTTCTAATATTCCGTTTATAAATTTCGATCACTTTAAGGTTACGGTTGTTTTAAAACAAAATCATACACATATATATATTTTTTAACGGACTAACCTCCTTCGTTACACACACTATGTTTGTAATTTATATTGTCTCTTTACTATTTTAAAATCATAGAGATATATTTCCTTCCATTTAACAGGTATACTTCGTTGTACAGGCTATTTTAGCAATTTATTGATCAAATTACCCTCACGATTATTTTTTAAAAATCATACACATATATTTCCTCAACTTAATTAATATATTTTGTTATACTTACTACATTTTGTAATTTATCGATTACTTTATTTTCTCGAATATTTAAAATCATACGTATATATTTTTCTTCAACCTAACAAATACACTCGAACATTTTTATCATTTATCATTAGAAATATTTTATTTTCAGCTTAACTGGGATACGTTATTATAAATTCACCCATATATCTTTCAACTTCGCTTATACATGCAATTATTCTAGAGTCCGACATATATATTTCTTCACTTCAACTTACTGAGATACGTGAATATTTTCACCAGTTGTAACGATCCGGAGAATAACAGCTTAATGTCATCTGCACTACAGGGCGCAATCTAGGCTTTGAACCTAGAAAAATTTATAAAGTAGGCAGATACGTCACTCAAAAAAAAAATTTTTTTTTTATTTATACATTTTGATATCCGGTCGTTAGCCCATTGTCACTAGCTCAAGGAGTAGCAGAGATTAAATAATATAATATAAATTCTTATCTAAGAATATATAAAAAAGAATAAAATAAGCCACTGCCAGTAATTAACATACAAAATTTATTTACGCACATATATATATATAAAATTTAACATTATTATTTTAGTATGTTTATTTTAGATTTTAATTTGATTTTATAATTTAAATTTACATTTTAATTTTTATAATAAGT
Organism: Epiperipatus broadwayi; assembly: GCA_028023455.1. Classification (NCBI taxonomy): domain Eukaryota; kingdom Metazoa; phylum Onychophora; class Udeonychophora; order Euonychophora; family Peripatidae; genus Epiperipatus; species Epiperipatus broadwayi. The sequence continues at coordinate 608,895 of JAQFVV010012685.1, read as the reverse complement.
TTACATTTTAATTAAGTTCGCACAGATGGATTTATGAAAGTTTGTTTTATAATGTTGGGTATAGATCGGCTACATAGATTACACGGTTAAAAACATTTCAAAGTAAACATAAACGATCAAAATACAAAATCATTGATACCGTCAATTGCATAGGGAATACAAGAAACCCAATGGTGTTCATCATAAGACACCGCATTAACACCAATAACTTAAAAGACATCCGAATAAATACATCTTAGATACTCACCGTAAGGTATCAGTATTTACCGAATGTCTATATATTTTGATCACCCATGAAAATCAAAAACATAATTAACTGGTAACGAACCCATGCAAGCGTCTATACCCAACTTAAATTTAATGCAATTTTATTTATGGGTGTCGAGTATGAATGGACTACATAGATTTGCATTTGAAAAGAAAATATTCAATCCTTGTTTAACCTTAGGCCAAAGGTTCGCAGTCAAACCAAACTTCAATCCATCTGATATATCGATGTGTTCAATGTAATACGAATACGGCAGCACAATTAGGTTAAGAGAAGAAACTGCTTCTCGTCAGATAGGAATATTACATCTATCAGACAAGAAGAGCAATATAAAAAAAAACTCCATCGAAAGAAACAGCGTTCTACGTCTTATAATCCCTTCCATAGGCAAAACGGAAGTGTGCGGCGTATAATAGCGATTCTGCCCATAGCGAATCTCGTACTACATCTACTAATTACACCAATATATCCAATCCATTGACCTAATTCAACTATGAAACGAATAACCTAAGATTACCCTCCCCTAATATAACTTTACAAATCTATATAGCCATTCACACCCGACTTAAGTTTAATATTTATATAACTAGTTTAATGAAAAACAGAAATCATAATAAAACTTAAAGAACAAATAAATAAATAAATAAATGGAAATGATTTTACAAAAGAAATACATTAAATAAAATTATAACTAATTAATAACTAATGTTGGTCAGATAGGATTCTATTTGTATTATTTAAATACGGAAAGTTTTTAATTTAATGTTCATTAATTATAAAGTTCTTACGGTTTTAAACAGTTCATCTTTATCTGTTGCTTGCCATTTGAACGTGAATTCCCACGCCGGCCAAAAAAGATTGGTATTCTGTTGGCCATTTTATTCATCCGGAGGTTTTTTACTCCAGCTGGTCCTCAATGTAGAAAACGATAGTTTATTTCTCTTTCTTCCTAGCAGAACTGAAGAGATTGAAGAGTGCGTCTTTTCAATCCCTTCTCTTTCAACTCTGCAGTAACACATATAGTCACATCGTAATAACCAACTTTTCCTTTTATATTAATCTTAAGGATTGACTCAACATTATGTCATCGATGATGGTGGTCTTTTCGCTGAGGTCCGTTTCCATAGGGATTTCTTTTTATTTGCTAAAATTTTCTATTGTTTTTCTATCTGACCGATGCTTATAGATTTAAATGCCCAAAGGCTAGTTTACTAATTAAAATAATCATTTCCATTTTACAAAAGATTAATTAATTTGTTTTCAAACTTAAACATATATTTTTATCTCTAAATCTTTTCTGAAAATTTAGTTTTAAACTACTCTTTTTTTAATAAAGTTTTATTTTATTCATTATTTATCTGTGCGATTTTATATATATGCGAGTTTAAGATGATTTTTTAATCTTCAGTTTTTAATTCTTAAAAAAGAAATTTTTATTTGCGAACTTGTTTTTTTTTTATGTTTACTAATAAAAAATAATGTAACGTACGTATGTGCCCGTTACAACATATATGCCATTAATATTTCTTATAGTAATATTTAATTGTGTTTTCAGAAGTTTAGTAGAGTCTTTTTTTTTTTTTAAAGAAGAGCACAATATATCTATTAGCAGATTATTCCTAGAAATTATTTTAGATTTTTTTTTCATTACATTGTATTACAAGATTTCTTAATCCTAGGTACTACAGGGTTTGTTTGTGTTTCCATCTATTGTTACAAAAGATTATATTCAATTTATGATTTGCTATTCAGATGAAAGCTTGGGCATATGTCTTTATGAGATTATGACTAAGATTTCAATCTTAATAAAAGAATTCCAAACTTTTCGTGTCCTTATTAAGATAATTTTCCATTTTTAAAATTTCTCTTTTGTGAAGTCAAAGCATATGTCATCAGCATAAAGATTTCTCTGCATTCTTTTTCTGAAAGTGACTCAAACATGTTAAATGAAATAGGTGAGAAAACTGAATTTGGTGAAAGATATCATTTGAATTTTTTTATTTGTAAAGTAATTTTGTTAAGTAAATTAAAGATTTTAGAAACCTTGCAATGGAATATAAATGAGATGATACTTTAATTCTGGCTACAAAAAGAAATTTTCTATTAACTGAAAGGAGATTCAAGCATGATCAACTTCTAAAGTCCATTTCATATGCACCTTTACCCCTCTTAGCGATGGCAATTGGTTCTCCAGAACTCATTGTTAAGCAAGAATATTGTATATAGAATACATATTTATAATGGGTATCTATGGGAAAAAAATTGATCAGTTCCTAAAGCTAAAAAATTACACTAACTTGGGAATAAAGTACATATTAAAAAAATTATTTATCGAATGCAGTGTACATGTAAACTGTACAGTATATAAAAAGAAAAGTTTTAAATTATTAGGGGAAAAAATGCGTATTTTCTCTGTTTAAAAAGTACAGTACAGCAAAAAGAAAGAGAAAGTGAAACTAGATTTTAATTTGTTTATATATTTTTCCACAGAAGTTTTTTATCATTATGAAAAAAAAAATTCATACTGAAGTGTTTTTTTTTTTTAATCACTTTATTCTAGCTTCATTATCTGTGTAAATAGCGCATATATATATATTAGTACATATTACTGTACATTTATGTTTATTACTTATGTGAAATTATTAAAATTAAAAAACAATGTTTAATTATAAATTATTTAGTTGAACATAAAGACTTATTACTGTATATTAGAATAACAAAACGTGTATTTTGTATCGTAAATCAGTCAGCTTTAGAAAAAAAATTCAACTTATTTTAAAAGAAAAAAAAATCTAACTGTATTAATTTTCTAAAACATATGCTAAGTTTTTTTTTTTTATATATTTGCTATAAATCGATTGTTTTTTGGGTAAAATAACTTTAAAATACATATTCTCTGACATCATCAGTGACGCAAAATTCAAGATGTGCCAAAAATTAAAAAAAATTTTTTTTTTTTTCCAGGTCGTTATAGTGAATAATCGATTGTAAATCAAAGTAGTGGTACAAATTGATGATGATCGCTATTGTGAAATATCGCTGAGTAGCCAATCGCTAAGTGAGGTCTAGGTGTATTCTTGTAGTTACAGTTATTATTAATTATGGGATTATTTACATAGTAAATGATCATGTATGGCTGTTTATTAACAGCACAGCCTGATTGGCAAAATATTACCAACATTTATCTCTGAATTTAAAAAACAACTTTGTCATCTTTCTCAAAGGTCTGATAGTTTTTGATTGCAACATTGGGTGGCTTTGTTTGAAGGATGAATGAATACATGTGTGTGTGATTGCTGATTTTTTTTCTTATTTTCAGTTAAACAGATAAAAAAAAATTATTATTCTCATTTCGTCACCCAAGAGAAGTAGTTGAACCTAGGCTACCATTCTATGATTTTTTTTTAATGTAGTTATTTATAACTATAGGTTATTTTTTATATGAAGCAAGACTGCTTGAATTGGAAGAAGTATCTAATATTAAATGAAACATTGTAGAATTTTGTGAAGTAGAAGAAAATATGAAAAGACAATTAGTTGGAAAATGGTGTACTTAATATAAAGGCAAAAATATAGAAGGCACAATTGGAATGATCTTCTTCATAAATAAAGTAAAAAGAACAACATCATAAACATTGATGATATATCAGGAAGATTGATAAGATTAGTTATTAAACTTGATGGAAGACGCCTAATGTTGATAATTCAGCTTTGTGTTCTCAGAAGTTATCATTGTAATAGAGAATTTTTTATATAGATATACAAAATGATTTTGATCAGATTAAACAATATTTTACATTTGCAGCAAAAGATTATACTATTAGAATTGGAAAATGATTGAGAACTTAAAGTGTTGTGGGTATGTTTAGTTATCGAGATAGAAATGAGAGATATAAACTTGTGGAATTTGTAGGAAAACAAAAAAACTATATATCACAAATTCTTCCTTGGAGAAAAAATGTAAGCAAAAAATGGATGTGGAAGCATCCAAATGAAAATATAACAAAATTTACTATATGTGTTTGAAAGAGAGGAGGGGATAGTAAATTTTGTTTTTATAACAGAGATTTCAGACTATGCTGTAAAGCATTGAAAGAGGTATGTTAAGAGTATGAAAGAAAGATTAAAAGCAAAATGCATGAGTGACAAAAGAAATAGGCATGAGATTTAATGCAGCGGATCTGACTATGTCATTAAATGAAATGATGATAATCAACTGAAGTCTTAAATATCATCTCAAAAGATTGTAACAAATCTAGAAAAATACTACTTGCAGGAAGCAATTGATTTACAAATAAATTTGAACATATCTTTTGCTTAGGAAATAATTTCTGTCCATAAATTTTTTTTATCACTTTTAAAAGCATTACTTTACATACTTTTTACAACTCCAATAAATATCAATCTTTCATAAGTCAGGCATGCCATTCAGTAATTCGTTCTCCAAAAGAAAAAAAAATCAATAATAAATTAAATCTAATCATAAATGAAACTATTCAACAGAAAAATTAATTTGTTCAATTATGTGTTACTCTACATAATTTTTACAACTTCAATAAATATCAATTTTCGTAAGTCAGTCATGCCACTCAGTAATTCATTCTCCAAAAAAAAAAAAAAAAATCAACAATAAATTAAACCTAATCGTAAATGAAACTATTCAACAAAAAAATTAATTTGTCCAATTATGTTTTTGAAAGAATTTTATTATTGTTTTTGAATTAAGTAAAATAAATTTTTTGTAGCATATTAAAATCATTGTGAAGTATATATTGAACCGTTTTACATACATATTGTTCAAATATATTGGTATTTGGTAATATTTAAAAAAGCTTTAAAAAAGGTAAAATTTAAAGATCATTTAAAAGACGTAATTTAATTTTCTCTTTTAATTAGTATGATTTATTTTTAGATAATGTGTAATGAAAGTTATTTTTGTGTTTAATATTATCTGTTTAATTAAAAATAAAAATTAAAATTGGAAAGAATAAAAATACTTGAAGATTATTTATCCAGGTAAAATGAAATTACAAACACAAAGAATTGCAGTCAGAGAAAAACTTTTTAAAGCTATTTAAAGATGGCGGAAATATTTTGTAAAAAAAAAAAAGACTTTGTAACTGAAAATAAGAAATAATGTACAAGATTATTATCTTGTATTCTGATAAAAGAACAAAAGATAATATATACGCAGAGAGGTCTAAAAACTGATCGTGAGTATAAAAGGAAGAAAATAATGGCAATCGGGGTCTTGGGCTGGCAGTTTCCGTAGATTCAGGATGCAGGATGTATTTCAGACTACTCCATTCTGAACTGAATTGTCATACGTGAATGGGATGGGATCAGAGCTTTTTCAGATAACTTTCATCACAAAGAGATCATCCCAAAAATGCCTTTGAGACCAGACTTAAAGCAGACAAGGAATGAAATAAAGCAATGGCCACGAGCTTATTCTATCCCAAGAAAAACCATGCATGGTATAATTTACAATCTACCTAACTTGCTAAGCTTACTGGTAAGATTATTCATATTCTAAATTATGACTAAAAAATGTTTGCAAATTAACATTAATTCTAAGCTTATAATATACTACCGATAGAGACATTCCCTGATTTATTATAGACATTTTATTCATGGATTGCCTTCTAAAGAGAGAACTAAAAAGAAAAGAACTGCTTTAATTATTCATCGTTATTGTCTGGATTGGTGTGCATGTTCTCTCCGATTTTATTAACAATTTACTGTTTGAATATTTTAATTGATCTTAATAAAATATTTAGCATTAACATAACACTTCCATTTGTACATTCTTAATTTTAGTTGTTTATTTTATTAGTAAATTTTAAATGTATAAATTACCTTTGCCACTACGCTTGTTTAATAGTTAAGCCCTGGGAAAAATTCTTATGAAAGCTTTATAATGACAAGAAATGTAATTCCCAATTTTATTTAATAATTTGCTTCATAAATGACAATGCAATGCGACTGATGGATCAGTGAATTCTTGTGTAGAATTCTGGCGCCCTGTTCTAAATAAATCAAAAACTGATTCTGCCGGCACTTCAAATCATAAATAATATTAGACGAATTAATCAGGAAATATAGCTATGTTTTTGAGATACCCAGACTCATAAATGATCTGAATATATATATTTTTTTCATAGCTTAATTAACTTGCACTTACTAGTGCGTAAAAGAAGGCCTAACCGAATGTGAAAAATGTTATATGTATTTTAACTATAAAAACGTACACCATAAATTTGGTAAGCTTAATCATTTTTTTTACAAAAGAGAATTGGCTTTTATACCACATGATATTAGCTACATTTTACACATAATACATGTGATGTGGCTGCAGAAAGGAATTTGCTGTCAACTGAAAAGAGACCTTTTGATTCCTCTTGGAGGTCTTAAAGGAACTGAGCAAGGCAAATTACTAATGTCCACTCCATATGTTCTTGTTGCAGCTGTTATTATGAATGGTTGCTCACTAACACACATTAGTCAACCTGGTAAGTTTATTGGCTTAAGATCTAGAAACACCATGGTCTGTCTTTACTGAAATATCTGTTTTCTTGAAAGCAGAATAAATGTGTATATGAATGAATTTTTCTTTTATTCTCTTCTAATAGATAATTATAATTATGACAAAAATAAATCATGGTCTTTATTTCCTGGAGGCAGTAAAGTTGCCAGCCACAGCAGTTGTTGGCAACCAAAGATGGGGTGCTAAGAATCTCTTGATTGCGGACACGGGCTGTCATTTGATGATGACCCTTTATTTAGGTACTTATGATTGTAGATCACATTCAAATGAAGGAAGATAGCAATAATTGGAAGAACTGTTTCATATTAAATGGAACATTGTTGGATTTTGTAAAGTTAGAAGAAAAGATGAAGAGACAATTGATTTAAAAGGTGGGCATATAATGTATTACAAAGGAACAAACATTGAAAGTACAAATGGAGTAGGATTCATTATAAATAAAAAGTGAAGTAATAACACTATGGAGATTGATGATATATCGAACAGAATGGCAAGATTAGTTATTCAACATAATAGCAGATTTAAAATGCAGATAATTCAGGTTTATGCCCCAACAAGTTCTCATTGTGATAATAGAGAATTTTTATATGAATATACGAAAGACTTTTGATCAGACCAAACTATTTTAAAATTGTCATGGGAGATTTTAATGCTAGAATTGGCAAACATTAAAAGATGAAAATACTGTGAGTAAATTTGGTTATGGTGATAGAAATGAGAGAGGACATAGATTTCTGGAGTTTGCAGAAAAAGAGAAACTTTATATTATGAATTATTTTTTTGAGAAAAATTTTAAACAAAGTGGACATGGAAACATCCAAATGACGGTATAATGGAATTGGATTATATTTTGACTAACAGAAAATATGTATCTCAAGACTGTAATGTTCGTAATAAATTCAACAACAAAAAGTGATCATCAATTAATAAGATGTAAGATAAATATTAATGTTAAAACTAGAGAGAAAAAAATTATTAAAAAAAAACAATATTCACAGTTGATATTCCTAATCTTCAAACATTTCAATGAATTTAAATTAGAACTTGCAAATCGTTTTCAAATATTAACAGATTTTGAACATAATTCAGATTTGAACTAATTCAATTCGAGAAAAACTATGGCAAAGATAGCAGGTACAAAAAAGCAGCAACTGACCCGTAAAATTTCTTCTGAGACAAGACAATTTATGAAAAAAAGAGAGAAAGGTGAATAACTTCATGTGTGTAAATTTAAAAAATCAGATATATTAATCTTTAACTGAGGGTTAAAGTTTATATCTGTGCTAGAGATAATCTCTAGTTTCGAAAATGATTAGTAATAATCATTAGTGTATTTATCTGAAATGGATGGCATCAAAGTTGTGAGTGAAGGGAGTTTGACGGTAAATGAAAATGTAACAATTTACTCTAGATAAATACTTTGCATATAATAGAAATATATATGAGAGATAGTGACCTGCGCCAACTGATGAGTGCTAGTTCAGCACGAAATGCATCTTGGGGGTTATTTGTCTTTTATTATATCTTTATTTATATGAATTTAAAAAGAATGGGGAAGTATGGGGGTGTTTATTATATCTATATATAAAAATGATGCATTAAGAATGATTGTTTGTCTTTTATTATATCTTTATTTATATGAATTTAAAAAGAATGGGGAAGTATGGAAGTGTTTATTATATCTATATATAAAAATGATGCATTAAGAATGATTGAATATCTTGAATTTTATAAAGTGGTGTGAAAAAGAGTTGATAATGATATAAGAAAGTATAATTGTGAACTAGCAAGGAAAACTATAGAAGAGAATAAAAGTTTCAAAAATGTAAATAAAATAAAAAAGATGGAACTATTATTAAAAAGAGAGATGACGTCATAAAATAGGTAGAAGAGTTCTATCAAAATACCTCCTACATCTATTATATCTTTTGAATTGCCCAGGATTTTAAATGAAGAAATGAAATATGCAATTAAATTTATGAAGAATGGAAAAGCTTCAGGTAATGATGGAATTATAATTATAACTTAAAAGAAATTAGGTAGAGAAATAGAAATTTTTTTGGCAAAGTTACATACCAAA